>QEPC01006664.1:1709930-1730766 GCA_003113815.1 Sphenodon punctatus | reverse complement strand
TCCCAGCATGATGTGGGGGCGGGGCTGCAAGCCGCGCACAGCACACTGACAGCCGGGTCCCTCCTGGGTCTGGCTGTTGTGCGCGGCTTGCAGCCCCGGCCCCACATCATGCTGGGAGAGCCGGGAGACGGGACCTTTAAAAGAGACTGAGCCTGAGAGTGTAGCAGCGCTGGGGGCTTGTAGGGCACCGCCCCCAGCGCCAAAGCAAGGAGCCGCCACTGTACACACGTTAGCACCAAGAAAGCATGGAATTTTTAAATTAGGGAACACTGAATGAGCGGAAAGTGGAGGGAACCGCTAGGCAGCAATGGTTACTGTGCTCGGAATGTACGTGGGAGCACAGCTGCCCATTGGTTAAAAGCAACTTATAAGTTCTTATCTTTTGAAAGTAACAGTTTTTGCTTGCAACAAACATGAAGGTTCATAATGCCATAGAAAGCTATTGCCCAGGAAAGCCAAATGGGCTTGCCTTTGGTCTGTGGGTGTTGCAGCCGCCTGGGATCCGGAGCCCAGAGACGTTGGGTGGGGATGGCAGGGGTTGGACCGCCTCCGAGTCAAAATAGCCTGGAAGAAAGAAACAACTAGTGTAGCTTCTTCTTCCCAGGGGTTGTTGTGACTGTGAGTCATGACAGGGAGCAGGATACTGGGAAGGGAGTTGTTGGTAGGCAGACTGCGTGGAGAAGAACGCCTGCCGATGTATTAAGTCTGTCACGCTTAACCTGCGAGTGGGGGCTGCCTCAATGCACAAGAAATACATGCACGGCGCTGCCTGTTTATTAGGCTCTACATGCTAAAAATGTGAGTAGGGGCTGCACAGAACGAACGCAGACTCCAGGGGGCTATTGTCTCGTTTTTTTACATCCTAGGTCCTCTGGAGAACAAGAAGAAATGACAGCCATTTCAGAAGAGGGCAGCTCTTTGTGGCATTTACTGTAAAAACATTTATTTCTTCTGCTTAATAAGAATTTTTTACCCTATAAAGAAAAATGTTTGGTGAGAGGGGGAAAATTCTATTCATCCTAAAGCAAAAATATCCAACAGTATTAAATTTCTTCAGTTTACTTAAAAAAGTTAGAATTCCCGATAGATTTACTTACACAGGGTAAAAATGGAAGTGACAGTGACCCTGGCTGGGTTGGGTCGCCACCATGCCGCTGGCACTGCTGGGCTCAGATCAAGGAACCAATTACACGTGAGCACGGCTAGAGAGCCATCCCGGCCCTGCACTGCACCCAGCACCCCACCCCCTGCCATGACAGGCAGCTGCGGTGGCCAGTATTGGACTGACATGGCGGCATTGATCTGGGCCAGGCCGCAGCAGGTCAGAACTTATGTACTAACCTGTTGTGGCCCGCTTTGCCCCAGATTTAACCTGGGGGTTGGGCTTGGGCAGGCACGATAATGAATGAATGAATGAATGAATGAATGGTTTATTTGCTATAGCCATCAGCCATCACAAAGTATAAATAATAAAATATAAATATATAAAAATATTAAAAATATAAAAATATAAAATATAAACAGCAAGGATAAAGTAAATAAATACCAGTTAAAATAAAACAAAATCAGATGCAACCTCAACATTCTCCAAGAGCAACTAATCCAAGTTTAATAGCAGCAGCCAGAATTTGGACACCTGTAGGGTAACTACCAGGTCATGTCCCAGAAGTAGAAAAACCAATGCGTCTCCTTGACTGCAGGGCTTCAGGCGTGCAAGAACCAAGGTAAGATAGTTGGACCCAGAGCCCTGGGTGATTCCCCTGCCTTAAGATTGTACGCTCTCGGGCAGGGACCATGTGTATCTTTTTTTTGGTAAAGCACCAGGTACATTGCTGGTGCTATATAAATGCTTAATAATAATAATAATAATAAATTATTATTATTATTAATAACCCTGACAAAACCTTTGCTCATCTGGTGGGGAGTAGTGAGCTGGCTCACGCACTGGGAGGCAAGATGGTAGGGGTGGCCGTGCCACCACCAGGGGGTCCGGCAACAGCAGCAGCCACCGCCAACGGAGTTCACAGCGGGACGCCGACTCAGCTGCTTCCCCAGCTCTCCGACAGGAGAGAGGAGCTCATCTGCGCATGTGCGAGCCTGCAAAACCGATTTATTATTCAATAACAACTCGGTTTGGGCTGCACCAATTAGTATCATATTTCAGAAGCAGTTGTTATTGATCTCATGCTGCAATCCTGTAAAGTTTGGGGGCTCAACTCATCCAGGGGGAGGCGATATTGATGATTCATAATCGTGAGGACGCTGTGCATTTTGACCACAATCAATTAACGTTTAAACAGTCATAACATTTTATTTTCCCCATGGATCTTCTTCAAACTTTGTGCATATGATAGTCCTCACAACTTATAGCCATGGATAAATTTTCAGCAATGTAGCTCAAGCGGTTTCCTCAAAATTGGGGCTTTAGCAGTCCCCTGTTTATAATGGAGAGTGGTTGTGCATTTAAGTTTCAGGCAGCTACTGCTGCCTGAAAAAATACATCTGCAGATGCATCATATTTTTAAAATGGTAATTTGTGCTAGCTATGTTGCAAATACGTGGAAAGAAAACTGACCCAAAAGAATATGTTTAAGTTTTTCATTTATTTTCAAAGGGAAAAAAAAAAACACATTTCAGTTACAACTTAATCAGTATTTTGTTCTTATGTATAGAATTAATAAACTTTGTTTAGAAATGGGGCCTCTATTTGTTGTAACATTATGTGTGGTAAATAATTGCATATTCAGGATTTGTGAAATGGATGATTGGGAAAAATCATGAAGAAAAGACATTTATAAAAATCATTATTTACAAAAAATGATATCCACATATTTGTATCCTATTCTATAAGGCAAGTAACATTTAAAATATGTTGTTTGATGATTATCTTCAACAAGTCAATACAACACATTCATATTACCAGTTGTCAAATACAAAGCTTTGCTGCAGTATTTAAAATGCAACAAACCCTTTACATCTTTTACAATTTTTCTCTGAGAACTTTAGATAAGCAGCAAAGCTTTCATCACAGACTAAGCAGTAACTATGGCAACCTAGCCTAAAGGTATCATATATTTAATTGCTCATCTAGGCTAAAAAGTCCAGACTTTTAACTTAAATTTTAAAAATATACGTGTGTATCTTAATCCACAAATATTTATAAACATTTTATACACAAAGTATTTTATAAAATGATATCGTTCAATATCTGATAATACACAGGGAAATCCAATTCACTTCGCAAATGTAGCTTAGGAATGAAGTCATGACTAAGAACATGGGACTTAGACCCCAAACCTGCAAATATTTAGACTTATGCTTCACTTGAAGCATGTGAGTAGTGTTAATGAATGCACAGGCATAACAGTATTGCAGGATCAGGGCCTTAGATTGTAATTATCCTGACTTCAGAACCTCTAAATAACAATACACACGCTGACATAGAATTGCTCTGACAAAATAATTGGTTTGTTTCCTATCTTTAGAAAGCATTACTTCCTTTAGGGACACCTGCATGATTTTTATGCATCCACTGAGGAAGTGGTGTGGTTTTAAATACCACATATTTGGGTTAAAAAGTAAACTTCTCTGCCTCATTTACACAGCGATTTGCCTGACAACAAGGAATAAAGTTAAAATTCAGAGGAATAATCATGTTCTAAGTTCCTTATTAAAAAACAGGTTCTAGACTTTATTACATACTGCTTGGCCTGTAGTGAAGTCTGCTTGTATGTAAACCTTTTGAACAACATCACCACAACACTAACGCTTGAAATTCTTAAGAAAAATTGTTCAGCAGCAATAGTTGAGCTCCCTCCTACAGATAAAGAGAGTGATTCATTGCTTTACTTCAGTAGCTCATTCTAACCAGGTCTAATGGTGCAAGAACTGAAATAAAATACTGACCAGCATAAAATGTCCACTAACACTAGAATTACTCTTCTGATAAACTTGCAAGAAAAAAAACAAAAAAAACCTGGCTTTGGAATGGACTCTCAGAGACAGTAACTTTCTTATGGAAAAATATTATTTGGTGCAATATTGCATTTCTTAAATTAGTACACATTTTGGTTTTATGGTAAGGTATGAAATGAAGATTTTAAAACACAGAAGCATTAAGATAAAACAGGGCAAATAAGTCTATTTTAGTATATTGAATTGGCTCTCTTAATTCTATACCCTAATAAGTGTCAAACATTTGACCAAGCCACTCAGTACTTTGTATGGTGTTTAGAAGAAGAAGAAGAAGAAAAAAGTCAAGCTATTCAGAGTTGTTTTATAGATGCAGAGTTGTGATGTAGGACCTCTGCTGAATTTATTGTCAAGTAATTGTGAAGCTAGGAGAATGAGACAGAGGAACTGGATGGAAGGTCTGACGAAACTGGTCATCACAATTTGGTTACTCTGTAAACTTTTAACAACATTGTTCATCTCAGGCCATTTAAAAATATAAGTTAAGTCTTATCACAATCCTGCCATTTTTAACTGCCTTTCATATAAAATATTTAGCATACTGATTGTTTACATAATGCTCATGCACTGGGATATCAGAACACACCATTCAGACATAAGCACGGAGAACATTCATGAACAGCTGTGTGTGCAGCTTTCAAAGTTAGCACTTGAGCTCAATCTAATGCCATTATTATAAGGTTTAAATTTGTTCAGTTCCATGTTTATAAAGGAAAAAAATATCTATTTTTATTTTACTTCAGGGACAAAACACTAAGGGTCCCTAGCTAAGCTTCTATTTTGCATTCCTGCATATAGGCAAGTGCAATTAAACTATTTACTTAAATTTCTATCCTGCCTTTCACGTGGGCTCAGGGCAGGTTACAATTAAGCACAGGATTGCAGGTCCAAATATCGCCCAGCTATCTGATCTGTTGGCGTGCTCAGGGAACTAGCTGTCTAATCATTTTTCTGTTTACAGATTTTTAAGGTGCAAAATTGCAGGTGCAAGGAGAGAGACAAACTTTAACAAAAAATACAGCTGGACCTTCACTGGAATTCTGTGCATCTGCACCCAAGGTTACCTAGTTTAAACAACATTTTCTCCAATGTCCACCATGTCAGAATTATACACCATCCAACCAGTAGGTGGCAATAGGAAAAATCTCAAGGATAACCTTCCGGCTCCTTTAAATCAATGGAAGTTTTTCCATTCAATTCCTGGAGCCAGGGTTATATCCATGGACCCATGTTCACTGCATCTTTTCCATAGCTGGCAATGAGGAAAAAACACAGTGAACATGGGTCCCTGATGGTATCTGTCCCCCAACTCCAAATTTTGTAGTGTTACTCCTCTGAAAAGTGGATGCTTGAGCTGAATGAAGGTGGTTGCTTTTTTCCTTGTCTTTGAACAGACAATTATCTGGTTGGGGAAGCAAGATTTTTAGTAATAAATTTGTAACAAAACAAAAAAATTCAGTGGAGTCAATATGCTGAAGGACATGTGGAATAGATCGCACATGGAAGAAGTCATACCTAAAATACAAATAAGAATAATTTAAACAGCTAGTTTAAAAAAAAAAGAAGCTCACATGACTCCCTTGACACAAGTCCCTTTTTATCAGGCTATGCTTTTGTGACACTTTAGGTCATAGCTGCATGTCTTGCCCAAAGGAAATGGTATTTAAAAGGCAGGGAAGAGGGGTATAAATAAAAGCCAAGCCTGGCACTATTATAGGGTAATATTTCTTGATATCAAGGGAATTTACATAGCCAATGAACATCCAAAGATGAAGACCACAAGTTAAATGCAAATTTGAGACCGTCAACAACGACAAAAAGTTCTCTGTTGCGCTCTAGCAGGCAGCAGTTAGCACTAGAGAGCAGAATTTCCATTTCTGATGTAAGGGATGTGTAGTGTAGAAGTACTAAGTAAACAGAAACACAGCCCTTTTTGCTTCTAGAATGAAAGAAACATGTTCAAACACAGACGTTACCGAACAGGAAGCAGCAGCTGCAAGGGAACAGCTTGATGTTTTTGAGATTTTAATGGTCCAAATTTGCAACAGGTTAGGAAGATAAAATTCCATTTGAGCTCAGTAGGTGTTTGGACTGCAAGGAGATTTTATAGATGTAGGCCCTTAGAAAGACAGCAGAAGGAAAAACACGAACAAGGAAGTAGTCGATTACATTTTCTTTTAAGGAGAGAGTCTCCTTATCCATAATCTTTTATTTAGCCTAGCAAGAGAAGTGGATCCACAATAAAAGTCTTTGGGAAGCATTCAAAATCCAAACCCCGGTCTAGATCTGAACTAAACTTGGCTGATGATCTGTATTCTGATAATGGGCCTGGATCAATGTACTAGTGATCTAATGGAAGAGCCCAGCTCTCTTAATATAACTTTGGGGTGGTTGAAATTAAATGAAAGGCTTCCTTCTGGAGCCTCTCTCTAGAGAAAAAGATGCTTCTCAAGCCCTTCAAGATACATCTCATTTAGATTGGCTCATCATTAAACTTCAAAAAGTTAATTCACACTTTATGGGGAAAAACATCTTTTTTGCTAGGAATCTTCTGTGTGTTCCCAAACAGATCTATTAGTTAAAGAATACCTAAACTATGCACCTATTTCAACAAGGGAGATTGGTGCATTTATATTATTTTGACTAGAAGATAATGGCATGTTTTCCTCAATGCTTACTTCTCTTCCTTGAATAGAATACTTCCTCTCCCAGCTAGTGCAGAATTGGTAGTCAAGTGGTAGGATTAGCCGAGTATATTCTCCTTGTACTGATCATGCCCGTTTTTACATGAACCGGTGTGCGTGTGTGTGCGTGCGCTTGCACGGTGGGTGGGTACACTGACACACACCCATCTTCACCCATGGGACTTCCTCTGGTTTTCCGGATGGCCCTGTGGGTGGAAATGGGTGGGTAATGGGTGCAGATGGGTGTGTGCCCGTGGTGTTTACACAGGCGCACACGCATCCACTCACCCACTGCTGGCCTGTTTACACAGACGCCCACCACCACCACACACACCCGCTGGAACATCCAGCAGTGGGTGAGCTGTCCTTGTAAAAATGGCCCATGTTCAGTAATGCTATCTATGATATTCTCCCAAATGGCTCTGGAGCTGTTAATACCAAGCTTACAAGTTAATGGGATGAGAGAAGGTAATCATGCATAAGCGTTCAGAGGAGAATGATACACTGCTTGAAGAGTAATCAAATTCTGCTAGGTGCCCAGTGTATCCAAAGCCCTGACGCTTGGAAGAAGTTCCCTAATTCTTGCACTAATCTAATGTAGATCCCAAATTCTTCTACTAAATTGAGATGCTAGAGAGGGAGCAGCAGAAATTGCTCCTTAATGCAAACATGGAGTGAAGTTCTCTTTCCAAGGGGCCTAGAAGATTATATTTTGGTTGTGTGGAAAGGGGAGATGTGTGACTGTTCCAGAACAGCCAATTCATTTGAAAAATGATCCTGTTATACTGCCAGTGTGATGACACAACAAACAACAATTTATGTACGTCTTGCTCCAAATAAAAGTGTGATGAGAAACACACAGATACAACTCAGAGCCGAGAGAGGCAGGAAAAAATGATATTGGACTGGCACAGGCTTTAACCTTTAACACGGTTCATATTAGACTAGAGGAGTTGTTTGTTCTGGCAGTAAGGTACTAGATGGATGGAGGAGCGGCCTGGCTGCTATAGACCTTTCATCACAGGGACCAGAAGGTTGAGAGGTGGGGGGAGGAGGAGTGGCCCTACATCATTTGGTACATTCCAGTGACCAACTGAGCAAGATTTAAGTCAACTTTGGGCCAGTGGGGAAAACTCTTCTTTGCAACAGAACTGGTCTAGAACCATTGCACAATCCCCAGTTCTTTAAATGGAATGTGATCTACATTTGATTAAACCAACTAGTATTGAATTCTTGGGAGTGGGGAAGGCAATTGTAACTGCACATACTGGCTCTCCATATCAAAAAAGCCCCACCAGCATCAACGGTTCAGCTTGCTTCTCCTGCTCCAAAAATACTTTTGAAATTAACTGAGTTTGAGTTATTCCAATAAAGGAACGTCAGTATTCTCTATGTTTTGCTTTCAATATAGAGATACTTTGCAATACCTTAAAGAGTTGCCATTTAAATTAGTTTCAAAAATTCTCCCTAAAGTAAAATATAGAGTAAGATCTCTGTATAACAATGATATTTAGATTTTTAAAAACACAAAAATTCTTTGCAGATTTCAATGTGGGACCATTTCTGAAGATTGGTTTTGTATTGGTTTTTCACAAACTGCTTATCCAAAAACCTAAATATTTTATTCTTGTAGGTTTATTTAAAATTATTTGCCTTACCTTCTGCTATGCAGACCATCTGTCTAATCAGGGGGAAAGAATCTCACTTTCTTATCTCGGTTCACATCCAAATATGGCGAGATTCTATACAGTTTAATACCTTCTTGACATGCACAGAAAATCAGTTCATTTTGAACATCTCTCTCTCAGTTTAATAATCTAGAAGTCTGCTCAGAATTCTAAGATCCTTGGGCTCCCCTTATTTCCTCTCAGTACTCAATTTTTTAAAAAAAGTTGAAGTTGCAATTTTTTCCAGCACTGAAAATTCACTTGCTAATCAAGGCTTATCAAAATGCACAATCTGTAACATATGCATGAAAATTAAGCTTTTAATTCACGTTAGCCTCTCTGAGCCTCTTCCTGGCAGCAGTTGTAACAGCCGTGATACTACGAGGACCCCATTTGGAATAAAAATTCAGCATTCTAAAGTACCCAGTACCATAACTAGTCGATACTCCCATAGTGAGTAATCTGTTTACCTCAGAATCAGACCAATGTAAATGGTTAACAAGCAACTTCATTTTTAAACACAGGAAAGTTCTCTTTGCATTAAATGAAGCAGAGCAGAAACTGGCTTCCTGCCATTTCAGCTCTCATGCTGCTAGCATCACAACTGAGGTCACCAGACTGCCAGCAGCAGGCCAACGAATGCCAATTTTAGCTGAATATTTTCAATTCCATTTCATAGAGAATAGATGGCTCCCCAGTTTCCCCTCAAGTCTGGAGTGTTGGTGATTTCACCACTTGTCCATCATAAGAAGCGCTTCCAACATGGTAACTTTTTTGTATGCAAAGTGTAAAACAAAACCCAATCATCTGTCTCATCCCCCCAGAAGCTATGGTGATTCATGAAAATAAAGATTCGATCACACGCATCAATGGTAAAAAGAGGGTTGCGAGACAAAAGGTAATGATCTTCCTACTGACCCCATTTTGTTCATCTTGGCCCATTTTCAGTACAGCCTCCATCTTTACATGCTTGCTTTAATGAATGCAGCTGTTTTTAGAAACATACACACATTTTCATGTGAAATAGCTAGCTGAGTCCCCCTTGTAAGACTCGTATGTACAAATAGGCTTGTACAGACAAAATGGACACGGTGGCACAACCAACTAGCTCACTATCCATTCACGCAGGAGTCTTGCCTCAACTTTTTATTTAGCTCACATTACGTTTCTAACTTAAAAAGTGAGCTTTAGCATTTTTACCGATTTGAAGATTCTTACCCCTTCTAGAGGTATGCTCCATTATAAACCCAGGAAATAGCTATCAGCTGGTTAGAAACATTGATTGTAACAGCTCTCTGAAGAAAGGTAAGATTGTCTAGTGAATAAAGATTCTAGATAGTCAGAAAGCCTAGATATTAAGTAAACCCTACTGCTGACTAGTAGTGCGACTTTGGACAAGACCAAACAATTTCTATGGGTGCTTTCAGATGGATGGGGAGACCACCAGAGCTGCTTCAGGGGCCCACCCCCATGGCCACCAGTTACTGCTTAGATGGTCCCTGGGCCACCGTCTGCCTGCATGGTGCTCTCCCGCCCGCACCATAGAGTTGCGAGCACTCACCCAACGTTCTAGGCTGGTGCCCGTGACTCCATGGTACTGAACATGGCAACGGAGGAATGGACACCATGGGTCCCCCCCCCAACAGACGGGAAGCAGTGCCGTGTTTGGCCAGTCTGCTCTGCGTGGTGTGCTCCAGGATCTTGCAGAGAACACCATGCTGGGCTGCTCCAAGTCGTATATCTTGGAGGCGCCCTTCAAACGTACTAGTAAACCTGGGGGGGGGGGGGGGGATCCGTGGGTACCCCTGTGGCTGCTGTCTGTCTATTTACACCGTATGTATCCATTTCCCCCATATCTGTAAAACTGAAACAACACTTGCCCCACAGTGTTATTCATTCTACAGATGAAAAATGCTGCACCGGTGCTGCTCTACTGTTATGTTTCATGTTCTCTTCCCCTAAGTTATCTGTAGTTTTTATCCATTTAGTTTGAAAGCACTTGGTACAAGGAAACAGCACACTGATTGTACTAGTAAATAACAAAGCATGCCTGCAAAACCAGAGGCAGCTGCTGAAAATGGGTCTTTGAATACAGAAGCTCGCTAGGTGGCTGTACAGAGTCATGTAGCTTCCAAGTTATCACTGCATGGGTCTGAAGCAGCCAGCTGATTTCAGAATCTCCACTTCTGCAGTGTCAGAACAGTGGGGAAACACAACAGGGATTCCAACACCTAGCTGGAGTTTCTTATTATTCATCTACAGATTATAAAAGACGGTTGAATTTTTGTTTGAAAATTCATAAAGGTATTTTAAGAAGTGAAAGATTTTTAATTTTTTTAAAAAATTTGGAGATGTTCTAACCTCAACAAGTATGGAATCATCATTTTGGAGTTAAACCAGTTAAACATTTGAAGATAGACCTTTTTATTTAGAACTATTATAAGACGTACTAAGGACTGAGAAAAACATCAGTCAGTTTGCAGGTTGTACTAAGCTTTCTTTTTGAGGCACCCCCTTTATAACAGCTATCGGTATTGTATTTGAATCGTATATATTGACAAAATGTAATCTACCTCTGTAAGCATTGTGCCATTCAACAGTACTACTATTAAATTTATATACCACAGTTTAAGTTACATCCATTTCATGAATGGTAAAATGCTAAAACTCAAGTGTCTAACTGCCAAAATACAGCCTTACTGGAATGAGTACAATTTACAAATACAATAATTACATTTTAAAACCATTAACAATATTACGTCTAAAGTAAATACTGTAGGACTGGTCAACACGGTGTTTTCCAAGGAAAAGGTTGCTGAAAGTCATTGACACTTCCAACAGAAATGTCCCGAGTGCAGGATTTAGTTCATTTTCCTTAAACCGTAGTTAAAACCCGTTCCACGAACAGCGGTCCTTGTTATATGGATTCTCCATAAACTTGCATAAGCTTCCATTAGTTATCAGCCAAGTATTTTCCTATAATTAGAATGTGTTAAAATACCAGGTTACTGAACGTACACCTTTCCCCATTTATTTTGTAACTAACTCCACAGCAAACGTAATCAGTGACACCCGTTTCATCGTAGCAGGACTCCATTAAATTGAATGGGCAGACGCCTGTAGAAACTGGAGTCCAAGCAGAGTCACCCCCTACAGGTATATTTTTGTGCTTGTATCCAGTGGTGCAGCAAGGCTGTGGCGGGCCCAGGCTTATGTCCCAATTATGCCTTCGCGCAAGGGCAAGGGATCTCCAGGGTGGGGAAGGATCTCCTAGGTGAAGCGAGAGCTTCCACGTCAGGCTGCCCAGCCAGGAACCCCTCTACAAGCCTATCTGGCTCCTAGCAAAGTACCAGACAGTGGCAACAACCCAGGAAGAAAGTTTTCAGAATTGGTAATAGGGTCAGCACTCTATCCCTGCCAACTCTGGAAATTGCTCTTCTTAGGAGGACCCTTTGCTAGGCAATTTTCAGAGTGGGGCATGGGGGCAGGCAGAATGCTCACCTCGTTCCCTTTTCATCCCAGAATGAAAGTTTCCTAGCCATGCTCAGGTCACTTGCAAACCCCCTCCCTCCCTGCTCCAGAGCCCCAGGCCCAATTGAACCCTCTCACTCCATTGCAGCGATGCCCTTTCACATACCTATCCCATCAATTTGTCCAATGTTGCATTTCTCATTGATTCACTATGTGCTGGAGAAGCCCAGGCAGCAGAAAAGTCTACTATGGACATTAACGGTACTATGCCTGGAACTCCCTCCCTGCCCACATCCACCTCGCCCCCTCCCTTCATACCTTCAAATCCCTCCTCAAGACCCATCTCTTCCGCTCTGCCCTCCCTGACGCTTCCTCCCTTCACCTAACTCCTGCGGATACCCTCCATCCAGTACAATCTGTTACCTGAGGTCTGTGTACTCATATCCTCAACACCTGGACCAGCCAGCCATCATTCTCGATGTAACCAAGCCAAGTGCGTGCACCTGGAACCTCGCATCTTTGTGACTGTTACACCCCTTGCCTCTCCCTCTATTCCCCTTCCTTCATCCCTTCATCTCCCCCCACTCCCCTCTCAGATTGTAAGCCCTAGGGGAGGGACCGTGTCTATTCCATTACTTTGTAAAGTGCCAGATACATTGCTGGTGCTATATAAATGCTTGCTAATAATAATAATAATAAAAATAATAATAATAATAAATGGTCCACATTTTCCACCCCGCTCGGGTTCTGAAGTGAGACAGGTGCTGTCCACAATGCGGAAGGTGATGGAGTAAGACCAAGCTAGCAGGCCAGTTTTTACAAAAAGATTGCCTGGGAAGCTCTTAGGGATCCCATACTGAAATGCCCCCCTTCTTGGCAGGACATTCAGGGGAGGTTTGTGGTGGTACCATCGCCTGTCCCTTCCTCCCAAAATATGGACCCTCTGCAGGATGAGTCTCTGCAGGAATTAATTAGAACGTTAGGCCCCAGTTTAATTTTTTAATAGACCTAGGGAGCAACAGTGCTAGCTACTTAATATAGTTTCTTGATACCAAGACAAGCCTAGTGATAGTCTCTCCAATCTTGTTCTTCATGCCTGTGGCTGCCAGTTACACAAATACTAAGGCAAGAACAGATATTACAGGGAAAACTGTCTTAGACACCCAGGGGGCAAATCAAAGCGGATGGGTCTAGTGGACAGCAGATAACCGAAGACTGAAAAGAGATGGCTGTAGACATCGTGACTGATGATGCTTTAACACAGGTTTCACGATGGCCCCTAGAATAAATCTTGCTGTACCGAATGTGTGTGTCAGCTTTTGGGAGGATGTTTGCATGATAAAGTGGATTGCAGCAAAAGGTCTGATTTCTTGGTAAAACAGCAAAAGGCATTTTATTCAGGTACTTTATCAGAGCTCTGTGTTAGAAGCTTATTTATCCTCTCTCTTAGTACATGTACCAATTATTTTATCTGAGGGTATCTCCATCACCGCACAGCTGTGTGCGCAGCAGGTGCCAAAAAACCTACTCCTCTTACCAATAAGGTCCCACACATAAAAGAGAAGGGAGTCTGTTCTTACCTGCGGCAAACCTCTTTTTAATGAGCGAAAACCGATAGCCTGCTCCAACTAGTTCAATGTCGCAGCTGGATAGAGTACTTCCTTCACTGGTAAACTGTACAACCAAAGGGGAAGGTTTGCTTGGTCCTTCAGACAACTGGAATCTCGCCAATAAAGAACCCACACCTTCAGACAAATTCAGAAGAGTGAGTGTAAATCAAATCCTATTTCAGCAGAGGAGTTCTGTTACCTTATACAATTCTATAGCGATGGAGCCCCAGAGGGTTAGCACATTTGGCTCCTTCTAGTGGTGGTGGTGGTTAGGGCTGAAACAAGCAGCAATTTTGCTGCTTGCGAGAGTTCTTGGAATTTCAGAAACCAGGATCAATTTCCCAAACCAGGTACAAATTCTTGGATGAACATAATAAAAAAAAATGACTGCATATGTGCAAAATGGCCACCACCCTTAACAAAAATGGCAATGATGCTATTGTTGCCATTTTGGTTAAGGGTGGCAGTCATTGGCACATGTGAAGTGAAATTGTTTATTTATTTTTGCCTGAGAATTTGTTGGGCAACAAAAGCTTCTTGGTTTGTTTGACGACAAACAAAGAACCTGAATTTCAACGAGGATTCCTCTCTTTTGAGAAATCTTATTTCAGCCCTAGTGGTGGCAAACCAATAACAGGTTCATGAGCCTGCTACTCTACAGAGCTAACAGATTCAGGTCTTTTAGCTTAGAGGGTAGAAGCTCGTGCAGATGGAGCAAGAGGTCCCCAGTTTAATCCCTCCTGCTGACAACCCAGCCTGGTGTGTCAGGTTAGAGAGGGTATTTTCAGAAGTGATGCTACCACGCTTAGACCCAATCCTGGGTAACAGCCACCACCCTGCCGCAGGGTAGGCCGATACCCAGAACAGATATGACGGTGCACCTTACCACACTTTGCCCCGAACTGTGGTGGTGCTTACTACGGACTGTTGCCCGTGATTTTCCGAGATCACAACCAGGGTAACTGCTACCATGGTTTGGGGAAAAGTGTGGTGAACATCTGGCAGCTGCCGAACAGAAGTGTCAGTGGTTGTGACCCCAGGGTAGGGTTAAGTGTGATAAAGCGTGGCTAAGAATAGTAGCGTCACTTCTGAAAATACTCCGAGATACACATCAATTGGCAGATATACTGCATGTGGCATGCCAAACAAATCCCATGTCAGTGCACTGAATCTGTGGCAGAAGAAAAGCTGGAAGGGCAGTATTGATGGGGACTGAAGACTGCAAAAACTTTAAAGGGAGAAATAATGGGGATCCCTTGACCATGGGAAGAGACTGGGGGGAACCCTGCCGCAGGACAGCAGAGTCCCAGCATTAGGACTCACTAGTTTTTTGTAGGCTGCATTGACAATCTCCATTTACACTGCTAAAAAGAACAGAACAAAATACAACCAAACCACCAAGTGGATTTGCTCAAGTTTTACAAGTCTAAAATTTGCTACTGGACTCTGAACAGCATCCTAGAAGTCACGTTTCAACCAGTAAGTGATCAGTTGCTACATGTATTCATGGATATTAAACCGGTCAACGTCCTAATTAAAGCATCAACGGTTTAAGCTGGTTTAATGTAACTTCCATTATTACCTCCATTTTCTGATTTTTGAGAGATATCTGGAATCTTCCACAATATTCTTTGTTGTTCAGCATTCCTAAAAATAAAGGAGCAAAACATACACAAATGAGACAGGAAAAATAAAGGAGCCATTTGAGTCCTGAACTTTAAAACTGGCACAGAGAACTTGGAATAATCGGATGGTTACCCCAGCTGTTGGGAGAGGTGCAGAATGCACCCCAAAAAGGGGTGCATTCACCCCCCTCCCCCTGGTCAGAAAGGACATGAGGGACATGAGTCATCGGACATCGGAAAATCTGAGCAAAGCCATGGTTGAGCAACAAGGTAGCCTAAGGGAAAGGTTCTTTCATGAAAAAACCAGCCTGCTCTTGGAAAAGGCAATTAAGTGGAGGAATCCCTGAGTAAATATGGGGCAGTTAAAATTAGGGTCTCCTCCTTGTTTTAAAGAAATCACCGGTGAATGTAATCTGGAATAGCAATAACTCCAAAGGCATGGACAATTAGAGCACCCCAGGTTTTTCCTACACAGGATAGTACCCCCACACTTGATCGGTGGGAATTGCCCGCCAGCACCAGACTCTCCTCATGATTCTCTTCCGTCCCCAGACTGATTCGAAATCTCCCCCTGTTTATGCCCTGATGTATCCTTTGTCTCCACGGCCCCAGTTCATTTACCCTTTGCCTCTTCCCTTTTGTGTAATAACTAGACACACTGGCACCTCTTTCCGTCACACCTACTGGCATTCTTGGCCCCTCCGCCCCTGTGAGCATGTTCCTTTTCTCAGACCTAAACCCACCCAGGAAATCTCTCATATCTTCCCATCTCACCTATCGTAGTATACTTAAGCTGATCCCAAATCTTTTGTCCCAAAACTTATAACCGTTCCTCGCTCCCCCTCTAAAACTGAGAAAAACTTTGGAAGCAAACACGTGCAGGTCTCTCAGCGCCTGGATCTTAAGGGGTCTTCCAGACTTTGGTTTGTCCCTCCTCTGCATCCCCGAACTTTGCTGGATCTGTGAGTTGCCTGTCCCCTCTGCAACAGGCAAAGAGAGGTAGCCAATCTAGGGGTGGGACTACCGGATCTTCTGGTATCCGATACTGCTGGTATTTGGTGTACCAGCAGTATCGGATTAAACCTGGTAATCCAGCCCGTTTACCGGATTCCCCCTTACCGGATTTTTTACATTGTGGCCATTCAAATGAATGGCCGCAATGTAAAAAAAAAACACCCCAAAACCCCCCACTTTACTTTCCCTCCCCAGTCCAGGCTGCGCGGGTGGAAGGGGGGACACCCCCCACCCACCCTGGCTTTACAAAAAAAAAATTCCCCCCAAGTCCCTGCTAGTGCGGACTCCAGGCCGCCACCGGCGATCCAGAGCCCGCACCAGCAGGTACGATCCCTGGGTTGGGGGAGGTTTAACACCCCCCCCACCCCAGGGATCAGATCACCCTACCTACCTCCCCACCCAGGGACCGCCTACCTTGCGCTCCAGGTGGCGGCGGCAGTGGCGGTCCGACTCCAGTGGCTTCAGCGCTGGCTGTGGCTGCCGGCTTCAGCGCTACTAGGTCTTCTGGGGAAACCCGGAAGTTCACCGGAAGGCCTAGTAGCGCTGAAGCTGGCAGCCACAGCCAGCGCTGAAGCCGCCGGAGTCGGACTGCCGCTGCCACCGCCGCCCAGAGTGCAAGGTAGGCGATCCCTGGATGGGGAGGTAGGGTGATCCCTGGGGTGGGGTGTGTATTAAACCACCCCCCACCCCAGGGATCACCCTAGTACCTGCTGGTACGGGCTCTGGGTCGCCGGCGGCAGCCCGGAGTCCGCACTAGCAGGGACTTTGGGGGAAAATTTTTTGTTTTAAAGCCAGGCTGGGCAGGGTAGGTGGGGGGTGCCCCCCTTCCACCCGCACAGTCTGGGAGGGGGAGGTGGGAGGTTTTTTGTGTGTTTTTTCCCATTGATTTCAATGGGGACAGTTCCCCATTGAAATCAATGGAACAAATCCAGTACCTGTAAACCGGTACACAAATCCGGCAATCCGGTTTTTTAAAATCAGGTAACCGGTAAATCTGGTAGCTGGTATTTGACCCGGTGTCCCACCCCTAGCACTGGTCCTGGTTCCCCTTCTTCAACCTCCTTTCGCTTCTAGCCTTCTCTCTCTCCCCATATTACTTTCATTTTCCCACCTGCCGCTTGTGTTTCCCTCTGAAAACCACCAGCCAGAACAGAAATATTCCTTTTTATTAAGCATTTTGTCTCCCTCTTTTCCCTTTTACTATTCTTTTAACCTGACTGTAGCGCACATCTGACCTCAGACTGATCCGGGAGACACACGGGGACCGCTAGTCTAACCAATTTGGCTAATTCCCCATAATTTTAAGGATGGGCAAACAGAACGGAGTTTGGAAATTCGGTTTGATTCGGTTTGAAATTTGAGTTTGGAAATTCGGTTCGGTTTGAAATTCGAGTTCAGTTCGGAAGTTCTGTTCGGCCAACCGAACCGACCAAGTTCGGCCATTTGAAGCCAGGTTTTTTGGTGTGTGTTGCCACTAGGGATGGGCGAACAGAATGGAGTTCGGAAATTCGGTTCGGTTTGAAATTCGAGTTCGGTTTGGAAGTTCAGTTCGGTCGACCAAACAGACTGAGTTCGATCCGAACTCTGAACTTCCGAGCCGCGTTCACCCATCCCTACTAAATTTAAGAGTCAGGTGGGTATTGGGGCACCAAACCCCAATATTCACGAGTGGGAGTGGTGTATCCTGTTAACACAGCCTCTACAAAATGACAATATTTTATTCAGATTAGGGGGTCATGAGGATTTTCCTGCCTCTCCTCTAAATTTTGCTTTCGATTTTGAACTGAACCGAGTCCAAGTGCCACTCTGACAGTTATGCTTGGCTTTAACCAGGGACCTGCATTCACTGTGTTTCCCCATTGCTGCTGTGACAGAGATTGTACAAACACATGAAGAACACATGTAACATACATGTTCTTGGTGCGAGTACACTATATTCATGTCTCCTAGGCATGTCTAGTATCAATCAACTTGTAATTAAGAGATAAATATAATCACGATGAAAGTTTGCATGGGATAACTATATAAAGAAGAATAACTTTAAAGTATATTGTGAGCCCACAAAACCCAGCTAGCAGGTTTTTTGGGACAGACTGAAAAATAATGGAGATGTAAATTAAGCAGCATTGATGGGCGAGACGTGACCCAAGAGATTGTTTCCGGTAAAGGAGAGAAACTTCCAGAAAAGTCTGGAAGAGACCATCAAAAGGTGCTTAATGAACAATCAAGGGAGACATGCAACCGGTTCATTCACTCATTCTGCAAGATCCAAGCTAAGACTATGGACTGAAAAAGCACCTCAGCAACTTACCATCAAGAATAGTGCCTGGCCTTATCATTGGCTGAAAAATGCAGACCGAAATATGAACTCATGTTTAGGGTAAGACTTTAGCTTAGGGATTTCACAAGTAATGCAGCGTTGCATTATCTTTATATTCTTTTACTTGAGTTGCTCTCTTGAATCAACCAATCTTGCACTGTACTTAATCTGATTTTATAAATATAAAATTGTTTTAACTAAGCCTTGTGTGCTTGCGTGAGACTGACACTGAGTGACACAGTTGAGGGGAGCCACAGGTTAGACACTTGGGCAAACCTTTCACCTAATTTCTGTGACTTGGGAAACTCCAGGGACATGGGTGGCAGGAAGAGTGACCTCTTTCCAGGCTGGGTCCAGTGGGGACTGTAAGCAGGGAAACAAAGTCATGGCTGTTCAGGAGAGGGGTCAAGAAGACTTTAATCCCATCACAGCCACCAATGGGGAAAATTAGTGAACACGGGCCCCTGGATAGAACAGATGTAAATCTTTACAGCAGCAACTTAATCTACAGAAATGAAGCTAGAAAGAAAATGAATAAAGACAGATGAAAAGCAGTGGAGTGCTTCATTCTGGACACTGCACTCATAATCAGGAGGGTGAACTTCTAATTACAACTTTGCCGTTAATCAGAGCAAACAGTCTCTCCCATCTATACAACTTGGATAAACACAACAAAAGTCAAGGATCATAATTGTTAAGAAAATTCAAATGACAGTCTGGCATGAATGCAATGTGTTTAGACGAGACTGTTCCTATGGTAAAAAAAAAAAACACAAGAGAAAAAAACACACACACACCCCCGACTGCAGTTTCATACCTCCCTTTACTACACAAAAATAACATCCTCACGTCTACCAGTCACAGAGAAACCCCATATTATACCTGGAGATTTACAAATATCAGTGTGCGTCTGCACCTGTCAGGGATGAAATACCATGATAAGCAGGGAAGTGTCAAGGCTGTCAAACAGAAGGGTACATTTGTCATATAATTCCATACCAAACAGCGGGTGGAAGCACAGCTTGAAGTTTTGTTACTCCTCCGTCGATGGGAACAAGGAACTGGACGTTATTGAGTGCGACTGGCGTAGTCATTGCCTCGGTATTGTATTTGTAGTCTATGCTGAGATCGGTGCTTGTAGGGTCACACCGCCAGTTCACTGCAAGGTTTAATGGAGTAGACTGAATACCCTGGGCAGATACCTTACAAAAACAACAGAAAAGAAGATTTAGTTTTCATAACAATGGAAGGAAAAAATATCTACTTTTACTGACATAAGATCTTTGCTGATCTGAGAATAGAAAATTTCCCCCGTTTTCCCAAGAAGGGACTCCAGTCTCCCCCAATTCAGTGACAATGAGAAGTTAACACCAGTGCAAAAATCATCGGCAATTTGAGAGGTAGGTTTTATTCATTCTATGGTGCTAGTTTTGTATATTTGGCAAAAGTTAATTTTTGCAAAAAGATCTTACCTGATATTTGAGCATATCCACATTGTAATAGGTTGCTTGCGGCTTCTGATCAGACACTTTCTTTAGATGAGTCATCAAATTTGGCATGTTCACCCAGAATTCCTTTGTGTTGGCATCGGTTTGTGTACTATCACTGTATCACAGTTTGCAACAGGAACAAGATTAGCCATTTTCATAAAATGGAACTTATGCAAGAAGAGTTCTTCTCAGAATGTTCCCATAGTAACAGTTATCATAAAAACACAATTCAACTCAATGCTTGCAGACACAAAAGCCATTTTCCTGTTCATAAAAGCTAAGTTGGTCTCAGCTGCGCATTTTACTTAACTTGGTAGGTGAAATGAGAGCCTAGTAACATTGGCTAGAGCTGGGCACAGCGTGAGCAGGTTCTGTCAACATATCGTAGTCCTTGCAGTGAATGGATTGGAAAATTTAGTCCATTGGTAGTCTCAGACATTTACTTTACCTCAGACAAGATTTCATCCTATGCCTGCAAAGGTGAAAGGCTTGTTCAATAATATACTGTTTCCTCAAGCTGCACTCCCCCCACCAGAGACGTTGGGGATTTGGCTGGACATCGTCTAACTCATTATTAATCACCCAGAGTACCTGGCCTAGGTACAGGTGCAGCTGCACGAGCTGCAGGGGCCGGATCTCTGTGGCTGGTAATCGTCGCTGCCACGCTGTGTGGAATGCAAGCGAGCTGGCCAGATGGTTTTGGGGAAGCTGGGCAGGCTGGCCCCTGTTGCAGCTGCCGCTGTAGCTGAATCAGGCCCAGTGCTTGGCCCTCCCTGCCTCCCTCCCCATGCCACACTGAAAGCTCGCTCATGGCCTTGCAGCATTGCACCATGCGTGGTAGGACGAGCGCGTCCCATCACCTGAGTTCCCCCGCCCTTATCCCAGTTGGAGTAAGGGAGGCTGCTCTGTGACGCATCCTCGGAGTTTTTCCAAGGACGCGTCACAGAGCACACCCTGCCCTGGATTGAGGGGGGGGGGGGGGG
>QEPC01006664.1:1690912-1709922 GCA_003113815.1 Sphenodon punctatus | reverse complement strand
GGGGGGGGGGCCGGCGCATTGGGCAGGCCATGGGCACACAAGCCACTGCATCATTTAACTCGTTTGCCTAAGGAGGGTTAAGGCTTCCCAAAGAGCGGTAGCCTCCCCAGCCTGTCTTGTCTGGCTGCACCCAATGTTTCAAAATCTTCTGTAATTCACTTTTTGGCTTATGGTCTATAAATGATATTGGCCAATATGCTAATAGACATTCCAAATACCTGGTTCTGTTTGGGGCTCTTTTACTAATCTATGTTAAGCAGAGCAACAATTATACATTGAAAGGGCCACAGACAAATTAATATTCGTCTTTTTTTTTTTTTAAAGGAGTAATACGTTTCTCACATTCCCATCCAATGTTTGTGGGTTTTCAAATATTTCCCTACTTTGATACCATGTGGTTCTCTTTTGTTCTGGCATGAAAGGCCCATGCAAGCAACAAATGTGTCTACCAGAAGAGAGATGCGGCCAGAGTCCACAGTCCTTTGGCAACTCTCAGCCTGAAAATTGTTTCCAAACTGTTTTCCCCATCAATATAAATTACAGCAGCTACCATGGTGGTTCTAGGTTACCCAGGAGATATTTTGATCCCAATCTTGTTCCAGAAATAGGAAATGGAGACACAGCTTGCCTGATCTTGGTGCTTGGAATGGCACAGCCAAACTGGATTTCAAAAAGGTTGTGAAATGTGCTTGCTAAAGCAGCAAGTGTTTCTGTAATCTATCCAGTTTTCTTAAAAATAATAAATATTCAGGATAAAATGTGATTTTTAAGTTGCTTGTGACCATTTATATTGCCTTTTTAAATTCTATGGCTTTTGTAGCAAATTAGAGGTTTGATATCAGTGTAAGAGTAAACATCCACAATAGTTCACTAGACAGTATATGATAATGGATCATTAAGGCGTTCAAATGCCTAAATATTTTTTTTTTCTTTTAAAAGCCACCCATGTGATCCGTGTTTAACATCCTTGAAACATTTCTATGATCTCAACAACAGAGTAACTTTAATCATAAGTCTCTCAAGTTTATGAAAAATGATAGTTACCAGCAGAGAAGTTGGGGATTTGGCAGGACGTGTTCTAACCTGCTGTAATTTAACACACGGAAGGTTAGAACTGCTGGGGCTGGATTATTGGCAAAGTGTCTGGTGATTCCTGCTGGAAACGACAGCACCATTTCTCCAGTTATCTTCACTATACATCTTCAAAATCAAGTGAAGGTACAAAAAAGGAAAGAAAGAAAAAAAACACATCAACATATACCACCTATCTATAAACACTGTGGATGAAAACTGCAACATTTCGTTCCTTGCCTTTTATACCAGAAAAAAAATCTTCCTTCTGAAGTGTTGTTAGTCTAAATGGTGAGAAATGTTAGTATTATTTAATCTAGAGGGAGAGCGTGGTTGACATACTGGTCCCAGAGGCAAGAGATGGACACAAAGTAGTTCCAAAGGAATCTTTTATTAGACCAACTTCTGTTGGTGAGAATATGCAGCTTTCAGGCCACACAAGCTTGCATATTCTCGCCAACAGAAGTTGGTCCGATAAAAGATATTATCGGAACAACTTCATACCCAGTATTATGTAAGGCAATAAAGAAACCTTCCTGCGATTATCTCTGAATTCGGTTTTACACAACAGCTCTTTTCTTTTTAATAACAAAACAATAGCAGTGACCAGTCTCAACTAGCAGAGTTATCAAGAACTCACTTTTGCCTGGGCAGTCTTGGCTTTATGATCACTGGCAACTGGAGCAGTACGGCATTTTCACTGCACTCTCTAACTCTGGCCATATTGGATGCTCTTGGCATGCTTGTGTCTACTGAAACCGCCTCTCTTGTGGGAGTTTTCATGCTGTATTTCACTGTTCTCCTGGCAGTATCTTTACAGGTGGGTACTAGAGGGCAAGGGGATGATGGGGCAGCTAGCAGCTTCCTTGGTGTCAGAAGTGTTAGCCCAGTAGACAGATAGACCAACCGACCCACTTGGAAAGAGGGCACCATTGAAGAAAACCCATCATGTTGGGGAAGATTCTATAGAGCAAAGAATCTGAGGAGGGTTGAGGAGACTTCAGCGCTCGGTAACACTCCTGGTTAGGAGAAAGAGGCGGCTCCCTTAGGAGAGGGAGGGGAGGAGGTGAAATCCCAGCACGACATAGGGTAATTTCAGACGTTACGAAAACGCCTTTCATCACAGTGAACCCCAGTGGATTCCCTGTGGTGGTGGTGTTTCTGTGAATGTCTGTTTGGTCCCAGCCAGATGCTCACCACGGTGAACCCCTGGCCGGGATCAAGCTTGACCACGATACGGGATAGGCCAGAAGTAACATGTGTTACCTTTGGCCCATCCCGGATCATGGCCCCGACTGTGATACAGGATTAGGCACAGTGGCCCAATTGGCCACTGCGCTTGCCTATCTCCCAGAGGACAGGCTGCCGGGGGAGTGTGGGGTGGGGGTGGGGCTGTGCGGCCGTACATCGTGCCGTGCCGCCCCGCTCCCTCCCCGATCCCTGTTAGCGATCAGGCCGGCACGTCTGAAGGACGGCCAGGCTGATCACGGACCCAAGGCGGATCCTGGTCCAGGGTTCAGCGTGGCGGCCCTCTGGGCCCATCATGTCTGAAATTACCCATACTCCGTAAAAAAAATTCAAGAAGCAGATATGGCCTACTAAGAAACCCTAGTCTCTCAGTGCCAGAGTTAAAGACAACAATGTCAAGATTTCCTCCTAAACAGAACTGGGCTTCCCTCCTCACCCACCCAGGAAGAATCAGGCACTGTTGTTGAGGAATAGTTACAAAGTTACTGGGCTCAGCCCCACACTTGGTTTAAACACGCACAGAGCCTGGCCCAGCGCCACAACTGGTGCTGCCATAAACCATCCCAAAATGGAGAATACGCGGGGCGGGGGGAGGTCCCCTCTTCTGGTTTTGTCTGTGCTTTGGCAATGCTGCATTGACTGTGGTGAAATCTGATCACATCTCAAATATGGTAGCACAGGTCAAGATTTTGAAGATACCTGTGCTAATTGTAACACACTAGCATGCATGCTCATCCCTTAAACATCGGGAGGTTCATTACCACCATGCAGACTCTCAGATTAACTCAAATATCCCTTGAAAGTATATGCCGGCTTCAAAATCAACACAGTTCATAAATGATAGATGGATGAAGAAAGGGAATAATCATTTTGAAAGAGAAGAAAGTGTTTCTCTGTCAAAAGCCAAGAAGGAAACTTTCCGTAGGAAAATAGCCCCCAACTCAACGAGTTTTACTTTTCCTGTACAGTGCTGCCTGATGCCAGGTTTCAGTCGTCACAGATATAGTTCAATTTCACTGCTGTCTTGTGGCACCACTGGAGGCAGTGCCAAGGCTGACACAAATTGTGGTGAGGCCAACAGCTTTAATAATTAAATAGTAGATTTCAGGGCCTGACTATTCTCAGAAGGATTAAATAGGGGAATGGAAAAATGCTGATGGGTCATGATGCTGCTCTCTGGATACTACACACAGATTAATTAGGAAATGCTAAATGATTGTTGTCATTTTTATTTGCTTGCTTTTTTGATACTTGGCTTCATGCCAATCTGGTGACCCAAATTTTCTTGTTGAATCATAGGGTAATTTCAGATGTGCCCCAGCAGCTTCCTGCCACAGCACGGAATCGTGAAATCATCCCCCTCCGGAATCACGCTGGCCAGTCAACAGACATGCCGGTGGATTCTGGAGGGGAATCGGAGGAGGGGGCGGAGCCGTGTGGCACAACGTGCGGCCGCACAGCCCCGCCCCCCCAGAGTCCCCAGGCCGCCCGCCCTCCGGGAGACGGGCGGGCGCAGCGACCAATCCGGCCGCTGCACCTGCCCGCCTCCCGGGGTCTGGATCACGGCCTGGAATCGGCGGCGGTAACGTCCACTGATTCCGGGCCGTGGGGCGGTAACAGATGTGATGTTACCACGGTCAATCCCCCATGATCGCTTTGACCACACTTCTGAAGCTCCGGGCGGCCGGAGGGCTGGAAGCGTGGTCAAAGAGATTCCCGCCGGGGATGAACATCTGGCGGGAATATCTTTTTGGCCCAACAGGGGGTTCACCGTGATTGACCGTGGTGGCGTAACATCATTACCCATATACACCAGCATGATAAGGCAGAATTCATTATACTCAGTACCACTCATGTCCACAGCAACTTTCTTGTAAGACTATTTATGACTGTCCAATGCCAGGCAGATACTAATGCTGGCGCTATATAAATACTTAATACATTTTAAATGTCCTGATCTAGGCAGAAATCACGCAAGCCCGTGTACTCTCACCAACACAAGCTGGTCCAATAAAAGCTATCATCTGAACTATTTTGACCCCAAAGGGATACCATCACTGATGGGCTGTTTCCATGATCCTGGAAGATGCTTTAATCTTAACCACATTAGGAGAAGGGAGGGAAGCAGACATCATCACAGTCTCCCTGGCTACATCTTACACACACGTAGGCTTTTCTCGTACTCCATCCCAGCGCATCTATTTCCATCTTCTCCTTACTCATCCTACTTCCCCTCTGTCTTAGCAAAGGATATGCTCGCCTCTCATATCACAGGCAAAACACCCAAGCAGCTCTATTCTAACAGCACTTAGGCCGTTTTTGTACAGCCGCAGCAGGTGCTGGGATGGGTGTGCTGCTGCGGTGGGTGCAGGTGGGTGTGCGGCCTTTTCCACAGGCGCACACCCACCTCCACCCATGGAGCCTCCTCCGGTTTGCCAGATGGCTCCATGGGTGGGTAATGGGTGGAGGTGGGTGTTGCGTGGGAGCGTGCACGTACCCCCACCCACCGCCTGTGCTGTTGGCATGGATGCACACCCATCCCCCCCACCGCAACTTTTGACGGATGTCCCTCCCCCACGGCACACCTACCCACACACCCAGCGTGGGGAGGGGGGGGGTTCCATGCAAAAATGGCCTTAGATTAGTTCATGCCCCCAACCAGGGAATCCCCTCAGGAAGTGGCGCCAGGGAAAAGTCCTTTGCCAAGCGCTCCTTTCTCTTCCCGCCCAACATGGATCCTCGCCTCCTTTCTCTCCCCCGCATGACACTAGCAGCACTCGGCAAAGGGGACACCGCCAGACCAAATTTCACAGCGAGTTAAGATAACGTTAAATTTGCATGCACGCTGGATTTTCCAGCCCTGTCATTCACGATGAAACTCATGGATATTTCATGTGTGCGCACGCCCATATTACACAATCTCATGTTAGATAGAAATTAACGTCAGATTACGTAACGTGGGCAAGCAGCCTAAGCAGAAAGAGGGGCTGAATCACGCTGCATGAAGAGATTGCAAAACACCTTTCCCTTTCCCTTCTGCTTCCATTGCGTTGCACCCCAGCCATTGCAAAGCTCAGAGGTGCTTGGGGTGTCCTTCCTATGGAAAATTGTTACTATTCCCATTCTCGAGCATTTTCCCCCAGCCTTGCAAGTTGACTGGACTAAATGATGAAAGTATCCAACTGCAAACATTTGCCCCCAATATGGAGTATTTCATTGTGCGTGGTACCTACTTGTTAGGGTCTGCTCCTTTGAAGTAAGCATTAACGGTTTCCGTGAATGCTGCTGCGACAGGCAGGGTGTCCTGTGCCCCCATTGTTAAAGGGCTGGGTCCCCGAGAAGATCCTGCAAGAGAAGAAATGTTGTTGCTCATTGTGCCTGTAGAAAGCCTTGCAGCTGCTCAAAGCCAACAGCACAAGAAGGGGTGGGGAGAAGGTCAGTCATTTACTAATGACAGTATTTTGCTGTTTGCGATATTTAAAAAAAATAAAATTCCCCATGATCTTCAAAATGGACTCGACATATTTAAAAATATTAATTTCTCCTTCAAATGAGGAAAGTTTTAAATTATGTTATTGTGCAGTATGGTAAATAGGAAAAATCCAAGCAGGAGAATGCAATTTGAATAAGGCAGTATTTGCATGACAGTTTGTGCAGCACACGCTAGGGTCCGAGGAAAGAGAACTCTGCAATAAAACATTTGGTGTCACTTTGCATGGAGGGAACAGGCCCTTCTTCTGGGAGGATCCATCACGAGGGAAGTGTTAGCCCTTCGGTACCTCTTCCCTCCTCTTAATCTGAGAGCAGCCCCTCCCTGAAGCGGCACCAAGGATGATCTATAGAGAGGATGTCATGGGTGGCTAAGGTTAAGGGTGCTTTCTGATGGGACGGATCCCCCACATGGACTTTTCCAGGTGGTGGTGGTAGCTGTCACTCTTGTCAGGAGTCGATCTGGCCACCCAAAAATTTTTTTGGTGGCCAGAGAGGGGAGGAGGGGGGAGACACACTAGTGTGTGTCCCACCGCCCCCACCCCCATGCTGTGTGGAGTGGCCCACCTGCCCCCCGGCTGACAGGCGGTCAATGACCACCGCCATGGTGCCCAGCCGCCGCCACCCAGGACCCTGTAAAGTGGCTGTTCTAATGTAATAGCACACTTTACATGGGCAGGCAGCCGTTCCCCAGGCAGTGTTGGCACTTATCCCAGGCTGTAAGCTGGGAAATTCCCTAACTCACAGCCCTGGGCAAGTGCCAACACCACCCAGACTAACATCTGGCTGCAGTTTCTGATGTGACAGCAGCCCACGTTTCCATGCGGGTCAGTGTGGAAATGCGGGCTATCATCACGTCTGAAAACTCCCCCCGCTAACATTGCTCCAGTCAATGTTAACTTGGACTTACGCCTGCATCTTTCTCTGAACATGGGCTTTGCATAAAGCATTGTTGCCTGACCTGCTACAGCAGGGTTCCTAGAGGAACATGGCTATCCAACTTCAAGGAGATACTGACAGTAGCAGCGGGATGGGTCGGCCTTCTTTGTGATCAAGAGTTCCCATCTCGATTAAACTGTTTTGATCTATGCAACTGAGAAGATTGCAACGTGCAACAAAAATGATCAAGGGTAAGGAACGATTCCCTAGAGAGAGAGGCTAGATAGGTTGGGGCTCTTCAGCTTGGAGAAGAGATGACAGGGGGGATATGATAGTTTATAAAATCATGAGCAGAGTGGTGCAGTTAGGGAGCAGTTATTTACTTTTTCTAATAGTGCTAGAATGAGGGGGACACTCCATGAAATTAACTGGCAGCAGATTTAAAACAAATAAGAGAAAGTATTTTTTTTTCACTCCGCGCACATGTGGAATTTACTGCCAGAGGAAGTGGACAAGGCCAGTAGTGTAGCTAGTTTTAAAAAGGGATTGGATAAGTACTTGGAGGATAGGTCTATTAGACAAGTAGGTTTGGAGGATGTAACCTCTTACTGTTGGGGGCTGGAACAACAGGAAATGGATTGTCCCTGGTGACCTGTTGGCTACTTCTCCCAAGAGACAGAGATTGGCCACTGTTGGAGACAGGATTCTGGGCTTGATGGACCGTTGGCCTGACCCAAGACGACACTACTTATGTTCTTAATGTGCTCCAGACTGATCGGATGCCCTGGCAGGGAGAGGTGGTACCTTGTTTACACAAAATGAGAACAGAGAAATGTTTCCAGCAACAATTGCCTAGGGCATCAAGCATTATTTTGGCAACAGTCTAGCATCTCCCTTAATGGAAACTGCAATAGATTAGAGTGACGTTAATTAGTAGTCATTTACATGAATGCACAACACGCTAGAGCTTGGACACAATAAGGATGAATATGTTCAGGTCTTTTATTTCATCTCTGAGACTGTGCATTCCAACTCTCAATCCTTGCAAGAGGAATGGGATGTGAAAATCTTAGGGCTGGGAATGGGGCAAAGAGCAGAAATGTGGGATTGGCAGAGAACTGTGTTCACTGAGTTTCCCCCATTGCTGCCGAGAGGAAAAATGCAGCGAACATGCCCGTCCACCCCACCGTGAGTACTGGCTTAATTTTAAAAAATGAAAATCCCACCGCTGTTCCTATTGAGCATTAAAGGTGCTCAGCATATGTCTTGAAATGTGTATTTAACTAAACCAGCAACTGATCTTTTCTGGCCTGCTTTTCCTGCTCTGGTGGGGTTTCAGAGGTGTGGGGGAATAATTTGAACCCTATAGACTAACTCCATTTTGAATAGCTACATTGCCTTAGCCAGAGTAGAGAGCCACTTTAACATGGCTTACAGAGATACATGCTGGGTAAAATCATACCAGACCTCTGTTCCAGAGACAGAAATGCTAGCTGCTTGCTTTAGTTCTCTCTCATAATAAAGTTGTCCTTAGAATATAGGCCCTGAGACTTTAGGATGCCTTTCCTCCTTCTCACACATAGATAACACAGTTATAGCCTTGTAGTGATCATGCATGTGCAACCTTCTAGTTAGAACAGAATGCATAGTTCTCAGACACTCTTTAAACAAGGTTGGCTCATGTCTGGTTGTATTGTTTTGGGAGTGTGTACTCTTTGTATGTAAACACCTTGCTAAGTTCTGAGTTTTCTGTAATTTTCCATTGTTGTACAATGTCACTTGAGTGACACCTTTGTTTATACCAAAACCCTATAACCATCTTGGTGTAATGGGAGGAGTCAGAGACTCTCTGCTGAACCCTGCGTGGTGATGACAGATGTCTCTCCCACTCAGCTGAAAGGTAAACAAACATACAATAAAGAAGCTCTATCAGATTTCAACCATTGGTATAAGTTTTTCCACAACAGAGGCAATTTTAATTAGAAGTAAAGACTGCATTTTAGAAACAGGATTTTGCTACAAAATAACAGCCCCAAGGTCTGGCATGTGCCCTGTGTGTGTGTGTGTCTGAGGGGTGATAGGGGTGGAAAAAAAGATTGAGATGCTGAGATCAGCATGGCTTCCACATGCAGTGCATCTTATTAGCATATATGGGTGTTTTCAGGCGTGACGATAACACAGATTTCCACGCCTTGCCAAGCATGGAAAACCGTGCTCTTGTCATGGCTGAATGCAGCCGTCAGATGTCAGCCTGGGCTGGAGCAGCATGGGCCGTGGCAGCACTTAGCCCAGGCTGTTCCTCAGGACCATCCCTGAGAAACAGCCCGGGCTAAGCACCGCCATGGCCTATGCGACTGATGCCGGACCGGGGTAAAGTAGGCCGTCATGTTTGATGGCCTGCTCACACTTACCCCAGTCTGGGTCCGTGGTACTTCTGGGCAGCCACGGTGGCCTCATAGGCTGCCGTGGCTGCCCATCAGGGAGGGTGGCAGGCCACTCCAAGCAGCACAGAGTTGGGGCCATGCAGACACACATCTGCATGTCGCTCCACCTCCTCCCTGGCCCGCTGAGTGCCATCATGTCTAAAAACACTCTATGTTGCAGATACCTCAACGTGGTAAAGATGATAGTTTGTGTCAGCCATTCACCGGCTGCAAGTGAAAATGCACACCTGTCCTTGGGAGAGTTTCTACCCATACTGCAATCAAGAGATGTATTTATTTACCGTTCGTTCTAGAGTGCAGGGATGAAAAAACAGAGAAATAGGTGCACTACAAAACTACGCCTGTTTCCCCACAGGAACACGAGTATCAGCCACATCTGATGGTCATTCTTCAATTTTTCATTAACAGAGGAAAGATCACAAAGAATAAGCAAAATTAGGGCCATAATCTGCAGCACTTAGTATGACTGCTCCCTGCCCCCACCCCTTATGCTGTATGTGGTATGTGACCACCTCATTTGTGCAGAAAAGAAATTACATGCTGGAAGATTTACAACTCTGCATGTGGTTTGGCTGGAGCCTCTCTTATGAATCTTAAAGATTAATACCTCCATACAGGGATTTATTCAAGACTTCAAAATGAAGGACACATTAATGGTTGAGAAATGTCAGAATCATGAGAAAGAAGAAACAAGGAGAATGAAGCTACTGCAAAATTGGAAAGAGCAGAGATGATTGGTAAGGTTTGAAATACCTTTTGTCCCAAGGAATTCAAACAGTCTGAATGATGTGGCATTTAGGAGAATTAAATGTGTTTCATGTAGAGCTCTTTCCACTCTTGGATCTAACTCAAGATCTGATTCAAACCTTCTTAAAGAATGAGAAACATTTACATGGATCTACTTATATATCTATATCTATGTTTCCAAAATATTGTCTATCAGGGTATCCAAGCCAACAGCTCTTACACATGTCTAAGCCAATGGCATTTATACCCTATTCTGACAGGAGCATGTTTTCTATACAGTCCTGATAAGCAATGCCACTCTTGGACCCGTATCTATACGTACATCTAGCTCTCTACTTAAAACGAAGATGTTTGTCCAGCACAGGCAAGATATTATAGGAAATGGGATTTAAATTAAAAGTAGTGATGCCATCTGACTATAATATTGGAGGGTGGGGTGCTCATACTACAGCGATGAGGGCCGCGATAGAAATGGCACAGAACAGGATAGAAGAGAGTTTTTGGCACTAAAAAATGGTTTCACTGGCTGCAAACGAGAAGAGATTCAAGAAAATAGGTTGTTTCAGTTAAGCTGGGAAATAAATTTTGTTTAATAATCTTTCACAGTATTGATTTTTTCCAGTCCATAGGTGAAGATTAAGCATGTGGTTAACTTGCACCACCTCCACCTTCTGAAAGAGTTACTCACAGAAGTGACTTTTTAAGTTGTCAGAAACACACTAAGAATTTAGTGCAGAATTGGCACACAGCTCCACCATGTAAATCAGTGTTCATAACCAGGCTTTAGTCTTTCTGACTCTGAGCAGGGCATGAAATTTCTGATCGAACTCTCCGAGTCAAAAAAAATTGAGTCAGACTTTATCCTGATATTAAACTGTTCTTGCCCCACTACACCCCTTAACCAGTCACCAACTTCAGTTTTCTGGGCATCAATGGCTCCCAGGTGCCTGCAAATTTCATGCTCGGACTCTGAGCACGTAATGCACTCATACAGAGATACACAAACATACAAATATTGGAGAAAAGACTTGGTTTTCAAAATCTATGGATTTCACTCAGAGCGGTAGGATGTTTTCCCTCCCCAAGCTCAGTGTAAAAAAGCATGCATGGTTGTGTGACAACATGCTGTCTAGTCATCACAAATAGATTGTGATTACTGTGCAAATTATATAAACTGCCTAGCACTCACACAAGCAACTCCATTACTGGCCTTTGATTCCAGCTTCTTCGCTGCCATATTCCACTTATACTGTCATTCCATGTACAGCAGGCTGTCATTCATACACAGTACAAACAAGATCTCCAATGCTAATCCCAGAGGCAAATTAACCCAACGCCATCCGATCCCAGCAGCTAGGGCAGATCAGTGGCAAAACATGCCACAAAACTTTTATTCAAGTTCTTGAAGCTTGAACCTTGGTGCTCCCCAGGAAGCATCCCCAGATTTTCAGCAATCCAAGGCTATCAACACTATTTTGTACCAGTGACTGAAAAATGTGTCCAAAAGGCAGATGTTTCTGATAAAGTGTAATCTGACTACAGGAGGCATCTTCAGCCTCTATACACCCACAACCTCTATACACTCTCAAGATTCCTCTTGGCAGGTCTGCACTGAGCAATAGGAGTGGAACAGAAGGTTGCAAGTGAATGCATACAGCCTACTGATACTACCAAGAGAAGACAGCTGGACAAATAATAAAATCCACTGCACCTTGAAAGAAAGGAATGTAAACTGATCGAGTTTTCATTTCACATATAGATATGAGATTTAAAGCAGGGAAAAATGAGACATACCCAGGCACAAGGAGAGAATCAGACATTGCAGCAGCTGACCCCCAACCAGGTAAATGTCTCCAATCTTCATACAAAGAAATATAGGTTTTTCATTCCCACATTAAAACCAAACCTCAGAGCAACATAGGGTATTTTTAGACGTGACTGGGCCTCTATCGGCCCCGTCACGGAATCACCCATTGATCCCCCGCTGGGATCAAACTGGCATGTCCAACAGACGTGCCGGCTGATCCCGGTGGGGAATCGGGGAAGGGGCGGGGCCGCGCAGTACAATGTGCGGCCGCATGGCCCCGCCCCCCCAAGCTCCCTAGGCCACCCGCCTCTTGGGAGACGGGCGGGCGCCACGGCCAATGCGGCTGCGGCGCCCACCCGCATTGACCACAGCCCGGAATCCCACTGCTGATTCCGGGCCGTGGTAGGGGGACAGACGTCACGATCCCCTTGATCACGGGGGGGAATCACATTCAACACGCAAACGGAGATGGTCCAGCCAGGACCTCCGTTTGCGTATTGAATGTGATTCCCCCCGTGATTCACGGGAGTGAACATCTGCAGGGGAGCTTCCATTCCCCCCAACAGACGTTACGGGATCACGATCACCATGCGGGGATTCACCGTGGTTGAGCGTGATCTCGTAACGTCTGAAAATACCCATAGTATTCATGTTTTGCTGCAAAGACTCAGCACAAGGTACATTTGGGAGAAGCTCCACTCTGCACAATACAGACCAAAGATAGCACTTTGATTTCCTTTTCAAAAAGATTTTGTCTTTTCCTACTCTTCCAAGAGGCATAAATGATTTAACCTATGTATCTGATTTGCATTCCCTTATTTTTTATTTGTACTTCCAAACAATAGCATTGGGACTTTTTTCTATAATGTATCCAAATGGTTTTTAAAGTGTTGCTGATAGAAGAAACCTGGCTAGCATATTTCTGCACTGATGTCCTTAGATGATTCCCTGTCTTTGTGATGCCATTTTCAGACTAAAATCCAATTTTTTGACCCCAAAGATATTCAAACTGTATCTCCATCAATCAGGATTGCAACCCCAGCTGCAGATGGCATGGCCTCTGAGCCACAGTGTTGGAACCTCTGAAGCCTTGAATTCCTTGGGAATGAATTTTAACATTTAAAACCATTGCTTCAGGTAGCAACAAGAGACTGTATGGTACGAATGGATTATCTTTGAATTTAGGAATAAACAATTCTGTTAATGAGAGGAATGTTTAGATATGTGTAAGTCCAACTCTAAAATAATGTGAAATTATCCCCCGACTTATAAAATGGTTTTAGTGAATTTTGTGCTCATGGGGCCGGATGGAAAGTGCAGGAAATTTAAGTGTGAAGTTTAAGTAACAATCCTCAGAACTAGTTAGCACAGATAGTGACAACATAACTTTCCCCAGACTTGTCAAGCTAATCATGCCTAAACTCATCCTCTCTTAATTTTATACTTAGACCCGGGCTCAAGTGAACTTCCCAGGGGAGGGAGTTTCACAGAACTGGGGCAGCAACTGAGAACGCCCTCCTGTGCACCCTTGTCCCATGGACAAGGGTAGCAGATGGAGGATCCAAAACCACTCCAAGACTGCAGACCTGACTGACCAGAGGGGGCTGGACTCCATCAATAACAGGAGTCCCAATCCCAAGTTGCAAGGTTGGCCAACTACCATCTCTTCAGTCTTGTCAGGATTCAACTTCAATTTGCTCAACCTCATCCAGTTCCCAACAGCAGCCCGGCATTGGGTAAGCACTGAGACTACAGGACCTGGGTCGGAAGAAAAAGAGAGGTAGAGCAGAATGTCAATAGCATATTGATGGCATCTCACCCCAAACCTCCAAATGACCTTGCCCAGTGGTGTCAGATACACATTGAACAAGAGGGGAGAGAGAATGGAGCTCTGCGTGACTCCACAAGGGAGTTCACGAGGGGACAACAAGCAATGAACAATCACCACCTTTGAGACCTCCCTGACAGGAATGAACGGAACCACTCAAGAGAAGTCCTGCACACCCCCACCAGGTCCCACAGTCGTGTCCACACCATCTCGTGATCAACTCTTACCAAAAGCCGCTGAAAGATCTAACAAGATCAACAGGGTAGAATTCCCCTTGTCCATCTCAAGGCGCAGATATTCAACCAAGGCCACAAGCACAGTCACCGTGCCATACCCAGGATGAAAGCTTGACTAAAACTGGTCCAGGAATCCGATAGCATCAAGGTGAGCCTGGAGTTGTCAGGCAACCACCTGTTCGATAACCTTCCCTAAAAAGGTTAGAGTCAGGCCGATAGCTGGTTGCGGAGTCAGCGTTCAAGGATGGTTTCTTAAGCAGGGGCCAGACCACTGCAGTTTTAAGGGTGTCTGACAAGGCTGACAAGATAATTTAGTCTTGTCCCCATTCATCCTTTGACCTCTCTCCTAAAATTACTTACAAGGTTGTTAAATGAGTAATTTCTGCAATAGGAATAATCCAGTGCCCAGTCAACGCACGAGTCCACCTCCCACTGGCTGCTAATATTGTTGGTGACTAAGAACAGGGCAGTTGCTGTAAATAATTCTTATGAATATTTACATCCGCATATATAGATTAATTTCTTGGTTAGTGTTCCTCCCCATGGCATTCACACTCAATTGGTATCTTTCGGAGGTTGGTTTACTGCAAAGAAGGCTCATACAAAGAGAAAATTGTAAGTGGGGAAGGTCGAACATTTTGGGGAAGCACATTCTGAATTTGGAAATGTGCGTATTCACTAAAAGTTTCCCTGAACAAAAAATCTCCTATCTTGTGACCTCTGCCTTCAATCAAAACTAAACAGCATACATTTTGACTCCTCCAGAGGGAGCTGCCAAGACAGCTATAATTTATTTATTTTTTATTATTAATTATTATTATTAATTTAATTTAATTTATTGCGTGACCAACTGGTCATTGCAAATAGGAGAAATACACAAAACTATTAAATAACTTTGGAAAATTAACACTAGTTGAGAAGGTTTTTCACAGCAATTGACAAGTAGGAAAGAAGGAAAGATAATTAGATATATGATTCACTCCAGATCATTAGTCTACTTCCAGCAACTTATATCCCATGACAGATTATATCCAACAGCACAGGAGTGAAAAGCTACACAACAGCTCATTATAAGAGATGTGCAGACTTATGTCAAAATAGAAGTAATTTGTAAAACACATCTTTGGATGCAAGTTTACGTAAGAAAGAAATGAGTAGTGCTTGTCTGAGTCAGACCAATGATCCATCAAGCCTAAGACAGTGACCTCCTCTGGTTGCTTTGGAGAAATACCCATCCAATTCCCTACTGTTCATTCCCAGCTCCCAATAGTCAGAAGTTGTGTCCCTTGACCTACTTAACTAATAGCCATTTATGGACCTGTCCTCCAAGAACTTATCTAATCCTTGCTACTGGACCTACTGGAGACAATTAGGGATGTGCGAACGCGGTTCAGAAGTTCGGGGTTTGGCCAGCCAGTTCGGACGGCTGAACATAATGGCCAAACCGAACGCCAACCCCCCAAACAGTTTGGCTGCGTTCAGGCGCGTTTGGATGAGTTCGGGCAGGAAAAAACCTGGCTGGTGGGCCCGTGTGTGTGTCAGCTGAGGAGGGATGGAGAGGCTTGGACTAGCAGCCAGCCTGCCCAATCACCATCTCTCTTTTCCTCAGACCACTGGCTTGGCAGTCTGTGATTGGCCACAGGCTAGGCTGCACAGAGCCAATGGGGCTTGTGGTAAGGCGGGCGCAGCAAGTAATAAAAGTCATTGCCCTCCCCCCCCTTTCCATATCGTTTGGAGCTGGCCACTGATCCTGTCAGCAGGTGTTTTCAGGGCTCTCCCTCTCCCAGCAGTTTGTGTTCCTCCCAATCCATTGCCATCCTCCTCCTATTTCACCCATTTCCACACATTTACCTCTATAGTTTCATTTATTTAGATTAGATAGATTTAGGTGTTATACCCGGCATCAAGAAGCAGCCACTCTAGCCCCAGGTCCCATCAACAGGGTTCTGGGGCCGTTGTTACAGGCAGGAGGGCTGTCCATCCACATCATCCAGAAGCTGCCACTCCAGCCCCAGGACCCACCATCAGGGTTCTGGGGCCTACGTTACAGTCAAGGGGAGCCATCATTCCATGGCATCAAGAATCAACCACTCTAGTTCCAGGACCCACCATCAGGGGTCTGGGGCCGTCATTCCGCTCACAGGGACCCATTATTCCACCGTATCAAGCGCCAGCCACTCCAACCCCAGGACCCACCATCAGGGTTCTGTGGCCTACGTTACAATCGGGGAGGGCTGTCGTTCCACTTCATCCAGAAGCCGCCAGAGACCCCTGCAAACCCCACCCCCAGCTTGCCGTGTGACCCACTCAGCTTCCTGCTTCTTCCCCTGCAGGTAAATGGGCACCTGGGCAGCTCTGCTTCCAGCCACCATTTCTAGCCGCTGCCCCCCTCCCCCGAGGGTGGCTGCCCTCGGGCGGCACCCAAAGGGCGCCGACAAAAGGGCGCTGGCCGTTTTGTGGCCATTGTGAGGTCGGAGCTTGGCCCGCGAGGACCCAACGCCAGCGAGGACAGCTACATAGCTTCTTCCAGCCTCCGCTCAGGACTCTCCCGTGCCATCCGCAGGCCTGGTTATCAACTCTGGAATGTCTCCCCTTATCTCCCTCACTCCCTCGCCCTCCATCTCTCCTCTCCTTCTCTCACTGCTGATGTCTCCCCTGCCCTGCTTCTCCCTCTCCCTCCTCCAACACTCTTTCTCCAACCTCCCTGCCCCTTATTTTTCCCCTTGCCCATTCCTCCTCCTCCCCCCTTAACCATTCCCTGCAAGCCCCGTCGCTCCGCATCCCCCAACCTCATCCGCATTCCCTGCCTTCCCCCTGATCAACTCCCCTTCTCCTGCTCCCTCTGGAACTGCTGCTCTTCCGTTAACAAAGTCCCCTTCATTCACGACCTCTTCCTTTCTCACCACTTTCAACTCCTTGCCCTTACCGAAACCTGGATCTCTCCCTCTGACTCTGTGACCCCTACCACCGTCTCCTCTGGGGGCCTTTCGTTCTCTCATCGCCCCCGCCCTGAAGGCCGAGGTGGTGGCGTGGGCCTTATCCTCGCCCACCCCTGTCGATTCCAGCTCCTTTCCCCTTCCCCCTCCCTTGAGGGGAAGTCTCTACTCCCCCCTTCAGCTTCGTGTCGCTGTCATCTACCGCCCCCCTGACCCCCTTTCCTCTTTTCTCCCAGACTTTGAATTCTGGTTTACTTTCTTCCTCTCTGACGATACCCCCGCTCTCATTCTTGGTGACTTCAACATCCATGTTGACACACCTTCCCAGCCCTCTATCTCCCGCTTTCTCTCCCTAGCCTCCTCCTTTGATCTCCACCTCTGGACTGATTCCCCCACCCACACTGACGGCCACTCTCTTGACCTCATCTTCTCCAGAAACTGTCCTGTTGCTGACCTCTCCTTTGACCTTTGTCCCCTGTCCGACCATCACCTCACTTCCTTCAACCTCTCCCAACGACCCCCATCTTCTTCCCCAGCTCCACGCCCCTTCTGTGATTTGCAGGCTATCAACACTTTAGACTTTGCTTCCTCTCTCTCCCCCCTCCTCCCTTCTATCTTCTCCTCCTCTTCCCCTGACACTGCCATCTCTTCTCTCAACGCATCCCTCTCCACGACCCTCGACTCTCTTGCCCTCCTCTCCTCCCGCCCCGTTCGACCCCGAAACCCCTGTCCTTGGCTCACCCCTACTATCCGCTACCTCCGCCCCTGCACCCAGGCTGCTGAACGCCTCTGGCGCAAATCCCACTCCCACCCTGACTTCCTCCACTATAGATTCTCCCTCTCTTCCGCTATCTCCCTGGTGAGGCAACACTACTATGCCTCCAGGGTTGAATCCTACTCTCGTGACCCCTGCTGCCTCTTCTCCACCTTTGATTCCCTTCCCAAACCCCCCTGCCCCCCTCCAACCTCTTTGCTCAGGATCTCATGTCATTCTTCACTTCAAAGATTGACAAGATCCGCCAAGACATTGCTTCCCCCCACGCTCCTCTCCCCCTTCCCTCCCACCTCCCTCGAGGAAATCTCCCTGCTCTCTTCTTCCAACCCCTCCACCTGCCCTCTCGAACCAATCCCCTCCCGCCTCCTCACCTCCATTGCTCCCACTGTTACACCCCCCCCTCTTCTACATGTCATTAATCTCTCCTTCTCCACTGGCTCCTTCCCTTCCACCTTCAAGCATGCCACTGTCTCTCCCATCCTCTTCCCGGAGGAAGCTCGCCTGGCCCCAAGTCTGTTGTCATTCCGGCGGTGCTGTAAAACCTGGCTGTTCGCCCAGGCCTTTGGGTTGAGGTGGGGGTGGGTTAGGGTTGTGTGTTTTTGCTCCCCTACCCTGTTTACTGTTTTAATGCCCGGGGCCCTGTTTTAAACATTTAATGTGTTTGATTATTTTAAATTGTTTTATACTTGTTTTTATGTATTTTTATTATTGTTGGAAGCTGCCCCGAGCTGTTTTCAGGAGGGGCGGGGTATAAATTATAGAAATAAAAATAAATAAATAAACATCCTCAAAAAGTCCACCCTTGACCCCTCTAGTTACTGGCTGGTCTCCCTCCTACCCTTCGCCTCTAAGCTTCTGGAATGTGTTGTCTGCTCCCGCTACCCTTCGCCCCTAAGCTTCTGGAGCGTGTTGTCTACTCCCGCTGCCTGGACCTCCTCTCTGCCAACTCTTCCCTGGGCCCTCTCCAATCTGGCTTCCACCCCCTTCACTCCACTGAAACTGCCCTTGCCAAAATCATCAATGATCTACTTGTTGCTAAATCTCAGCGCCTTTACTCCATTCTTGTCCTCCACCTTGACCTCTCCCCGCTGCCTTTGACACTGTTGACCACTCACTCCTACTGGACTCGCTTCGCTCCCTAGGCTTCTGCGGCTCTGTCCTTGACTAGTTCTCCTCCTACCTCTCTGATCGCTCCTTTAATGTGTCTCTTCCCAATTTCAACTCCTCCTCCCTCCCCCTCTCGGTTGGGGCTCCCCAAGGCTCTGTCCTGGGCCCTTTCCTCTTCTCTATCTACACCCTGTCCCTTGGCAAACTCATTGCCTCCCATGGCTTCCAATATCACCTTTATGCTGATGACACTCAACTCTCTCTCTCTACCCCCTCTCTCTCCCCACCTGTCCAAGCTCACCTCATCAACTGTCTCTCTGATATCTCCGCCTGGTTGTCCAGACGTCAGCTCAAACTCAACATGGCTAAGACTGAACTCCTTATCTTTCCTCCCTACCCTTCTTCTCCCTCTTCCCTGTCCATCCTTATTGACGGGGTCACCA
>QEPC01006664.1:1676010-1690091 GCA_003113815.1 Sphenodon punctatus | reverse complement strand
AGAAGCTGCCACTCCAGCCCCAGGACCCACCATCAGGGTTCTGGGGCCTACATTACAGGCAGAGAGGGCTGTCCATCCACATCATCCAGAAGCTGCCACTCCAGCCCCAGGACCCAGCATCAGGGTTCTGGGGCCTACATTACAGTCAAGGGGAGCCATCATTCCACGCCATCAAGAAACAGCCACTCTAGTCCCCCGCTCTCCCCACTCAGCCACAAGGGGAGCTGTCATTCCACGGCATCAAGAAACAGTCACTCGCTCTCCCCACCAACATCACCTCCGTCTTATTGGGGTTGAGCTTCAGTCTGCTCTGCCACATCCATTCCGCCACGGCCTCCAGACACTGGGATAGCAATGAGACAGCAGGGTCTGGGTCAGTTGAAAAACAGATGTACAGCTGAGTATCATAGCATATTGGTGACATCGCACCCCGAACCCCCTCATGACCTCCCTCAAGGGTTGCATATATACATTAAATAATAATGGAGACAGAACAGAATCCTACGGAACGCCGCATGATAAAGCGCGAGGGCAAGATGTCTCATCCCCCAGCACCACCCGCTGGCTTCTCCCCGAGAGGAATGAACGGAACCATTCAAGAACAGTCCCATCCAGACCCCCCAGGTCACACAGACGTCTCAGCAGTAGCCCATGGTCCACAGTGTCAAAAGCGGCCGAGAGATCTAGCAGGATGAGAAATGTTGAACATCCTGCATCCATCTCCTGGTGGAGGTCTTCAACCAAGGCCGTCTTAGTGCCATAGCCGGGGCGGAACCCAGATTGAAACGGGTCTAGGAAACTGACGCTATCCAGATGCACCTGGAGCTGGAGTGCCACCGCCCGCTCAATAACCTTCCCTAAAAAGGGAAGGTTAGACAGAGGTCGGTAGCTGGCAAGTGCATCCATGTCCAAAGATGGTTTCTTCAGCAGGGGGCGCACCACAGCCTCCTTGAGGCTGGGCGACAACCTCCCCTGCTGCAAGGACGCGTTCACTACCCTCGCCAGCACCATCCCCAACGTCTCCCTGGAGGCTTTCACCAACAATGACCTAGCATTTCTCACCTCCACCCACACAGCTAGCCCACTGCCTTTGTCATATCCTCCACTGAGATGGCTTTGTATCACAAGGTTCATAGAGTCAGTAGTGAAACAAGAATATTTTAATTATAGGCAATATTGGCCACCAGGGCGTTGTATAGTCAGGATGCTATTTTGTAATCATTTATGTTCATGCCAACACCCAGTAGGGAACAATTTACTTATACAAGATGACAAAGGACCTATGATAAATCACAAGTGCGGAAAAGAGGCTTTCCTGGGTCTCAGTCAGAAAATTTAGCTCAGTTGCTCAAAACAGGAGGTAGGAAAACAGCAGCAATCATGGGATTTGTGAAATTTGACATTAAAAAAAATAGGATGTGGCTGACAATAAGATATACTCACAGAAAGACAATCTAGATTTAACAAAGCAAATATCTTTTCAAGCCTCAAGCAGGTTTTAGATTGTTAAAGATCCAGACATAACAGGATAAAGAAATCGTACTGTTAGGTAAGGATTCTATTTCCTCCCTTAAAGATGCTAGAGTCAGCCTAATTCCTCAGAGGTTATGTAGCGAGCATGCTTTCAATTGTGGAGAGAGCTGAAAATTGGAGGCATTGTTCATAGCCAGAAACATCAAAATATTTTGACAGGAGTAGAGGGACTCCAAAGCTTTAACTACAAAGTAGCAGAAAAGCAGGCCTCCTTTCTCAATAGGATAATCATTATCTGTTGAAGAAAAAACTAAATCTGCATTTGGAAAAGGGCATAATAACTGAAATTAAGATCTGGACTTTTTAAGCATTTGATTTGGACATTTTGGATAAATCGGATCAAGTTCAACGTGGCAGCCAAATCTTTGAATATCAGTCACACCAAGATAGCAAAACAGGAGTTAAATTTCTGCACATTTTATTATCAATAAAAAATAATAATTTTAAAAATTGGGGACTCCCCTGCCTTTAAACGGCACTCAGAATGCTTTACAATAACAATGTAATATCCATTTTACACATTGGAAGGGAGTGATTCCCACACTCAGGACCCCACCACAGCAAAGACTCAATTGCCTGCCAACTTACAACATGATGGCGGGATCCCCAAACACAGGGTGGTTTCTGAGCACCAATAACGGTCAGTGCGAGGCCCCAGGAGCAGGTCTCATATAATGCCAGAGCCTCTACCATATAGGGCCCTGAAAGCCAGCAGCAGAATCTTAAATGCAATCCATTGCTCTACAGGCAGCCAATGTAGAGAACGCAGGGTGGGCATCATATAATCATGGTTGCCCAAACCAGTAAGCAGCTGCGCTGCCACATTGTAAACAAGTCATTTACTCATTCAAGCACTGCCGGTTTTGACCTTTAAAGCCCTAAATGGCCTGGGCCCCATTTATCTGAAAGACCACCTACCCTACCATGCTCCGTCACAGCCCCTGGGGTCGGCCTGGAGCGCCCTCCTGTGGGTTCCACCTGCTGCTCTGCACGACTGGGGCTTGCAAGGGGACGTTCTTGGCTGCTGCCCCAATGCTGTGAAACTCCCTTCCCCTGGAGGCCTGTTTGAGTCTTTCGGAGGTGGTGCAAAACAGTAAAGCATTTGGCGGGCGGGGATAGGTGGGCGGAAACCTGTCCCTGGCAGGGTGCGCTGATAATTCTCCTGCCCCTTTTTGGGGAATTGCAGGGAACGTATGGAACTGGGGGTTGGCCTGCCCTGGGTTGCTCCCCCCGATACCTGTGATGAGGTCAAGGCTATTACCATTTTCAAGTTCACAGGCTTAGCTGTATTCCAGTCCATCTTGAGCGGTGGCAGTTCCTGGCTAGTGATGGCAGAAAACAGCCTCTGTTTGTCAAAGATCAAGTTCTCCACCACATACTGGACCTCAGGAGAGCGTCTCAAAGAGCGCAGCCAGGCGCAGTGCCTAAAATAGTTATACCTGCTGCCATACCCCAGTCCCCTGATACAGCAACATCACAGGACACCTTTGTGAGGTGCCTAGGGAGCTCCATGCCATCCCCAGGTAGCATCCATTTTCAGCTGCTCCCTGATATATCAATAAGGCAATGCCAGCCACAGCTATCGTCCCAGAGAATACAACTAAACTTTGCCATGAAGGCCAGATGGTTTCCCACCTGCATGTCTACAGATGCCACTGTGTAAACTTTCAAATTCCTCCTGAAAACCTACCTCTCCCATCAGCTTTCCTGGCTCATCATGAGCGATAAGAATCTCTTCCCTGTAACTAAGCTGAGCACGTGCACCTGCAACTTCTCAGCCTCATAGATGTATTTTTGTCTCTCCTGATATTCACCTCTCCCTCCTCTCCCCATCCCCATCTCTCTTAGATTGGAAGCCCCTTGGTGTAGGGACCTGTCTACAACTACTGAATGTATAGTGCCAGGTACACTGCTGAAGTTATATAAATAATAATAATAATCTAGGGGTTGAAATATTGGCTCTCCCCACCCCAGCCATGGCAGTCAGGGAATTTGGGGCCAGTACTCACCAAATACTCATGCCCCGCCATGAGAACTGGGAATATTTACAGGGTGTCTTTGGATTAACTGGGGGCACCATGGCAGGATGACTCCAGACGTTCTTGTCTACTGGCTCCAGAATCCCCTCTGCCAGGGGAATAACTATATGCTCCCTCTGCCCCATGGCCCACATGTCAAAACAGGTGGTATGGCTCCCTGGTATTCGCGTTGCCCAAAGGCACCCACTCCTCAGTTGCCATCCATACTAGGAGGTCCTGGAAGGAGCAAAAGTCTAACAGAGGTGAAAGGAGGGGGTGGGGTGGGGAAAATGACCCAGCTCCTGTGTTAGGGGAGGTCCCTTCTTGCAGGTGCTCTCCCAGCGCTAGCCAGTCCTCCATTAAGGCCCTTTCTGAGCATGCTCCATTGTTGTTGTTGATGTTATTTACTTTCAAATTTACAAGCCAGGAAGAGACCACACATCACGCAAGACCCCTTTGGAAAGTAAGTAACCCCCCCCGAACCCTCATGCTAGGCCCCCACCACCCCAAGCACCCCACTCCTCATCCTCCGTGAGCCCACCAACCAGCCTATTTGCTCCCCAGCTAGTGGGGGCCAGGGAAGGGGGAGCAAGGGCCTAGCACTGGCTTCTGGCCCCCACTTCCCTGCCCTCTGGCCCCCTCCCATGCACTCAGCCGAGGACTGGCCGAGTTCCGAAGTTTCGGGGTCCTTCCCCGGAACTTTGGAACTCAGGAAATCAAGGCCGAATGCACCAGTCTTCAGTATTTCCTGAGGAGAACAGAGGACCAAGTTTCGGCACTAGCCTTGGGGCCAGACACAGTCCTCTGTAAACCCGGACCCTTTTGGCTCAGACAACACCCTATGAGCCTCCTCACAGGAGAGCTCTCAGGAGCTGTCTTTATCTTATGGCCTCCCCAGCCAACTGCTTGTCTAGGCTTTATATGGCCTTGGCATGCTCAAACAGGTCCTTTCACACGGACCATGCCTGTGGACTTAGAGGGGATTCACACGTGCGTTTAAATCGCACAGAATCCTCGGCGGCACAGTGCGATTTTAAAAACCCCGCACTTCCGGGCTGGTGTGAATGCGCTGAGCGCGCACATTTCCACTTAGCCCGAATGTTTGGAGCGCGGATTGAAAAATTGCTCCGAGCAGCTTTTCAAACCACGCTCCAAACATTCGGGCTAGGTGGAAATGTGCGCGCTCAGCGCATTCACACCAGCCCGGAAGTGCGGGGTTTTTTAAATCGCACGATGCCGCCGAGGCTTCTGTGCGATTTAAAGACACGTCTGAATCCACCCATTGCCTCTGAGGCCAATTCAGTTTTCCCTTGAGCATGCTCCTGGACTTAGGCATTCATAGCCCTTGCCATCCTCATTGAGCATGCCCAGGGACTTAGAGTCAGGAGGGGAGCATTAGGGCTGACTCTGTCATGCCTAACCTCCAGCTGCTTGACTTGAGGTGTGCTCCTCCAGTCTCGGAAGCACCTTAGCCTCTAGAAGCGCCAGCCTCCTGCTGCTGGTGCTACATGCCTTAAAGGGGCAGTGTTCCACCTCAGCTGCACCCTGCCACAAACAGACTACTTGGAATTTGCATATATACTAAGTTTATGCAAATTATATGCAGCATTATCTCACATTTTGAGAGTCACTGTCCCTCATTTTGGAGTTCAGGGGCTGAGAAGCATGGTCAGCAGTTGTGCGCTGAGCACCCAAGCCACTGAGCGCTCTGCAAATGGGGTGAGGCGGTATGCCAGTGGGGTGAATGTCTCTTGAGTGTCAACGTCGAGGAGTGGCTTCTGTGGATTGAGAAAGCCCTCCTTGTCACCAGGTATCTCAGCCCCAATAACATCCTCCCGGGCTGGCGAGTCTGCAGGCGAGATTATCAGGAATTCTTTCATGCTGCCACTTTTTCCTGAGCCAATCCAGCTCTGGAGAGGTGCTTGCCAGTTGGCGGGCTCCACCCTTCCATGCACAGGGTTTGAAACCCCAGCAAATTGAACAAGCTGCGGTTTTATGCTCCGCGCCTGGCGTCAGAGTCTGGTATCTTTGCCATACAGAGGGTGCAGCACCAAAAGCCTCTCGCAAACTCCATCCACCAGAATCCGTGCTGCTGAAAGAACTGATGGGGCAGGTTGGGACGGGGGTCCATATACACCCTTAGAGAGAGACATCAGAGCATGGGAAAATTAAGCGGAAAGTGCTTGCTATGATTCAATTTGGGCACCGGATGGCACCACAACACCTATAGTGGGAATTGGTGAGAGGGTAACAAAGAAGATGGGTTGGTTTCCAGGTCTCTGCATGCTTAGCCATGTCAAATTTAGTATTTTTAAAATTTAGTCTAAACAATCTCTCTCCTAATTATAAAGATGTAAAACAACTTTCAACTTTGGTGAAATATCAGGGTTTTTTGCATCCCCACCCCCCCAGGAACATAAGCAAGTGCCTCGATTTGCTGGCTTATTGGGGAAGGCCAAGGGTCACACGTTTTAACCATCACCACCACCTCCTCCATCTAGGTTTTGCTTCAAGTTCCGTATTTTATCACCTTAGCTTTCTTTTTTCTAAGAAATCCCGACCATGGAAAGTCCCCATTTTTACAAGGACTTGGATGAAGACATTTGTGACATTAGGATTTATTTTCCACTCACTGATAAGCAGCTCAGAAACCTATGAATGCTAAATGAGAAGGACCTAGGGCAACCTTACACAGCACACGGAGAATATTTATTTATTTATTTTAAGAATTTTACACTCTGCCCCTCCTGCCACAAGCAGCCCGGAGCGGCTAGCAATATCAGTAAAAATATAAAATATTATAAAACAGATTAAAATATCACCCCCCAATAATAATAACAATAATAATAAAAGAGAAAAAAGACCCCACCTTCACCCTCACCAATCTCCCCACCCCCTACCAACCCTTGCCCCTCTCCCTTGCCAAACGCCTAATGGAACAGCCAGGTCTTACACTGCCTACGAACGTCTGGGAGGTCCGGGACCAGACAGGCCCCCACTGGAAGGGAGTTCCACAGGCATGGCGCGGCCACCGAGAACGCCCTGTCCCTGTCTCTTATACACATCTAGATGTGTATAAGAGACAGGTCCATCAGGCACGGCACCAACATCTCATGGTCAACGGTATCAAATGCTGCTGAAAGATCTAACAGGACCCCGATCCTTTTCATGGCAGAGATCATCCACCAAAGCCACAAGTGCTGTCTCAGTGCCAGGACCCAGACAAAAGCCAGACTGAGAAGGGTCAAGATAATCGACGCGGTCAAGATGCCCCTGGAGCTGCTGAGCCACTACCCATTCAATAATCTTCCCTAAAAAGGGAAGGTTAGAGACCTGTCTCTTATACACATCTAGATGTGTATAAGAGACAGGTCCATGACAAGGGCACAGTTGATATCTCCCCATTAACGAAGCACCCACCTCAAGGCCAGTGCAAAACATGAGGTCCAAGGTATGTCCTCCAAGATGTGTCAGGCCGATGACCCTCTGGGACAGGCCCATGGTTGCCATGGCGGCCATGAACTCATGTTCGGCTCCCCTAATAACTGCGTTGGTGTGAATGTTGAGGTCAACCAAGACTATCATCTTTGAGGACCACAACACCACCTCCGACACAGCCTCTGCCAGAGCATGCAGAGAGGCCGCCGTACTGGTAGGTGCACGGTATACCAGCAGCACTCCCAAACTGTCTCCCGCCAAATCAAACACAAGGTGGAGACCTTCAATGCCTACTATAGATCGCACTGGATACCTCCTCACAGACCAACCCTCTTTAAAAATCACCGCTACACTGCCCCTCCGTTCCTCCGACTGCATCTGGTGCTGCTCGGAGCAAGATCAGACAAGATAGGCCCCGATTCATTGTCCAGCCAGGTTTCCGTGATACATGCGAGATCAGCAGCATAGTCCAGGACTACCTCCTGGACTGTTGTTGCCTTATTCACCACTGACCTCACATTTAACAGCACCAAAATCGGGTTGAGGGTCCCCTGACCAGGTTCCACCTCCTCACCTGATGGGAAAGGGGTAAGCGGGACATGCACTAAGCAATGCGTCTATCCTGTTTCACCACTCCCACGACCATATCTCCCCATACCTGTTATGACCCCAATAGCCGTGCCTACACCACCAACCCCGGCCCCTCCTCCCCGGCTATCCCACCCAGGCTGCGAGGGAGATCCCCCCATCTCCTTTCCCAAAATATCCCTCTCTACTCCCCCCCCCCATCCCCACCACCTCTCCCTGGGACTCCCTCTCTCACAGGGAGTTCCCCATCCCTATCACTCGGGCAACGCCCCCGCGGCTCACCGGGAGGCAGAACCCGCCCCCCCGCCTCCCAATCCCCTGACCCTCCTCTGCCACCGGAGGGTCATTTACCACCACCCTTGGACTCACTCCCTCTCTCACACTGAGGGAGGTAGTCCTACCCCCCTATCCCCATTCCACCCCCCTACCCTCCAACCTCCCTTTGCCAGAGAGGGGCATCCCAAAAGCCAACCCCCACCCCCTCCCTAAACAAATCCGTTCTCCCCACCCCATCCCCAACTCACCCCCCCTTTAACTAAAACATTCCCATTCCCATGACCTTCAGTACAGTCCCCAACCACAGTTACCTGCCCCACCGCCCCTGACCCTGACCCCACCAAGGGTCATGTGTGGCCCTTTACTGCGCTGCCTGTGGTGCAGCCAGGCTGCTGGCTGCCTTCGGCCCTGCCAGGCCGGAAGTCGACATCTGAGTGCCAGCCCCGCCTCCTCCTCCAACTGGGGGAGGGCAAGATGGGACAGAGGCCAGCTACTCACTGTCCTGGTTGGGCCAGTAGGAGCCTCGGCCCTGCTGCTGTCACCGCTGCTGCTGCGACGGCCACCTCCACCAACTTCACCGTCCACCTCTGGGTCTCGGGGGAGGGGGGGAATGTTCTGCTGGCAGCTCGGCCAGACTGCCGGCCGTCTTTGGCCCTACTGGGCCAGAAGTCAGTGTCTGAGCGCCGCCTCTGCCCCCTCCTCCAACCGGGGGAGGGGGGAGATGGAACAGGCGCAGGCTAGTCACTGTCCTGATTGGGCTGGTGGGAGCCTCGGCCCTGCCGCTATTGCTGCCACCGCCTCCACCGTCCACCTCTGGTGGGTGGGGGGAGGATGTTGTGCTGAAAGCACTTTTCCTGTATTGCCTGTATTGCTGCTGCAACAGCATTTGGGTCATTCAAACTTATTGAACTAGGTGAATTCAAAAAAACAAGTGAAGTGAGAATGAACCCAAATTGAATCGACGGAGAATTAAATGGAGCTCATTAATTTTGCTAGTTCAGTGACTCCTTTAATTCTCTTAATGGGATTTAACCATTTTAATTTTTATCAGACTCTTGTCCATGGTACTTAATTAATACAGGGTTGCTTTGCCTTTTAGATTAAAGTTCTTTTAGTGACATAAGTTCAGGAACTAAAGAAAATAAAGGTTTTTGAATGCATGTTGCAGTTTCTCCCAATTCATCTCCATTTTGAATTACTGCTGTAGCCAAACCAGCCTAGTCTCTTTTGATCCTTTAATGCAGGGGTGGGGAACCTCAGGCTCACATGCCAAATGTGGCCCATGGTCAGTTTTTATTTGGCCCCATTCCAGTACCTGGATCTGACCCATGGATCCAGTTCCTACCCCACTGAAAGACAGAGCTCAGGGTAAGGGAGGAGAGATGAGGGCACACACACAAGGATAGGGGATGGATCCACAGCAGAGATCCATGATCTGGACCCTCCCCTGCCTGAGCGCACACATTAAGCAACCCGGGTCCCGGTTTTTATATGGCCCTCCGAGCTGCTTTTAATTTTCAAAGTGGAGTCCAAAAGTTGTTAAATAACGCTTTTGTTGCTGGAGAGTGAAAGGTTTCCAGTGGTGACTATCCAAACATTTATTCTGTATCATTTATATTAAAATCATATTTTAATTTATCACCTTGCAATGGCTGAACTGCCACTGCTTATTATAAATTTCAGCCCATATTACCATGTTCCATTTTTCAGCAACCTGCTAAGCACATGGTAAATTATTTCAGGTGAATGTATGTGAATATTAAGTTTGTAAATCACGTTAAGCTGCCATCAGTTAGCAGGTCAGACTCCAGGCTTTGAAGAAAAAAAAAAAAAAAAACTTGTCAAGAGGTCCCATTGCTTTTTCTTAAACGAGAACATGACTCCACTACAGAGCTTAGCGTAGGCTTTAAAAATCCTGTGGTGAAGGGCTGTGGGCAAGTAGTCGGAAGAGCAGGCCCACAATATCAGAGCGCTTCACCACTTGTTCTCGTGAGTCTAGCCCTGAAAGGGTTAACGGGGAGTCCAGGAAGTGGAGGGTCAGGTGGCCAGAAGTAGGTGGATCACATGACCTTGGCTGGGGGTTATACGGAGAGCTAGCTCAACCATAGTCAGTGTTGGAGCTTGAAGACAGCAGGGTGAGGAGCTCCTAAGCTGGCTAGAGCCACCTTGCTGGAGAAGTTTGTTGGGAACTGTGACCCTGCCTAGTGAAGGGCAAGGGGTTCAGGGAAGTCCCGGAGTGCAGGACCTTAGGTCAGGGAGGACCTTAGAGACATCATGGGCTACTGACGAGGAAGCAAGCTGCCTAGTAAGCCCCTAGCTGAAGGTGGGGGAACACCATTGGGCGTGTAGTGAGCAAGGGAGGAAACAGCTGGTAGCTTGCCTGAAGCTAGGGGGCAGCCCAGCCAAAGGGGGCTAGGGCAGTGTACCAGCTAGAGTAGAGTGGGAGAAACTAGGGGTCAAGTAGGATGGCCAGATATACTAATTTTAGAGGACACATGAGAAATACAGTTTGTAGGGCTGCACTGGAGCCAATGCAGCCCTGCAACCTGTATTTCTCATAAGTGTCCTCTAAAATTAGCATATCTGCCCACCCTAGGGCCAAGTGCTTAGGAGGGCTCTGGTGTAAACGTCACTGTAATTCAGTGAAGCCAGGTGGCCCCTCAGGCTGAAATAGAAGTAAACTTGTAACCCCAGGGGATTGCCCAGGACAGTGAGGCCCAAGGGTTAGAACAGGGCTAAAATCAGAGTATGCCAAATCCCCAAATAGAGGAGTGGTTGGTGGCCTAGCTAAAGTGGGGTGTAGGTGGTAAAACCAGCAGGGCTAAGGGGGCCTGTAGGATGAAGTAGGGAGTAAGCCTCCAATCCCCCAACAAGAGAAGGGATCCAGCTCTTGGGGTGAGGGGCACTTGAAAGGAGGAGCTGGATGCCACTAGGGATATGGGGCACAGAACATGAAGGGACTGCCAGGGAGGGTAGGTAGAAGAACCCTGGGAGACTTGGGCTAGCGACTCTAAAGGCACCACTGTCACGTTGAAGGTCCGAAACACGAGTAGGCACTGGACTGTGGGGAGGGGTGGGATCTTGAGCAGCAACTACCCAACAGCCCAGGACTCTGTACCGCCTTATCCAAGAGCAGCACAAGAACATCCCTCCAGTAGAGGGGGCCACGGACTGTGTTAGAACTTGCTCAGGCAGAGACCAGAGCACCAGGTGGAGGCCAATGGCTGGGATTACCCATTACCAGGAGCTAATTCCCCAGAGAGCAACACCTGCACCAGTGAAGGGGGATTGGGGGCACATCGCACAAGAAGAAGCAACAGCAAGTGCCACAGAGAAGGGGAACACATCCCCAGAGACAAAGAACAGCCAGTGGACCAATGAAAACGTTTGAGTGACATTGGTCCTGAAGAGACTTGCGTTTGGGCTGGTCGGTTGTGCATCACACCCCCTTGAGTATGGGGAGGAAATGATGCATCTGGGTTATTAGGCCAGGTTAAACTTACGTTTTATATCTGGGGGGGTGGGGTGGGGAACTCAAGCCTACTAATTTTGCTCATACTCTCATTTTAAAAATATCACACAGTCATTCCAATCTGTTTTTAAACATCTCTTTCCTGTGTTAACACCATACTTTGCATGTGGAAAATGAAACAAGAATGTGAAGATAGATACCACATTCTGGAATGATTGTGTTTTACTCCTGGACAGGACAACAGGCACCACAGCTAGACAAATTGTACTTATGGCATCAAGATAGCCAAATTAACTGCAGTAGCTTTGATAATTCCTGACCTGCCACCCCACCCCACCTCTATGCAACCCTCAGAACTTGTATTAGTTTTCAAAGTGGCCTCTGGGAAGGACCTACCGTGCCCTCCATACATCTCAAGATCCTTCTTCCCCAGCTTGCTAGTACCGCGTCTGACACCCACAGTCTGAAATTAGCCACCTTGACTTAATTTCATCAATAAACCCAATTTCACTTGCTTTTACAAGCCACAAGGGAAATATGTCCATCTCACAATTCATAGTCTATGGCTTTGACACACACACACACACACACACACACACACACACACACACACACATATATGCACATATACACACACACACACACAGCTAATACCTATATCTATATAATATATGGACAGGGAGAGACAGACAAGAGAAGGAAAAAGGAAAACTCCAGAGGTGTATCCACTATCTCTAATCTAACTAAAATATATATCTATACTATACTACCTCTGTGTGCGTGTGTATGTACGTACACAGAGGGAGACAGGCAGGGGAAGGAAAAAGGTAAAATGTAAGGGTAAGGAATAAGGATTGGAAAGGTAAGGTGGTAGGGATATATATGGGACGATTTTTAGTGCAAGCACTAGTAGATTCTGCAAATGCACCCTGACAGAGCAATAGCTAACACAGAACCAGAGTCAAGCAACCCAGCCCTGCAGTATAAAGGACTGCAATGTCCTCTCCCAGAACTCCCCTGACTGGTTCTGGGAGGCAGGAGGCATTGAGCAATCACAGGGTGCCTTTCAACTGCCTGGGACCTGCTTGCACTGCTCATTGTACCTGAGGACTGTACCCGAGGACTGGAGGGTGGCAAACGTAACCCTGATATTTAAAAGGGGATCCAGAGGCGATCATGGAAACTACAGACCAGTAAACTTGACGTCTGTGCTGGGCAAAATGTGGAAACCATCATTAAGGACAGAATTACAGGGCATGTTGACAAACATGGCTTAATGGGGAAGAGTCAACATGGATTTAGTAAAGGTAAGTTATGCCTCACTAGCCTGTTGGAATTTTTGAGGGTGTAAATAAGCACGTGGACAAGGGAGACCCAGTAGATATAGTGTACCTGGATTTCCAGAAAGCATTTGATAGTTAAAACACGAGCAGACTGTGAGGAACTGCAACAGGATCTTACAACGGTTTGTGCCTGGGCATCTAAATGGCAAATGAGATTTAACATGGACAAGTGCAAAGTGATGCACACAGGGAAAAATAATCCAAACTATGCGTACACAATGCTGGGTACTAAGCTAGGAGTTACCACTTCATAATGCAGTGCACAGAAGCAGTCAAAAAAGCAAACAGAACGTTAGGAATTATTCAGAAGAGGATAGAGAATAAAACTGAAGATGCCATAATACCTCTACACAAATCAATGGTGCAACCACACCTTGAATATTATGTGCAGTTCTGGTCGCCCCATCTCAAAAAAGACATAGCTGAACTAGAAAAGGTACAGAGAAGGGCAACAAAAATGATCAAGGGCATGGAAGGGCTTCAGCATGAGGAGAGGTTTAGTAGGTTGGGGCTCTTCAGTTCGGAGAAGAGAATGGGGTGGAACTAGTAGGCAGGGAGCAGTTATTTACCCTCTCAGCTATTACTAGAACTAGGGGACACTCCATGAAACTTACAAAACCCTTCACAACCTGGCTCCCCCTTACCTCTCAGTCCTTATCTCCTTACACACTCCTGCATGCACTCTCCACTCTTCCTCTGTCCCCTCCCTTGCTCTCCCTCATCTCCCCTGCTCCCCTAACCACCTTCGTCCCTTCTCTCTTGCTGCCCCCATGCCTGGAACTCCTTCCCTGCTCACATTTGCCTTGCCCCCTCCCTCCGCACCTTCAAATTCCTCCTCAAAACCCACCTTTTCCTGGCCGCCTTTCCCGACGCCTGTTAGAACTTCCCGCTCAATACTTACTGACTGCCCTCCCCGCAGACTCCTGCCTAACTGCAACCAAGCCAAGAACATGCACCGGAGACGTCGCATCCGCTTGAATGTTTTTATCCCTTGTCTCTCCCTATGTCCCCTATCCCTGTCTTCCCCCTCCATGTCTATTAGATTGTAAGCCGTAGGCAGGAACCGCGTCTATTTCATTGTTCTGTAAGGCACCAGGTACACAGCTGGTGCTATACAAATGCTAATGCTAATAATAATAATAATAATAATAATAATAATAATAATAATAATAATAATAATAATAATAATGTTTAAAACAAATAAAAGAAAATATTTTTTCACTCAGCGTTAAATTGAGTTGTGGAATCTACTGCCAGAGGCTGTAGTAAGGGCCAGTAGTATAGCTGAGTTTAAAAGAGGTTTGGACAAGTTTCTGGAAGATAGGTCCATTAGCAGCTATTAGCCAGACAGGATCAGGGAACATGACAGGAGCTGGGGGGAAACAACAGGGAATGGATCCCCCATTGTGACCT
>QEPC01006664.1:1639751-1670286 GCA_003113815.1 Sphenodon punctatus | reverse complement strand
AGAGCCTGGAGCACTGGTGTTATGTGGTCCCAGCAACCCGTCCCCGAAAGGAGATGGGCTGCTGCATTCTGCACTAGCTGCAGCCTCCAAACCAAACACAAGGGAAGCCCCACGTAGAGCGCGTTGCAATAGTCCAGCTTCGAGGTGACAAAGGCATGGATGAGGGAGGCCAGGCCGGAGATGTACGGATGCAGCCTCCGCACCAGATATAACTGGTGAAAGGCAGCCTTTGCGACCACCTCCCCCTGCCGCTCTAGGTGGAGGTCCGCGTCCAACACCACCCCCAGACTCCGGACCTGTTGAGCTATAGAAGGGCAAACCCCCCCAATAAGGGGGGCCGACACTTCCTTCGCTCTCCCCACCAACATCACCTCTGTCTTATCGGGGTTGAGTTTCAGCCTGCTCTACCACATCCATTCCGCCACGGCCTCCAAACACTGCGATAGCACCGAGATAGCAGGGTCTGGGTCCGCTGAAAAAGAGAGGTACAGCTGAGTATCATCAGCATATTGGTGACAACGCACCCCGAACCTCCTCACGACCTCCCACAAGGGCTGCATATAAACATTGAATAGTAATGGAGACAGAATCGAACCCTGTGGAACGCCGTATGAAAAGGCGCGGGGGCAAGATGTCATTCAAGAACAGTCCCATCCAGACCCCCCACATCACGCAGCCATCTCAACAACAGCCCATGGTCCACGGTGTCAAAAGCGGCCAAGAGATCTAGCAGGATCAGAAATGTTGAACATCCTGCATCCATCTCCCGGCGGAGATCGTCGACCAAGGCCACCAACGCCATCTTGGTGCCATAGCCAGGGCGGAACCCAGATTGAAATGGGTCCAGGAAACTGATGCTGTCTAGGTGCACCTGGAGCTGAAGTGCCACTGCCCGTTCAATAACCTTCCCTAAAAAGGGAAGGTTAGAGACAGGTTGGTAACTGACGAGAGCGTCCATGTCCAACGATGTTTTTTTCAACAGGGGGTGCACCACAGCCTCCTTGAGACTGGGCGACAGCCTCCCCTGCTGCATGGACACGTTCAATACCCCCGCCAGCACCGTCCCCAACGTCTCCCTGGAGGCTTTCACCAACCAGGACGGGCATGGATTGAGTTCACAACAAATGGCCCTAACAGACCCCAGGACATCCGCCGCATCGGCCGGCATCACTTCCTGAAACTCCCCCCACAAATATGGACCAGACGGGGTCTGGTCCAGCACCTCGCGCTCTCTACCTACTGCCCCTAATCGCTCTGAATCTGAGCTTAATGAGTTGCTTAGAGTTACCTGGCAGTACAAAACCTCTTGGCCCATAAAGAAATGGGTGCATATCCCCCCAAAACACAGCCTATCACGCTTACAAGGCACACCAAAAGCATCCTATTAAGATGAAATCTCCTTCCGTTCTATTTTCTCTTTAAGAGAAAATGCTCTTATTCAAGTGAAAAGATCATGGAGCATCCATGGAAAGCGAGTGTTAATTAAATGAAGGAAGAACACAAAAGGCAGCAAGAGGCCAGAGTTATCAGGCTAACGACACTTGAGACCTCTCAGGTTGAAACACAATAAATGCCCTGCCAAAATGTGCAAGGGAATACTATAAGTGAAGTTAAAAGTGAACCTATGAGACTTGTTGAGTGGAATCACTTTTTCCTGTGTTTCTTTACATTCAATTCAAGCATTTGATCATTCTTCCCTTTAAATTGTTGTAGCTAACCTACAACAGTAAGACCAGTAAGACAGAAAGGGAAAGAGCATAAATTCTTCTTTAGGTTTTGGTCAGGAGAATTCTTCCCCCAAAATTTAAATTACCTGTGAACCAGTCCCCCCAAATAACTTGCACCTTGATGGTTCTTGAGCTCTGTAGAAGACGTAGCATATCCAAAAGCTAGCATAGAAGATTATAAAAGCAGAACAGTAAAAGATTTGTTCAAAAGAACTATGGAAGCAGAAGAATGTGGTGAGACTTTTTGAATGGCTTCTTTCTTCTCATCCTTTGTTTGAGAATTCTGTTCCAAGAAAGAAAACCTGGAGCCATCATGGATGTCTCTGACTAAAGACAACTTGGAACCAACTGTACTCTAATTGGTTAAAACTCCAAAACGGACAAATTAGTCAACTTCTAGCTTAAAAATAGAACAATTCTGCTGTTATTGCAAAACATAAGAGGGTTTATCTAATAATTTAGTAATGGAGGCTTAGATAAGGGGCTAAAAATGAGGACCATTTAAAGTCAACTTTAAAGGCACTGAAGCCCACTGCTGCCATACTCTGTCTGCCTTTGAGCTCAACTCAGCTGTCCAGAATATGCCTATTCTAGAAGACTAGGGAAGGACTATCACACCTTCCCAGAGAGTATTCAAAATATTACACTTGCAGAAATTCAGAGAAGCTTTCCACAAACTATTGGGCTTTCAATAAACTGATAGGTAGCTCGGACTCTCCACTTTCCTCCCCCCTTTTTGTCTCTTCCAGTACGTTTTATAGTTTGACATTCAATATTGTTATTTGATGGCTAGAGTACATAGGAGACCAATTTCTTGCTTCACATCTCTCTAACAAATTTTAAAAGGAACTAAGATTGCATCACCAGGCAGGCAAACACAACACAACTCTTGCAGTGCAGGTTTCTAAAGAAACAAGTTGTTAATTCTATAATTAAAATGACTATACATAGCCATCAGCTGGTTTTCAAGCACTAGCAAGTTATCCTTTTTTAAAAAAATAAATAAATTACTCAATGACTTCAGAATTGCATGACTGATGGCATTCGCATTCCTGCTGTATTCATACTAGTCCTAGATGCATCTAAGCCAAACTGGCAGTGCATCGAAGTTACCACCAGAGGCATCCTTGTGGTGTACTTGTAACAGGCTTTAGAGGGTGAAAACAGACATGACACTAACCACCCTTTAACCACCCTTGTGGTCATTTATGCATGTTTCAGGGCTGCACAGGGCACCAATACTAGTTACCACTATGCAAAAACTATGTGAAAATTCTATGCATGTGAAAGTAGATAGCGATTTCAGTCCTGGTTCTAAGGCCCTTTTCAAATGGTTGCGGGTGCGTGGGGGGATGGGTGGGCGGTGCATGGGTGTGTGTTCCCATGGAACCCCACTCACCTCCACTCATCTCCATGCACGGAGCATCTGCCATTGGCGCCTGTTGCTCCGTGTGTGGGTGATGGGTAGGAGGTGGGTGGAGAATGGGAACGCGCATGCATTCCCACCCACGGGCTGTGGTATTCAAACAGATACCTCCACATTCCCCCTGCACCCACCGCGGTGTGTGTTCCCATGGAACCCCACTCACCTCCACTCATCTCCATGCACGGAGCATCTGCCATTGGCGCCTGTTGCTCCGTGTGTGGGTGATGGGTAGGAGGTGGGTGGAGAATGGGAACGCGCACGCATTCCCACCCACGGGCTGTGGTGTTCAAACAGATACCTCTACATTCCCCCTGCACCCACCGCGACAATCACACAGACACCCACCCACCCGTACACGTGGGTGAGGGGGGCGTGTCCGTATGAAAAGGCCCTAAGAAATAGATGTTCACATCACAAAAGCACACAGTCGCATCTGAAACCACTGGTGGTTCTTTCCTTAACAGTAGGCTAAATAGGCACGTCAGTCAGTATTTCTTTTCTGGGCTGGGGGTTACTGGTAGGGAGATGAAGGTTACACTACTTTGCTGTACTTATTCCATGAGATAAATAATGGGTCTTCAAGTTTTCAGTGCTGGCCAACCTGGCAAATTTACTCAGCAGTAAATGATTTAAGCCATCCAGATGAGGAAGATTTTTTTCCCTTTCTTTTCTTTGGCTAACAATTTAATGACCAAACATACTTTGTGGCCTGCATCAGGCTAGATGACTGTAGTTTTGCTTCAAGGGGGCTTTTACGGTTGACTGAAATAAACTGATGAAAACAAACGTTTATAATAGAAAAGCATTTAAGTCTCAAACATCAGACTTGGTAAAGGTTACATCTAATTCACAATCAGGCTAATTGAAGAGCACCATTTCAGAGTGATAACTCACTTTTATAGACTGACTGCAAATTACTTAGGCAGGATGGAGGGATTATGCAGATGCAAATCACTTTATAAAATGTATGAGGAGCACAGCAGGTTTAGGGTGCATTTAACTGTCTAGTGTCCTACTTTCACAAACTGAGATCCCAATCTTCTCTCATTAAAACAGCTTTGCCATTGGCTTCAGTGAACAAAGGAGCAAACCCTAAAATAGTATAACACGTTTTAAAATATCTCATCATGTTGCTCAAAAATGTACCACTTACTCGACATGTGTGACAGGCTTTGAAGATTTAAAGCAGGGGTGCAGAACCTCCTCCCTTACAGGGACCACTTTGAAAATTAGTACGTGCTCTAAGACAACATTCATGCCTTCGGCGATGGCCGGTCCTGTGCAGATTTGGCTCCGGGAAAGAATACAGCAGCAAAAATAAGCCTCGCACCCGTGTGCAGCTTTGCTGGCAAACACGCACCAAGGTAAAAAAGCAGGGAAATCCAGCTCTGTACTTTTGCAGGTGTTTGACAGCAAAGTTGCGCAGGGGGGCTTTTACACTGGCCAAACTCCGCGCATAATTTTGGCTTCCGGGTTCTCTCTCAGAGCCAGTAGCTGTGTGGGACTGGCCCCTGCCCAAGGTGTGACTTTGGTCTAAGGGTTGCACAGGAGTTGGGGGGGGGGAGAGGAGGGTCCAGATAATGGAGCTGTGCTTTGAATCCATTCCCTACCCTTATGTGCATGCCTTCATCTCCACTTGGGAGCAGGGACTTGATCCAGGGAGCAGATCTAGGAACTGGAAAGGGACCAGTTAAATATTAGGTGGCTACGTTTGACACCACCCCCAGCCGGAGGTTCCCCCACCCCTGGTTTAAAGCATGCAATGTGTTAGTAAATAGTTAAACTCACAGAAGAGTATTAAAAGGACAACCGAAAATGAAATCCATATTTTAATTTCCCATCATCATATTGTACAATTATATATGTATTTATTAGTTTAACACACGGCTTGCAAAGACGAGTGTAGACGGAAGCCCTGGTTGACAGAGTCAAGTTCCTTGGCAATAGAAATGATTTTGTTCTGAAAATCATCGTCCATAGTATTTTTCACCATATCATTCTTTTTGTACTGTTTTTAAAATAGTCGTTGAAAGGTGACAATCGTACAAACCAAATTAAAAAGAAGATTCTGTTTGAACTTGTAAACGCCATCTAAGTAGCCATAGCATTTTTCATACAGAAAGTGAAAACGTGTCTTTTGAAGGAAAACGTAGGACTTAAATAATAAGAGCAAAGGGGAGTTACGTTAAGATTCTGGTATGCTATGTACTACTTACCTTCAAAAGTCAAATAAAACTTTCCTCTGTCAAACCAGACGAGGGAAGGCTGTTCATTCTCTGTATGGCCAGGAGTTGAAGCGGGATGGGAAAGGTTAAGGAGAGGGAGAGAGAAGGACATAGTGTGAGTCAAAGAGCAGGTAATTAATCTCACTACGGGGCAGGGAGGAGGCGCTGCAAGCCATTAGCGTGCAAGGAGGAGGGGAGTGGTGTTTAAAACTTTGTTTCTGGTTTAGAAAACAGAAAGCAAAAAGCAAGCTATGGAAGCCAAAGATGGAAAGGTTGGTTTCTTTTTTTGCCCACTTGAGCATTTGTTGTCTATGTACAGAGTAGAAGAGGCTTCTTGTTCATGCAGGATGGTCTAGTATAGTCTAACTGTACTTAATTTTGAGAAGACTAAGCATTCAGCAATTGTTGTATCCGCTTCATCTCCAGTGGTGCCCGTTGGGGCGATAATAGGATTAAACAAACTTTACTGGGCAGGATGCTGTCATTCATATTCAATGTTGGTATTAAAAAGATAGGTTGAAATAAAAATATTTTATTCATTTTTTCCTTTATTTTAGAAGAGAGAGAGAGAATTCCAGGAGAAACACACAGCAGGAAGTGTCCATTTTAAAACATCTTCCTTCAATCCTAACAAAATAAATATAAAAATAAAATATATTTTTAAAAAAAATATATGAAAGGGGTGTGTGTGTGGAATCACGCGTTATCTACCATTTTGTGCCAGAGAATTGGAGAGTGTTGTGTTGTTACAAATGGAAATGTACTATTTTAGCAGTTAAATCATTCCTTTCATTTCCTTCCAGCATGTCACCTTGTCACTGAGAAACTGTCATGCAATGTGCTGCTGTATTTTGTGGCATGAGCTCCATTGTTAAACAGAAGTATGTATTTCATATGCACTGGACACTCATGGTGGTGGAGGAAGCGTGTCCATGAGTTTTATGGCATTCAGATGGTACAAATGGCTTGGATTTTAATTCAGATTTCTTGAAACCACCCTCCTAGTACAGTACCTGCAGGCGTTTCACAGCGCCTTTCAAACGTGGGGAGTTTGTCAATAAAAGCATCATCTTCTGACACCATGAGCAAAAGAAATGCAAAAAAAAGAATGAAAACACAAATTCTAAATGAAAAAGAAAATCAAACAGTGCACTGTATCAACGAAAACACAAAGAATTTTAATGACAAAAAAAATCAAAGGATCACAGAAATAGAAACGATGGGTTATTTACAGTTTAACAATGGGTTATTTCAGAGATTGTTCAAGCAACACAAAAAGGACAGACAAGTAAATGAAAGAAATTTGTTCAATATTCTTTCGGACAAGGTCTACCTAATGGGAGAAGCGTCTTCAGCTCTGAAACCAGTTTACAGGTGTGTAATGGAAATCATTACTAGGCTTGTATAGAATAGAGATATCTATCTTTGCTTATATGTAATTTTCAAGCAGACAGACAGATGGGGGAATGCCTTTAACAAAGATGACGGAATGACCCTTAGAGCTCTAATGAGTAGCCAGTACATCTGCCTCGCAATACAGCCCAAATCAAGTCCAATAATGTCTAAAAAAAGACTTCAAAAGGACAAGGCCACACACTGTGCCACAGGGCAAGCCTGTGTTGTATTCAAATATAGATTTCAAAAGATGGGCAAGGACAGCCCCTCTTTTGACAGGATAATCCAGGGGTAGCCAAATATTTTTGACTTGTGGTCTGTAGACTCATTAAGCTTTGGGCTCTGATTGCTCCACAGCGGTTGCTGTCTGTCTTCTCTCGCTGACACATTGGTGCCTTTAGCCAAGTGCTCTCAGCACTCCCCTTTGGCAACAAAGATATACTGTCCTATTTGCTTTGCCACCGGCTCATGTGCTGCCTCTGCCTCTGATTGGGGGAGGGGGGTGGGGACCAGGACATCACAGTAGATAGAAAAGCAGGAGAAGCTTATTGCATGCTTGGATGTTACAGGAAAAAATATATGGTTTTGCAGAGGAGAAAGTGTCTACTCCACAGCTGAGCACAAGGGCAGACTCCAGCCATCCTCCAAATGGCATGTTAACCATCTTTGAATTGAAATTAAAAAGAAAATTATAGAAAAAGGGCTTAGCCATGCTTCCCAGTAAAGGTGAAATGGATAGTTAATTAATACCCTAACTCTGGTTGCTAACCAAACTTTTGGGTAGCCAATCATTTAGTCAATTGGTAACTGCATACTGCAGCAGTTAACTGATGAATTGAAATACCAATTAATACCACATAACCGATTTGCCGTTTCTATGCGTTCCACCATTTCCAGAGTCCAGGAGGTAAATAAAAACAGGAACTATGGACAAATGGAACTAGCTAGTAACTGATGGGAAAATGTGGCTCGTGGCAACGTAAACGGTGCAAAGTGGTAATGCGATAAATTGGTCAAGCCACTGAATAATAAATTAAAATATTCATAATAAATGGATAGTGCTTGGTAACCAATCATTGTTGGTACGGATCAGTTATTGCAAATCCGACAGTGACCACACAGTTAACTATTTCAGTGCTACTTCTGAGCCACTTATATCCCCAAATCTGCTTCCTATACTTACTCCTCAGAAACTGTTTTCCAGTAAGAGATAATTAATCTCAGTTATACCTCAGAAGCAATCTGCTTATGGAAGAGAGTAAGGAACGTTCACAGTTTCTCCTGACAGGAGATAACTGAAAGAGGGCTTTGGCAAAACAAGGATATATGTGAGAAACAGGATCCTTTGTGCCATCCTGAGGGAGAGTGCTTGCAAGGACATAAAAGATCTGGAACATTAAAAGGGCTGTCTTTTTAATGATGACAATAAACATACTGACCCCGCCTCCCTTTAAAAAAAAAAAAAAAAAAAAGACAAAAGGAAAAAAAACCACATTCATTTCTGAAATGTTGGCACAGATAGAAATCTATCGGCACCTAATACACTGAAAAAAATTAAGCAGGTCAACTCAGGAAAAAATCTGTTTGTAAAAATGACCCCTACGACAATGCCAAGCAACAGAGATACACTGTGACTTCCTGAACTAGAGTCTTTGAATGTGTTAAAGTTTCCCAGGCGGAGGGAGGGAGGAGGGACTATAAAAAAAGCTTTGAAACCCTCCCCACACACTCCACCTGAGTGGGTGCTCAGCAGCAGTGTCCCTCAGCAGTCATGGACCATCTCCCCCCCCCTCCCCCCCGCAATTGCCTTGCTCATTTAAAAACACCCAATGTGGAACACTTCCCCATTCTTATCAGCTAGTCATGGTCAAACGCTGTCCAGACCAGAAATTCTAAATCGTTAGCTCCTTTTCAGCCTGTTCTGCTCCCTATGGCCTTCACAATTGGCAACTATTTTGAAGTTGAACCCATATTAATCCTCCTCTCCTCGCACCTTTATGTGCCAGACACGCAACTCATTCTGGTTAAAAGCAAATATTTATCAACCAACCTGGGATTATTTTAAAACGTGAGGGCTTGGTAAAACTAAAAATGGTATTTCTTCCAAATGACAGAGAGCTCCAAGGCATGCAGCAAACTTTAGGAAAGGTCATATAAATTCTGACTTGAAACTGAACTTCAAAAGTTCTTCATTTAAGTTCTTCATTTAAAAAAGAAATCACTTTCATGCAGCGCCACATCTTTTAGAAATTGTACTTATGGGATAGAGTTAGATTCTGACAGGCTATATCACAGCCACAAGTTTAGATACACTTCAGGTGGATCCTAAATCTCTTTTGTCCACTACGGAGCTTTTAAAATTCCATGTCTTCAATCCCAGAATGTCCTCTGAATAAAGTGAATATGCCTATTCAGGCATATTAATATGTCCTCTGAATATGCCTATTCTATTAAGACTATGGGTGATTTCAGACGTTACGGCAGGCCCCATTCACCACGGGCCATGATGTGGTTCGGACCACGGCCCGGGGTGAAGGGGCACGCTAACAGACATGTGCCGCTGCTCCCTGGGCTGTGGGGACCGGCGAACCATGGCCCGTGGTGAATGGAGCCCGCCGTAACGTCAGCTGTGGGATTGCGGAGTGGGTGGGGTCGTGCGGCGCAGCGTACTGCCGTATGGCCCCGCCCCCTGCATTCAGCACCGGCCCTCCCCCCGCCGGACGGGCAGCGAGAGCGGCCAATCTGGCCACACTCGCCACCGCGATCGTGGGGGAATGGATTCCACCACTGGCAGGGGTACGTGAACAGACGTTACAATTCATTCACCCCTGCCGTGGTGGCCATTCACCACACTTCTGGACTCGCTCGCGTCCTCGGGTCCAGAAGTGTGGTGAATGAAAATGCGGCCCACGTTTGACTGTGGTGAACATCTGGCGGGTAGCAAACAGACATTCACCTCAGTCAAACACGGGCCGCGTTTGAGTGTGGTTCAGGCGTGGTGAATCTTGGATTCGTCACATCTGAAATCACCCTAAGGGTGGAAATGCTTTTAAAAGCTTCAACAGCAACCCTGGAGATCCACTTCTGGAAGGAATGAATCCAAGAGGGCACCCTATGAGAATCTCTCTCAGAAGCTACAAAACTCAATCTTTTAACACAACAGTGGTCAGAATGCTTAGTGCGCAAAGACAAATTAAAATTTTGGGGCTTGATGTGAGGACTGGCTGTACAGTTAAGAGGGCCAACTATAGAAAAACTGATTCAGGCAAAATTACTGACTTCTCTTGATGTTGCCAGAAGGATTTTTAAACATTCAAGATTTAACATAAGCAAAGGAGGTGCAGAGAGCTTCTCCAACAGCCACATCCCTGAATGTTTTATACTTTGGGTAAATTACTCATGTCAGAAATACCCCAATAACTATAATTCTGATACTCTTGGAACTGTAACTTTCCCTTGAACTATTGTTGCCATCTTCAACTAAGAAGAGCCTAGCAGTGGTCATTAAACATTAGTTACCAATTCTTGTACGCCAACCTTAAAAGAAAGCCTTTGAAATATTATCTTGTGCTTTCCTAGAATATTCCATACTGTAACAGGGCAGAGTAGAAAAGAAACAAACTGAGGAGTACTTTCTTTCTCCTGACAACAAATATATTTATCTTAAAAAAATAAAATATGTTAGAAAGAAATTAAAATGTGAGGGCTGAAAGAGCATTTTTATGCTTTTCACATTAGGAGAAATTGTTATTTGCATGGCAATATTATTGCCAAATGCTGCATAGTGTATTTGCTTCTCCTCCCCCAAAATCTTAAGGGTAGCTTCAGACCACTGTTAGAGAAGCTTCAGACAAGTCATGCAAAAACTACATTTTTGTAATTAACTTGCATGAAAAAAATCGCATCTATACACATAAATAGCTAATGACAGGGCCCATCTGTGCCTCAGGGGGAAACGTGTGCCAACTTGGATTTAATAAATTAAATGCTGACCAATCCATTGTTTGAAATGCATTTATTTCAGAGGCATACCTACAGAATGGTGAGTAACAAGTAGGAACAAATGATATAAAGAAGAAGAAAGCATCCAGAAGATGAAAAAAGTTGACAACCAGAAACACATTAAATCAGAAAACTACAGCAAACAAAGAACAAATAAAGAAATGAAAATGATCAAGTTTTTCAGAAAAACAATCCCAAACTGCAAACATTCAAAGCCAGATCCATGATCAGTTGTAAGCAAACTTGAACCCAAGCTCTAGTTCACACCACCTTCATTTGCAAACAGGCAAAAGCTACTTCTAAAACCATAAGGATGGAATACTAATGCTGAGAGCCTACCATAATTTGGAAATGTTCTAGACTCTTTAGGATAATGTGACGTCATTAACCGTTCAAACGGTGATGAAACAAACATTAATTTGTCAGATAAGCCAAGTTTTAAGTTGTCCCCATGAAAGCCAATCCTCCTGGATTCTTTACACTGTTCATTTATGTCTGGCCAGGAGAGGCAGTTTGAGTAGGAAAGCAAAGCAGAAAGCAGATATGATAGATGAACTGAAAATGGCCCTAGAAGAAAACGGAGAATGTTTGGAAGCAAGCGGTGCGAGAAACAAGGATGCTAAGTTCAACCAAATGGCAATGATGAGAGCAGGGCCAGAGAGAACTGACTAACAGAAAGAGAGAACATCTGAGGTAGAGAGAGAACTGAAAGAGGTGAGAAAGTCTATAGAAACAGATGAGAAAAATCAAAGAGACACAGACTTGAAGTCTGCAGCAGAAAAACAAAAAAAGCCTATTGAAGAGAAAGTGAGAGCAAGCGAGCAAGCAGACTGAAAGCAGACAGAGGAAAAAGCACTGCAAATGAATAAGATTGGCAGAAGGAGTGAACATGAATGGATTTAGGCCCAAGAAAGAAGCGAGGAGCCCCAAAGAAAGCAAAAAGCATCCAAACCAAGAACTGTCAGCTGCAGAATACTTATTTCTTTTTATGGCAAAAAGCTCAACCTACCTGCTTATTATAGGAAAGTTTTTAGCACTTTCCAATTTCCCCCTAAAAGAAACATCACCATTTGCCCAACATCTAAGATGTGTCAGAAAACTTTTGCAAAGCCTCCAGATTTCCAGTTCCTACTATCAATGGCTTTTAAAAAGGCAAATACCAGATTAAAAATCAAACCACATTTAGTACTAATAATTGTCCGTACTACGCCATTAGCCTGTTTCAGTTCTTCATCTTCCCCAACAATCCACCCCCACACAAAACAAAATACATTCTTGTCCAAATAGCTTCTTGACTAATTATACATAATTTAATGTAATCTCGCTTCACCGTATCCGTTGCTAGTACACATACCATGTATACAGCTTTATTAGACAAAAGAATGAGAAATCTCTTGTATACAAAAACACTTCAAATAGCTGGAGTTTCTAATATTTTAAATCAAGATTGCCCCTCCCCCTTTCACTTAAACACTGATTTAAAAAAATATGAACATGAAAACAAAAATCTAGAAAATAATTTAACCAAATATGAGGGTTTCAGGAACACAAGATTTTTAAAAAGCCATTCAATTCTAGAAAAGAGGGTTTTTAAAAACTGTTGTTTTTACCAACTGTGGGAGTGGTGGCGGCACTCAAGGAATTGGTGGACGAAATGGAGGAGGTGCTTTCAGCACGGGCTAAAGGTGCTATCGGAGGAGGGCTGGATGAGTGAATTGGAGGGCTAAAAGGCCTGGACTGTAGAGAAACACAGAACAAGATTAAAAATATACACACTGCATTATTGCAACTGAAAGCAAACACATGCCCTTGAATACAGACAGACATACATCCTTTATATACCTACAACTGCTTTGCCCGCTGATCCTAAGCCCCACGTACGTGTGTGCGTGCAATGTGTGTGTGCAAGCCCCGTGCACCCGTTATAGGGACTGTGGTACATACACAAACTGCGCGGAAACCATACAGAACTCACGGGCGCATATGCACAGTCGCATGTAAGCTGCATGCACAGGAATTCTGGATGGTGCCCATTATCTTCCTGTGCCCTTGGGACGCCCAAAGTATGTGTTCCTGTAGTTTTCACACCTTTCATACAAAATGGTCTTTAGAGGAGATGGGGTCTAGGAAAATGGTTGAAAATAATAATTCTGAAAGTTTAAGTGTTTCTGTTCTTCTATATCAAAGAAACAAAATATTTTTTAAAATTAAAATTTTATCAAGCTTTACAGATCTCTAGGAGTGAGATGTCAGGATTCTACACACGGTGCACCCCAACACTGTTTCTGAGCTATCTATGATAGGCCACTCTACATGATAGAGAAAGGATGATATATGCCACACAAAACATCTGTTTCCAGTTTTGGCTTCCAGTCTAGTGTGGTGTAGTGGATAAGGTGTTGGACTTGGACCTGGGAAGCCAGGGTTCAAATCCTGCCCTAGCCATGCATTCACTGAGTGGTCTTGGGCAAGTCACAACTTTTCAGCCTCAGTTCCCCATCCATACAATGGGAATAAGTGTGTGTCTTGGTTTCTCCCTGTGTTCCCCTTACCCTTGTCTACCTTAGACTGTAAGCTCACTGGGCAGGGACCTGTCTCTGTAAAGCTCTGCCTATGCCCAGCAACATTGTAGTAATAGATTAATACAGATTAAAATCTTCTGCTAAACTACTTAAAGGAATAATGTCTCTCCTTAGGCAAGGGGTGAGGAACCTTGGGCCTGCGTGCCAAGTGCAGCCCATAGCTAGTTTTTATGTGGTCCCTTTCCAGTACCTGAATCTGGCCCCTAGATCCATTTGCTACCCCCAAGCACTGAAAAACAGAGCTCAGGATAAGAGGGCAGTGATGAGGGAATGGATGCACGGACAGGGGACAGACACCAGAGCACAGCTCCACGGTGTGGACATTTAAAACATTTTTTTAACTCTTTGTGAGTGCACCCCTTAAGCACTCCCACACACCAACTTCTATGGAGGCCTTGCAGCTTGTACTCATTTCTAAAGTGGTCCCTAGGAGGAAAAAGGTTCCCCACCTTTTGCCTTAGGGTCTAAGGTGATTCAATTCATTTTGGATTTGTATGTGAATTTTTAATCAAAGATATATATATATATATATATATATATATATATAAAAAGTAAGCACCTTATCTCAGAACCACTTTGTAGGCAAACACCCATTGACTGGTATTGGAAAGGTCATTAACAGCATGTCCCACAGTCTGCTTAGCATCAGCAGAAGTCCCACCAGAGAGACTCATGACAACACGAAACAATTTGAAGATTGCTAAGAGTTTGTTATGCAGAATGCTTTCAGGATCGAATTTTAAAAAGAGGATTTTACCAGTATTCCCTTAGGAAGTGGGAAAGACACTCAAAAATACTGTAAGGAAATTCAGAACCTCACACAAGCCAGAGCTCCCACAAGTGGTTTTTGTGCTCGAGTAAGAAGAACCAATTGATCTAAATAAATAGCACTTACTTGATCCGGGTGTCATTCTAACTAGCACTACAGTGTAACCTCTTTGGAATTATCAAAGAGCTCCAACTCTTGTATTCACACCAACACCATTTCTGAGGTTTTAAGACTCAACGTTTTAGGACACATTGAAGCGTATATGTCACTATGCTCTAGGTGCAGGAATTAGGATTAAATCCAGAGCTGCCTGTAATGGGCAGTTATGGATTGAGCCACACCAAACCGCAACACGCCTGTTCTAGTTAAGTTTAAAATCAGTAAATTAAAAAACAGCAAAATGGCTTCCGCCACTTGTGCATGCACAGTTTTAAAAATTCTTTTAGATCACTTAATTTATTTAAATACAGATCCGTAATTAAAATATGTAAATTTCAGATACAGATCCAAATCTAAACTGAAAGACCATCCCTACTATGCTCCTCCACTACAGAACTGTCTTGGCTTTTAACGTATCGAGGTATATAAATATTCCTAGTGAAAACAAAACATGCTTTCGCCCTAGTCTTTACTTTTTGTCACCACCACAAATCAGGCGAAGAAGTTTTAAGCCACTATATTAAAAAATACTCTTGGATAATGGAACTTCAGTTTGTAAGCGTCAGTATTTTATTTTTAAGCAAACCCCTGATTCTAAGACAAACCTGTTTTCCACTCAGGGAACAGACACAATGCATTCTGCCCCCAAAGCTAACAGGACACAGCTTGGATTTCAAATGACTCAGTTGTACCCCAGAAGTTAGCAGCTCAAGAGTCATCTGCAGAATTTCCAAGTGTAATTTTTAATAGAAAATAAGGCATGAAACAGTCAACTGCTCAGGGACAATCTGCAAGGTTCATCTTCAAGATAAATTGCAGCAAGTAAATTATTTGCTCTTCTCTGCATAATCAAGTTAGAAATTGAAAAAACCCAACATTTTTTTTTTCCATTAGGGGTTGTAAAAAGGTGAACATACCACATCACCAACTCCAGGCTTTCCTGGAGGTAGTTTTGGACGAGAAGGGGGTCGGGGTGGAGGTGGTGGTGGAGTTGTGCTACTAGAGGCAGCCAAAGGTGTTGCTGGACGAGCAGGAGAGGAAGACCCTGAAATTAAAACAGTGTATTAGTAACAGTAAGAAACGGTGCTCAAATTGCTGTTGTCCTCTGAACACACAGCAGGCCATCAAGCAGACAAAGGCTAACCCAGCTTCCAACTCCTAGTGACAGCTACTGCATTACCAAGACAGTTCACCAACATGAAAGGGTGTAGAGGAATACGTCACAGGCAACACCCAGAATAAAGCCCAAAGCTCATGTCTCTGCTGTAGCATTACAACACTCAGCTTCAAATCAATCTCTACATTTGCGCATGCACACAACACTGCAGACACAGAAGGTGTAACTTTTCTGAACACTAGGGTCAGAGGCCAAAATCGGGCCTATATTGAAACTTTTTATTTTTTTTTATACATTAAAATATTTGATCTTTTAAAATCTTGCCCTGTGGGATATTAGCAACTCTGGTAAATCACATACTGATGATTTGAGAGCAAGCAAATGCCTGCCTCAGCACTTTTGTTTACTGCAGATAACTTCAGCAAATGATATGACTACAGGCAATTACTGACTGCTTTACTGTGTTCTTCAGTTTAAAAGGGCTCCTTCCCCACCTCCAAATTGCTTTGAAGCTTTTAAACTAGTACTAGTCCTTATCAACACATTTCTTTGGATGAAGTTATTTACATTACGGTATTTTTTTTGTAGAGGAAGAGGTTATTTTTATTTGTAGTACATGCTGGGAATCCTCTTCTCATTAGTGATTGATTTCTAGGACAGAAAATATTTTAGGGAACTTCACAGATTTACATGAAAGGCAGGGCACAAAGGAAAATATTTTCTTGAAGATAGCGTTCAGGAACTTGAATATTTAAACTGACTTCTTATAGCAGACTACCACAAAGTAAGCTCTCAGTCCTGCAAAACACCTAAGGATGCTTTGGTCTTATTCCTACAGTGAGTAGTTTATTGAAATGGCACTCCTCCTGTCCCAAAGTATGTCATGATGACCCCAGGAGGTGTCATGAGACCAAGTGATAACTGGACATATTCTGCATGTGCATGTCTTTCTTGCTATCTGGGGTCTTGGGATTCTATTTAAATCTCAAGTGGTCACACAGGACAAACATTTCTAAACTACTCAAGTCAAGCATGTAAGTGCAGATCTGCTCTCTACGCTCCTAGTATGAAACAGCTTTTAAGATTCAGCTTTTAAGACTGGCCAATGCCATGATTTGGGAATAATTCTTTAGGAGGAATTGGGTTTTACTGGCAATGGAAGCCACTGAGACTTCACAAAAGCAAGCACTATGGAAGGCACAATGCATCTGTAAGACTGATTCATAAAGGAGTGAGCTACACATTTTTGTTTTCCTCTGGAATGTATCCTTTCCTTAATCATCTCCTGCTATAATACTAGAGAAGATCCACACCAAATCTGGCTACACAGGAGTTTTTGGAGCTGGTACAGGGGACGATGTTATAAAGATGATGCTTAAGATCGCTGAATGTCAAGCTGCTTTTAGACGAGCCTCACGCAGCCTCGTTCTTGTAGACGTCCGAGTCCCCAAGAAAAGAAACTCGTGCAGGGGGGTTAAGACGTTCCCCTGCCACTACTGGAAGTTGGGCGCCCGCCATCTGAAATGGCAGCTGCAGCAAGCTAGCGCTTGATTGGAGGTGCTGCCTTGTAAAACCTTGATTATGTGGGTTTTACAAGGCAGCTTCTCCAATCAAGCAGTAGTTTGCCATGACCACTGTTTCAAATAGTGACCTCCCGACTTCCAGAAGCGGCAGGGGGACCTCTACCCGCCCCCCCGCAGGAGTTTCTTTTCTTGCGGACTCTGAAATCCGCAAGAAATGAGGCTGCTCTAAAATCAGCCTCAGTGAATACCTGAATACTTAGAGAACAGAGACCTGGTGAGAAGTGGCTTGCAGTGAAATGGGCACGGTTCCTTGGATTTGAATGAAAGGTGGCATCTAATCGGCAAACAAGGGGAAAAGGGCAGAATGCTATGAAGGTACTTTAGGGTGCAAAGTAGCCATTTAGGAAAACTGTTTTTTGTTGTGTGCTTTTTGGTTTGTTTTTTTAAATCATTCACCCAAGACGACAATTTTAAAACTAACTGAAACATTTCATTTTGCCATTGATGGCTGTAAGGAGAGACTTGCTGAATTTAATGAAAACAAGAAAATACTTCAGAGAACTCAACACTCTATTTGACATAACTAAGGATATTTGACATCACATACATTCAGCAATGACCAATACTGTACAAAACTACAGTAAGGGCATACATACAGGACACAGGTGTACAGGTAGCTGTGTGTGTTTCCTCAATGAAACACTGAAGGGATTAAGTATTAGCCAACCATATTGGCAAGGCAGCTCACCTGATCTTCACCCTAACTAACCAGTTGAAGCCAGAGCCCTTTGTTAGGTTTGAACTGACTCAACTGCCCCACTATCTTTCTTCTTCTGACTCCCGCCAGGCCTCCCTCTTCAGGTTTCAGCGATTGTGCTCAAATCCCAGAATCTTCAGGGCTTCCAAACTCTGGCTAAGAAACACTCCCAAGTGAGGCAGATCCAAATGGACATTTGCCAATGCTAGACAGAATTCCAGAGCAGACAAGCCAGTATGGGATATTACTGAAGCATTTGGGGTAGAGGGGAGAAAGGCTTTTGTTCAGGAACTGGAGAACTATCTAATACTGGACAGGTCAAAAGAACAGGAGAAGCTGTAAATAAGAGAGATTGATGTGGGTAGAGAGGGCAGAGAAGGGAATTTCTGCATGCCAATCTGCCGAGCTTGCCAGCCACCAACTACTCCACTTGTTCCAAGACGCCCCTCCCCCCCCCAAAAAAAACCCCCTCAAACTAAACTTTCTATATCCCAATTTCTATTTGGCTAGCGCACACACAAAAAGTCACACCAACATTGTGGACCCTGAAAAATACAGCAGTACTTGAACAGGTAATTATTTAAAGGTCAGTAGGGGAACATGTTCTGAACACCTCCATTCCCACAATGTACAGTTTCACTGGGAATTATGAAATAAGAATGATTTAAAACATTTTTCATTCCCAGCTGCATGCACTGTTCCATGCCACCCCATTGGAAGGAATGCCCTCTCTATTCCAGTTCCCCAAACTCTGCTCTGTCCATTCAAGTCCTTTCAAAGAACCTGTTTTTTCCACAACATCTCCAAAATAACTAAGGAAAGTAGCCCATCCAGATTTCCATTTTTGAATGAAGACTCTTTGTGGCATGGGTTCTTCGAGTCTCTGTGCTTCATACAGAGCTCAAAACATTTAATTATTATTATTGAACAACAATGTACCAGCATACAAAATCCCACTTTCACAAAATGATAAAAAGCTCCCTCAACTAAAACCACTTTCATTTGGAGCAGAGGGTGTTCAGTACTTTTGGAACAAGACCCATAAAACCTCTGATCTAGATGAATTGGAAATCACTGTGAAAACCAATTTTAATAAACCCTATATAGAAAAGTCACGTCAACAATGAAATGGAAACACCTCTGGGGCAGAAGTGAGGATTACTTTAAAAGGCCTTTAGAATGATTCCTCCCACCATAAATTAGGGATTTCACTAGAAGATGCCTTCTGCTACCTAAGATGAGTGCTACAAAAGGCCAAAATCAAATGCAATGGTGCTCTCAAAACACATTCATGCACTCATTACAGTGATAAGTGCCACAGAAGTGCTTAAAAATAAAACCAGTGAAGTCAAGCAGTCAACAAACTTCGGGAAAATCCATAATGAGTGAGAGACAGAGAGGCAGCAAGCACATCATGAAATTCATATAAAGATAAGATCCACAGATTTTCATAACTTTGTCTAATGGAAAGCAGGATTAAGTTTTACTTTTTATCTTAAAAGCAATTAATTTATCAAAAACCTCATTCTGTGACACAGTCTGGAAGAGTCTCAGTGTCATTCTCAGGTGGGAAGCTGGATTTACCTGAGCTCTGGTCATTTCTACTGAGCTTCTCTTGACTGGCATAGTTTGCCCTAAGCTGATTTGGCAGCATAGACGTGGCAAGCTCCCAATAGAGACAACACCACACACAACAAATTTCCATTTTCCTTAAAAGCAACTGTTCCAAAAAGTAAGCAAAGATGGTTTTGCTTTTGCTATCTTTGTTCCTTTTGTAGTCAGGGAGGTTATTATGGCGGTCTGTGCCACGCTGTGCCATATCTAATGGCTGTACAGGAAGTTCAGAACTCTGCAACTGTGTTTGTATCAGAGGTAGATACTTCAGAGAATGGCCCAAATTTATGAGCTCTTGAAATTTACCTAAGGCAATGCAGACTATCTTTGGTGGAAAACCTGCCCAGATTTTACCTTTGAGTCTTATTTGTGGAGTCACAGCTCCTCCTTAAAAGCCAGACATTTGACAATGACAGGGTAAAAGGAAAAGTATGGTATCTAGGGTACACGCTTGAGTTGGAGCACAAGAGCATTGGATGGAAAAATACGCCACCAGGGGCACAGTACAATCAAACAAAGGGAATGATTGATGCTTAAAAGCCAACTAAGTATCTAAAAGGTTGTGTGTTCACACTGCAGCAAAAAAGGCATTCATGGGCACACTGAAGCACACTCAAGCTATAAGACATACCACTGGTGCTTCCTGTGCCACTGCCAGAGCTGGGTCCGGGTGATGACACCACTGTTCTGTAGGTAGGTGGCGGAGGGGGAGGTGGTGTCGCTCTCTGTCCCAACCCAAAATCTTTAGGAGATGCTGCTGATTCTAAGTTATCATCTTTAACGTGGGTCTGCTCAGAAATTTTCTTCTGAACCTCTTCTAAATTGAGTGGAGATGGAACATTGCGAGAGGTTTCAACAGCTGGAGGCTCATCTGGGCTTTCTGGTGCGACCGACGGGGACACCACTTTTTCCTGTGAAGTCAACTCTTGAGTTACGTTTTCCGGGGACTGATCAGAAAAATTGACCCACTTTTCTTCTGCGTTAGCAGCAACAGACTTGGGGGATAATATTGGGCCAAAAATGGTGTCCAAGTCATTGATTGATGGTAGTTTGTCACTTTTGACCTCTGTTGCTGTCTGGTCACTTCCTGTGGTCAAAGTAGTTTATTTTAAACTTTAATATTGACTTGCATGGCTGATGATGCACTATGTTCTACTTATGTACGGGGTTTTTAAAGTCAGCTGCATCCTAGCAGAGACATGTTAAAAGCATACTTTCTTATAAGGTGCTATAACAACATAATTCATGCATACGAAAGCATCTGCATAATAGGGCTTGTACAATATATAATATACATATCTGATTGAAACGCATACACTGCATGCACTGTACACCCTTTACACACCTGCTTTGTATATTTCACGTACACCATCTCTGCATCAAAACTACCATAGTTAGCCAGATGCCATATCAACGAATATATATTCTGTATTATCTAAACAACTTCTAAAACAACACTATTACTAGTAAAGACTAAAAATGCCCACATTCTAGTAACCTGAAATTCAAACATGACGGATTACATTTACACATATGCATATATTACAGGAACACTTCCAAAATATACAGAAAATGTACATGCCCTAGGCATACATGCTCTGTATGTATTTCAGGTGCATGTCTCTAGTATGGAGACATTTTAAGGGTTCTATTCATGAACTGAGCCATCATGGATCCTTTGATAATAACTTTGGCAAAAACTAGCCACCATGGACACAGAATTCACCAAGGCCCTTTTTACACAGACGCTCTAACGCCCATAAAATGGCAGTGGCGTCCATTGCTCCGTGGGTGGAGACAGGAACAAACACTCACCAACACCCACTGAAAGTGGTGTTTACACAGACGCCCCCACCCATCTCCACCCAGGGAAATGCTCCCCACCCACCGGCCAACGCCCATCTCCACCCAGAGGAACTGGGTGGAGGCATCATGTGTGCACGGGGCCCATGGCGATTGGCTGCAGTGGTGGCCTGCAACATGTATAATAAAATGCAACACCCATTTTATGGGTGTTAGAGCGTCTGTGTAAAAAGGGCCCAACAGAAACTTGCTAAAGTGTATGGAAATGAAGGCCATGATTCAAGGTGTGTGCACGCGCACAACATGCACACTCAGTATACATGTATGGTGCACAAATGGTGTGCGTGCACACTCAGTACACACGTGTTCCATGCACCTTGTGCATGTGCTGAATGGGCACGGACTTTGGATCAGCCCCCGAACTCTCATTTTCCTCTTGTGCTAGTTTGTTCATTTTTTCTTCTTATGGTAGAATACAGATGAACATACTCTAGGCTGGACAGCAGCTTACTTTCAGAGATCCCAAAATTAAGAAAGCCTTCCTAATGACGTTGCAGTTTACCAATTTAACAACAGTGAAGGTGAGGCACTAAAGAGGTTACGGACTCCTATTAAGTCTCCCAGAGCCATTGGTATCGCGTGGAATAGTCTGAACTCAAGAGTCTTGATTTCAGTCCCCAGCTTTACCCAGCCTAAAACACATTCTCTTGCTTGTCTGTGCATGTCCACAAAGAAACTGTCTTCCATATTTCTATGGCCATGCAGAAACACCACTATATTTTAGGAATTCTAATGAGAGATCTTTCCTCACTTCCATACTCAAGATACATGCTAAAATATGCAGCAAACCAACACAGCAAATAAACTGTCACACATGGCTGTGTATTTCCATTTGCTCTTGTTGATGAATGCTACTTTACATTATACCCATCAGACTGGCTGCATAGATAAACAATGTAAGAAAATTAAGATTTGTGCACGTGAGTTAAATATTGATGAATAGAGCACTATTTACAGCACTGAGAAGCCCTATTACCGTACGGAAATATATTAAATTTGCATAGCATCCATGTAATGTTTAATGTAACTTTTGTGTTCCACACAATGCATCTGCTAAAAAGAACCCCACTCCATTTCCTCAGAGCTAGTTGATACAACTGAGTTTGCATGCAACATGAATTATATGCATATAAGAACCTTATTTACTTTTGCTGGATTCTCCAATTTCTTTTTAGCTCTTTCTTTCGGGTATTAGATTATTGCCCAAATCTCTTCACCCTACGTACGTGAGAGTAATCTAGCAAGCAAAGCCACCAGGCATACTCTGTATGAAAGCGGCCAACTGACTAATTCTAGGTTTAGAACCTTCCTTTCCTTTTACAGCCAAAGCCATCGGGAGCCCTGAATGTGAAATAATGGCAGGGCTAACCCATATCTAATTTTCCCAAAGCTAATTTTCAGAGCTAACGAAATACTAGATATAGCTCTAAATGTGGTCGCTGACATTTCACCCTGGATTTCCTGCACTGATCAGGGAGTTGGACTAGATGACCTCGGAGGTAAATTCCAACTCTATGATTCTGTTCTGTGATTCTTTTAGGAATAAGGCTCTGTACCAATAGGCATGGCAGGAAAACATACGGTAAAAGTAGCAAATCACTAAAAAAAAAAAAAGTGGTTCTAAATGAGAACTACATACAGACTAACAGTCTATTTTAAAATCTAGTATCTGCTAAAAAATCTGACACCAAGAAGATACAGCAGATGTATAGGCATTAAAATGAATAGAAGCATGTTCATCAGATGGATGACCATTATGTAAGAATCCTTCACAATAAGCCCAATTCTGCAAGTATTAAGTATGAAGAATTTGCCTGGAGGTCAATGAATGCAGCATCTTGACAGGAGCAAGAGCAATACAGTGTAACTATCTTCTACACTAATACGAGCTAATAACCATTACGTTTCATTTTCTTACCTACTCCAACAGTTAAGGGAGAGCCTGTCCTGGGTGGCGTAGCAGGAATATTTTTCGGCGGAAGCGGTGGAGGTGCTGTAAAAAAACAGAAAAGGGGCAAGAATTAGGTGCAAGAGAGATATTAAGCCCATAAAAGCGCATCTGTATTGTTATTGCTTCTTAGAATGAGAGTCTAGGTGTACAATCACAGTCCACGCCGCCATGGTTGAAGGTGCTGAAAAACACTCTCCTTAATAATAGGAGAAATCTTCATTCTATTGAATTCTGTGGCAGTTGCCAGAGTTTCACTTAACCTAACTAATCAGGCAGGCTCTTATGTTCCGGCAGGATGTGATCCCTGAGGTGGGAGCTGGAGTTTGGTGCGTGCCTGTCTCTTTAAGGAGCTGGCTACTTGCTGTGGACACTCCCCTTCTGGAACTATAAAGCCTACAAAAGCAGGGACTTGGGGCCATCTGCATTTGTCTGCCAAAACAGACGGGCCAGAGACTCAGAGCAGACCAGGGTGTTAAGACCAGGAAGGAACTAATCTCCCAGGAGTTGGCATCTGGACAGAGTGGAGAAGGGGGCTCTGCTAGCTGATGGCAGTGTCTAGAAAGCAGCTGGGAGCCTCGATAGCTGCAGCATCCCCATGGGAGATTTTGGGACTTTGAGCTAATGCTTGGTACAGGGACATAGCGAGGTGGGATTGGGCCCTGGTGCAGAAGATCGAATGGGCCCCATGCTGGGACCCTCCTCTCCAGTGTACATATGCATTCTAAACGCCATGTGTGGGCCCATGAGCGGCTGCACCTTTTATAGCTATGCCCCTGGTTTGCTTTTTCTGGACGGTTACACTGTAAATAAACCAGCACTTGGTGATGGAAAGTGTTTGGAGAGGTGTGGCTCATTGGGACCCGGAGAAAAATTATGACCTCAGGCCATTCAGTTATACAAGCCAAATCGATCTGGACAGCATGGAGGGCAGCGGGCACATCACTAACCTAACAATTCCTGTATTTTTCTAAGGACTACAGCAGAAGGAAGTTTATTTCTCTGATTGGTTCATAAGAACAAAGTGGATATTATTCTCTATTCAGAGTATCTTCTTTTTATGCCACTGATGACAGTGTTGACAAAAGTTAATTGCACACCTGTCACAAGATTCTGCAGTGTGCCACAGAGATAATGGCTACACCAGCTTTGTTACTGTAGAATATGTTAACAGCGTTGTGCTATTAAGTGATGATTACAGGGTAATTATCATGCATCATCCTTGTGTAGAGAACTCTTAATGTTTTAATTGAATCAGTTGTAGGTTGAATTTTTTTCCTCCCAAAGAAAAACTCAAAGGAAATTCTATTAGAAAAATCCCACACTAAATTTCAAAATAAAAGCTTGAGTAACAGCTGTGTGCATTACGTACCTATACATTTCTGTTACTCATCATAGGAGTACCAGTGTCTCATGCCACTAAGTTATCTAGGAGTTGCATAAAGTGCAATGAAATGGTAAAAAATAAAATAGTGTCTGGAAATAAGGTCCAACAAAACACAGTACCCCGTAGCAAGGTACAAGACCAAACTGACTGCACCAGTAAGTACCATTTCGCCTATTGCTTTTGCAACCAGTTCAACTAAAACAAGAGTTAACCTGAATTTTTGGTTAAAGAACCCCAAACCCTGGATATGAACCCCAAACCTTGGAATCCTGTTCCAGTGATATGAACCTGGATGTGAAAAGTATTTTCGTGTAACATTTTAATTTCATTTTCCCTTCTGCACAATTCTACACCTTCTTTTTTAGGCCCTGGCTAGAATAAGAAATGTTCTAAACTATGACTGTTTCTAAGGATTTTTGTGTGTGTGCTACATGCCTGAAGAAGGGCCGTGTGTGGCTTGAAATCTTGCTTATTTCCACCAACAGCAGTTGGTCTAATAAAAGGTATTATTCTAACCACTTTGCTTCCCTCTCTGTCACTTGAGAGCATCATGGCAGCCACACAATCTCTCTAGATTAATTCCCAAAGCGTGTGTCTAAACCGGCTGAGATTTGCCAGAACGGAGTGCTCATCAGATTTTCAGGGAAGCATGAGAGTAACCCAGGTCACAGTTGTAAACCACTTGTCCCCTTCCCCACCCCCTACTCCTCCACATCTTTTTTCCAGTGACGTGAACCTAGGTGACTAGTGTACAGCACTGGTATTTCGACCAAGAATGATCTTGCCATGATACAAGTGAGGAAGATTATTTCAAGCCCTGGCCACCTGGAGAAACTGATGTTTGTTAAAATCAATAGTTCTACTGGCTACAAAAAAATGGGGGGGGAGAGGGAGAGGGGAGATCAATCAAGAGAAGATGGGGAGCAAAGCAAGAATATGGCTGAAATAGCCACATGGAAAAAAGGCAGGACCAATGGAATTCTGGAGAAGAAAAATTAAAATAGGGAGGGAGACAAAGAGAGAAGGCAGAGTCAGACTTATGAATAAGCAAGATAATGTAACTATCCTTATTTCTGACTAGAGAGAATAAATATACATGCACGTTATTTTCTGGTACTTGCTATTTTTTTGGGCGTGAGTGGGGGGAGACACAGAGTTCTGTGTAGTGTGGGTCATTCAATAGGACCTGTACATTGCCACAAGCTCTCCACCTTAACTGGAATAGCCTGTTTACTACAAGTTACTACCAGAGGGCTGGTTAAGACAGAATTCATTTGACTCCACTGTGCTACAGTATAAATGTACATTAATCCATTACTTCCAAACCTACAGCAGATAAAACACTTGCATTAACAAGCTACTGGCAGAGACCCGTGTTTACTGTGCTTTCCTCATGGTTCCTGGCTACTGGCTTCTTTGTATATAGAAACATGGATTTATTTGCCATGGGTTCATGGTGGTGGTGGGTGAGTGTCAGGAAAACTGTAGATAATACTAACCCTGAAAACATTGGCATCAACACTGTGAGACAAATGAAGGTTTAAAAGAAACCATGTATAAAATCTATGCCCTCAGGCTGCGGAAGGGAACCAAACCAACACTGTTATGTTCCCCTTTGCTTTGGCCACACTGGAGCTGTAACCAGTAAGCAGGTTTTGGGTGCTAGTCTGGAGTAGTGACATTGACAGCAAGCTTTTGGTATCTGTTGTTACTTGTTCGATTAATTCCTGACCTAGACAGAATCACATTTAACCTTACAAGTAGAGCATATACAGGCAGAAGCTTCTCTCCCTAAGGAGAGAATTGTCTCTTCCTTTCTATAATCTGGATAGCCAATAAAGTCTTTATTATTATTTTTATATATATACTGTATTATTTTTATATACATATATAAATCAGCAATGTGTCTGGCATGAACAATCATGAACTAGAGAGGGGTCCCTGTTCTGGGGAACTTGCAATCTAGGAGGACAATGAAGGTGAGATGAGGAGGTAGGGAAGATAGGGAGAGATAGAGATGGAAGTTCAAATGTCGCAGGCACAGAGAGAGAGAGAGAGAGAGAGAGAAGGAGGACAATGAAGGATAAGACAATAGAGTGAGAAGACTGTGGGGATGAGGAGGCAGGGAAAGCCTGACAGAAGAGTTACGTTTTGGGGAAGAATTTGAAGGTTGAGAGGGAAGGAGCAGAAGTTTTTTGTTTGAAGAGGAAGTTCCAAACGTAGGGGACAGCGACTGTTTAGGAAGCAGGATATTCTGGGATGTGTAAACGAAGAGCAAAGTTCCCAGATGGGAAATTTAAATTCTTAAACTAATCTCTCTCCTTGATTCCATTCCGATCCATTGCAGTTAAAACCCAGACTGGTTTAAATAATTTTTTTAACGTTACATTTTTAAAGTGTGACAGAATTTAATAGAAGCCTATGTGGGGGGGGAAATGAGGACTGGTTTTCCAATCTCCCTGTCACTTAACTTACTTCCAGTTGGAAAAGCTCTTGGTAGCTTTGGAGACTCTAGACTTGCATTTGCTGGCTGGACAGAACCCCATATCTCAGGCTGATCAAAAGGAGCTGAAAACACAAAGGAAAATCATACACACCAGCCCAAGAGCAAAACCACCGCTCTGTGTCAGTTATAGATTCTCTCCCAGCATCACAGAATCAGTTATTAGTGTTACCCACTAATATACAGATGAGGTGCAAGTTAGGTTTTCGGCTGTGCCTAGACTGCCAAGCGATTCTAGCCAACTTGGCATTTGGCCAGGGATTATATTCCTTTTAGAGGTTTCCAACGGCCTGGTTTTTCCGCCTTTGTTGGAGGATCACATTTGCTGAGACTCTTTTAGGATAGTACATCCTCTGGGCAAGTGGCATAGCAAGACTGCAGCGGGTCTGAACTCGTTTCCCAGTTATTGGCCCCAGTCAGGGCGAGTGGGAGGGGTGTCCGGGGGGGGCGGGACTTACCCGTGAAGGCAGCAGTGGCAGCAACCCGCTAGAAAGACGTTCCGACAATGGGTGGGGCCCAGCACTCCACTCTCCCCCACTCTGAAAACTTCTTTTAGCAGACCCCTTTGCAAGTGGCCTGAGTGCTGATAGGAATTTTTTAGCATGGGCAGGGGCGGTGTGCTGGCCGGCCCTACAATCCACCTCCCCACTCTCCCGGGAAGATTTCTTACCAGCACTCACGTTCCTTAAAAAGGGCTTCCTCAGAGTCCAGGACCCAGGCTCAGCTGAGCCTCCTTGCTCCATGGTAGCTACACCCCCTGCTGCTGTTGCTTGTAAGGGACAGAGTTGTGTACTCCACAGGACTGCCTCCGTGGTAGCTTTGTTTGTAATGGACTGAGGACAGCACTCCAATGACACATTGTTGCTATGCTTTAGTTTATAATAATCAGAAGTATAAACTAATTATATAATTCACTGCTAATGAAATTTTTTTATACACCAAGGAGTTAAATTAGGGTGCAAGGGCAGGAATCTGTCTGATTAAATGTTTATCGTATCCTAGGCTGTAGATTTTTACATACAATACAAGGAGTTATTTAGGATGCAATGGCCAAGATTTCATGGCCAGCAACTGAGTAAAGAGAGATTTAACACCACTTTGTTATTTGATCATGGAATTTTTTCAAATATGGCTGCTTCTCATTTCAAACGGTCTTTCCCATTTCCAAAAAACCCCCCCACAAATGACCAGCCTTCACTCTACAGAAACTCGAGTTTCATACCTTCCAACTTCTGTGACTCAAACGTTGACTCTAAGGGAGGACCAAACAGTGGAGCAAGTACTGCAGGATCATCTGGGGCCTTTTTGCTGAAGTACAATACAAATGTTAATATAAGACATGTAAGGTGCAAACTCCAAATACCAACATCTTCATCTAGGTATCGATTTCAGTGTTCAAAATGCATTCCAACACTTCTCCTCACAACTGGTAGTTGCCATGCTTTTTTTTTCCTTTTTCCTTTTAAACAGATGGGGACCTGAGGCCAAAAGATAGCGACCAGGAGTGTGCAGCAAGCACATCATTCATTTTTTGTTTTTGTTTACAAAACTCATTTGTTTGGGGGATTTTTCATAAGCAACAATGTTCATTTTCCATTTTTTCATTTAATTTTATTTAAAATAATATATATATTCTTAAGTCACTGCACACAATGGTCATTTTAAAAAGAATTACAGCATCGAGTCTGCTCATGGACAGTGACAAATTATTTTGTAATTAAAAATAAAAAATAATTAATAAATCACTGCACATGCACAAAATGGCCACCAGGGTCATTCTGTGCATGCGCCCCCTTTCCCAAAATGGTGCCAGCCGTAGTAATTTTTAAATTACCTGTTCCGCGCATCACACCCTTTCCCAAATGGCACCAGTAAAATGAACAGATAGTTTTAAAATTACTACACTGGCACCATTCTGAGAAAGGGTGTGAATGTGCAGAACAGCCCTGGCGACCATTGGTGCACGCACAGGTTTTTCATTTATAATGAAAATGGATGAGTTTTTCCTTCATTTTTGCCCGTTTTCGTTACCCCTGTCTGTCGTTGTCATATTTTAATTACTAAAACAAACAGGGCTTCATTCATTTTAGTCATTAAATAAATGAAAACGAATTTCACATCTCTAATAGTGACTTGCTGAAGGCCGCAAGCCATATTTGAAGGCCCTGGAAGTTCATGGCTAAAATGAGACTTGAACCTTGGTCTCCCAAGTCAAAGTTCAGCACCTTAATCACGAGGCTACAGAGCTGAGATCTAATCACCCAGAATTCTGCATGGGGTAGAGTTATGGTGTTGGTCCGATGGAAGCGTGCCTGTCTGCCAAAGTTATTCAAGTGTTTATTGCACCATCTAGTGGCTAGAGCAAAGAGAATGAAAACCTTCATGCTAGTGTCACCTCTTAGGCTATTCGAGATTCTTTTGCAGCTCAGGTAACAAGAATCTATGCATTTAAAGGACAAAAGTCCAGCCTCTACCATGACTGAAGAACTTGAGTGACCTTAGGCTCTCTACATCATTTCAGTACTACAGAAATTCCCACCAGTACAAGTGTAACATAAATTCATAACATGTCAGAGGCAAGAGAGAACCCCAAGGATGATGGTTGAGCACTAACTGTTCAGCTTGCCTGTCTTTGTAGCTCCAAATCATATTCTGTACCTATATTATAAAAATTAGAAAGGTCTCTCTCATGATACAGCATCATCCCAAACTGGAATTAAGAAAAATGGAGTGGGTGCCTGTAAAACTGTGCCCTTTCCTTGACACTCTTACTGACAGGATCAGGGGCCACGTGCCATGCTGCAGGCTTGTCCCTCCTATCAATGCAAGACTATCGACAAGTTGTCGCAGATGCCACCAGTTCATTCCAACACCAGTGCAAATAGTATATATGAAGTCTTATCTCCATTTGGCCCCTTATCTCTGTCCTTCCACATACCAATGGGACCGGGGCTCCCTTTTCTGAACTGTGAAACATTTCTTCCTGGGTCCTCTCGCAGGCTCCTCATTCTCCCAAGATGGCCATCTCACCGACCTCTCCACTGTACCAGGTATCTTAATTGCAGGACCTTGGGGAGCATACTGCGGAGGAGCACCTTCTCTGGCGTCCTTTCCCTTTGGCAGCCTGAGACTCACTGTCCCTCCATTGGGCTTCTGCTCCCATATACTCCTCTGGGGGAGGGGTGGGCTGCAGTGATGAGCGGGCTGGCTTTAAAGGGCCCGACCCTGCACATTACAGTGCCTCAGCAAGCCTTTTACTTCTACAATTGCCTACATTTGTGTTTGTACAAGGTTCTTGTATAAGAACACTGACAGTGTTCATCACACATCGGATACTTTATGAATTAACATGAGTATAATAGTTATAAATACGTTCAGCATTAAGCATCATCCAAGTCTTTCAAACGAAGATCCTAATAAACAGATTTAAGCCCTAGACCAGGCCAGCAAGAGTCACTTCATCAATCACAGAGGCCATTTTTAGACGGACGCTGTGGGGAGGTGGGGGATGGGATGGGTCCATGTGCTCTTGGCAGAG
>QEPC01006664.1:1565296-1605541 GCA_003113815.1 Sphenodon punctatus | reverse complement strand
GGGGGGGAGTGCAGGCTGCCTGAACGTACAAGAAATACACACAGAGGCTTCCTGTTTATTAAGCTCTACATACTAAACATATGATTGGGGGTTTCATGGACCAAACACAAACTCCAGTGGACTATGTCTCATTTGTTAACACCCTGTGATTCTGTTGGTCCAGCAAAGGGGTTGTGGTGTTAGTGCTAAACTGTTCAAGCAGAACACAGCAGAGACAACAGTCTTGCATGGTCACTTGTCATTGTACATATACACTGTGTTTTGCCATGTCAAATTTAGCATCATTTGACATAGCCTCCCCATCCCTTATGGAGATGACTCATACTTCTACTCTATTACCTAACCTACGAACAACACTAGTGGACCCCTGCAAGAGTGCGACAAGTAACTTCAGAGCACAAGAAACACCCACTCCTGACTCTACGGGCAGTCTAACTGATCAATGACCCTGCACTGTGAGGAAGGCGAAAACCGGGAGCCCGTTAGGCCAATCTGGATTCCCGACAAAATTCCTTCCTGGCCCCAAACTGGTGACCGGTGTAAAACCACAGTGCTTTAGGGCAGGGGTGGGTGGGTGCTGCTTGATCTGTTTCTGTCCTGAACTGAGGCAGGAGCACAATGTGGGGCTGAACTCCACCCCTTCCTAGTGCAGGCAATTTGGGAGACACTCTTCTGCCTTCGCGTCCTTTGTTGTTTCCCCAGCAACCCCGGATAGGTTCTTGCTTCCGCCAAGTGGCCTGCTCCTTCCACTTCCCCCCCCCCTTTTGCCCCCCTTCGTCCATGGCAGCGAAGGCTGCCCATGCCAACAAGGGGAAGGGGGGGGCAAGGAGGGCCTTAATTTTTTTTAGGGGTCCCTGCCTTGCTCTCTTAATGGGAGTGTGACAATGGCCCCACATGTAGCCATGATGGCAAGTGGGGAGGGGGGGGGGGGACTTCCCCCATGGTCTGCAAGCCAAGCATTCTGCTGAGACAACAGATGAAGAAATTGGCCCAAAAGGGATGGAACAAAAAGTAAAAACTCTCTTGTCAGATTTCATTATCCAGCTTAAGGACAGTGCAAGCAGAAGGCAAACTGCACACATTTTAATAAGTTAATATTTTTGTAACAGTTAAACAAGCTCTCTTTTAAAAACAGATATGCTTCTTTTATCCTGATTGCATCATTTCCCCTGAATTGTACTGAAAGAATCTGATCCAGAGCTTGCGTACTGGAACGAAGCAGAAGGTAGAGTAAGAAAGCAGCTATCTTGGTTGAAGGCAGATGGAAAGATCTTACTGCGTGCGCTAAGAACATGCACTTGCATCAGTGCTAGACTAAGTAACGCAACATCTTCCAAAAAGCCCATGAAGCTTAATAAAAACGAACAATCACAACTATGTTGTAAGCTGCCCTGAGCTGCCTGTGGCAGGAGGGGCAGGATATTAAATTTTCAAATAAATAAATAAATAAAAACTAGTGACTGCTTTGTGCCGAACTACTGGTGAACTTACTATGGCTGGGTCCATAATTGATATCACAGCACTAGTGATGGTCTGGCCGTGGTTTACTGTGGTGTAGAGGCCAACCTGCCACATGCCTGTTGCTGTCAGCATAACAGAGAAGAGGGACAATTTTCTGAATGGAGGACCTGCCGTAAGGCAAGCTTGAGAAGCCGGTCTTTATAAGCCAGGGTAATTAAAAACAACCTTTAAACTACTCTAATGTAGCACATGGTTGGATAAGCAGAGAGCAGCACGAGAATAAGAACTGGAAAAGACAGCGCCTTACACAAGGTTTGCACACCACCTCATGATCTCCAGCCTATCCATTTTGAGAATTCCCAAGGCTCTGGTCCTTTGCCTTTATCCTAAATAACTCAGTGAATTTTCATATCCTGCAGCCCAGGCATAGTCCAGTAGCTACAGCATACATACTTGGGGCCAAATTGGTGCAATTCCAATGAAGCAAATGGAGCAATGCTGCTTTACACCAGATGCAGATCAGGCCCCATCTCCAGTTTCATATCATTCTAATTCACCCTTCTCCCTTCCATGACCAGCATTTACAACGCCCAGCCGCTAGCTTCCTCCAGACAAAGCATCAGCGGCTCAGGAAGCCACATTCTCCACACAGCAACAAAGCCATCATTCTGCAAGATTTACAGTTCCCACAACATCCACAGCCTAGGAAATGAGTGTCCCAAATTGACTCTTGAACCTGGCTTCCGCACACGGCGACATAATACACTGCTGTCCTGCCTCAAGGCCAGCTGCAGGATCGTAGCAATTTCATAACAATTGCACAAGTCATCTCGGTAGAAAAGAGACTAGAGAGCAAGCCCAGCTCTGCCACGTTCATTCGGAATGAAAGAATTTAATGCAACATCAAATTAATAGCTATGAAGTCGTTCAGAATGGGGCTAAATCCTGCTCGCTATACATTCAAAATGAAAGCTCACAAGAGGGCTAGGAAACAGACACTTATTAATTGGTGAAAATCGATTTCCACGCTGCCGTGTGTTTAACAGCGCGTAGAGCTGTTTAAATTGCGATCTTTCTTGCTTCAGTTTTAGCAGACAAAGAGCAACCACGGGGATCATTTCCCAACACGTTGCTTCAAATGAGATTTTTTTCCAGAAATTATTAAAGCAGGTTAATAGCAACTAACAAAAATGCAATTGTGATAAGTCAAGCAAGTTTATTTGATAATCTTTTAATGTACATTTGCTTGCAAGCAAAAATTATATATTCCTTATATATATTGTTTATTTTATTGGCAATTACACATCCGCAGTACGGTATTATTCAGTAACACACATCTGCCTATCATTAATTATGGATATACAAGGGCTATTAGTGAGGCTTTGGGACTACACTGTTGGCTAAACGTCCTACTACAGACTTCAAGATCTAAACAGATGCCCTAGTACAAGGAATAGCTTCTTATTGCACCAATTTATTCTGTTCAAGATGAAGACAAATGTTGTATGCACAGAATCAGAAAACGGATACTGAATACAACTATTGATTCTCTCCTCTCTCGCTGCACCGCAAGTATGGTTTAAAGTGTTTTTCCTATTCTAGTCTTAATTGTTCCAACTATCTACCCTGCGCTATCATCATCTCCCATGTATATTTATCCCTTAGCCAAAGCCTGCATGCACATGCACACCAAAACTACACTTGCGAACACAGGGTGCCCCTGGGAAAGCGTCCCACCTCCCAACTGTGTTTGAGGCGGGGCTGAAGTGCCCGCTGTGTGGGCAGTCGGTACAGTTGAGAGGCGAGGGACTTGCCTGGGGGCACTCTGAGCACGCTCGCTGCATATGCACGCGCAACTATCCTTTCGGTCCACGCACATGCATTACCTGTGCAAGTGGGGCCAACTATTCACAGATCTCATTAGGCTTAAGACATACCCGACATTCATCCTGAATGTAACCTCTGCCCTGGGTTTTGAATCTAAGCTAAGTTTTCAGTGCGAAGATATAATGCATAGTGATGCAGCGCTGATTTACAATTAGGAAAAAAAGACGGCAGGTTTGGCTCATTTTCAATTTGAGTTCAGACCCCAAATTCAAGGAATGAAAATCCATGAAAACAACATACCATTAAAAAACAAGAACTCCTTCTAACCCCCCAAGGAGTGAAACTGCCGAGTTTTACATGGCTGACTAAGCTGGGATGGGAAGCTTAAGAAACCCTGGCAAAGCTTGAAAAAGTTGCTTTGCAATAAGACTCTGGAAGGGTTTAGAGAGCTATGAGCCTTTCCTTTCAGAAATCTAGATTAGTTACTTCATTAAGGGATGCACACACAACAGTGCATATCAATATGGAATTACAAAGACATGTGGGCGTGTTTGTCTGTTCTGGGAAATAAATCAAAATAAAGAACAGGGTGGAGGAAAATACCAGAACAAAAAACTCCAGACAAATTAAAAACAGGGTAGAGGGAGGAAAAAGCAATGACCCAAGTCTTCACACATCTGTCCTGCATTTAAACTGGTAGAACACCAGTGGGCTCTGTTGATTTACTCCACTGTCAGAGAAGCAATCAGACTCATGCTGCATATTTTTATTATTACTACAAATCTCCAAATATTAGGGAGACAGCAAGGGCCCAGTTTGGCCAACTGTAATCATGAAGTGGTACCTGAGGTGTCCTCCCTGAAATCAGTGGATGACTCAGCCAATAAGGATGGCAGTATGAGGGCCTAAATACAATGGATTAGAAAGAAAATTTCATCCTTACTAGCTGGTACCAGGGAACTGTGACGCTGTTTTGGATATAAGGATATAATATATAAGAAGCTGTCTGAGTCAGATCAATGGTCCATCTTAGCCCAGTATTGTCACAACCTGACACAGCAGCAGAGTTTCAAATCGAGCTCTACAGGGTCTCCAGCAAAGGCCTCACCCAGGTGTGCTACCAGAGACCCTCCAGGATCCCCGGCAGAGGCCTTACCCAGGCTGCTGCCCGAGATCCTGAATTGGAGATGCCGGAGACTGAACTTCGGACCTTATACATGCATAGCATGTGCTACCACCACCTGAGCCATGGGCCCACCCCACGGAGAACATGGAGTTTTTAGATAACCCAAGATTATATTGTCCAGGATCTACTGTAATTACAAATAATTTTGTTGGTTTAAAGTAGAGAATAAAGAAAAGGTATGCATGACACTTTTTAATGTTTGGGCAGTAGGAGATACACTGAAATAAGGCTGGTATATGGAGAAAGTTACTACAGTACCTCAGGCAGCTTCAACAAAATTCTAGGACAATTCTCAACAGTCTCAAAAACCTACACAGTCTAACACATTCTGAGCTTAAAATATCTACTAAAAGGTGTGACACAGCTCCTTGTAGATAACCCATGACTAAGTGAATTGGAATCTTAAATACAATGTAAAGATATTGATATTATAGGAATCAATCTGTCACCAAATAAACGGTTTCTTTGACCTCTAAAAAAATACAACTGCTATCCCAACTTAATAAACCATTATAAAACAAGGGCCTTACCACTGGAGATGGTGAAAGTGCGATGTTGCCTACTGAAGCCTTCAGTTCATATACGGTTGCTGCACTCTTAAGAACATCTTTAGCTTGCAAGGGCTTAATCTTAATGTTAAACTTCTTGTGTGCCTCTTCTTCCTCTTCTGATTCGCTCGAAGAATAAAAGTGCTTTCCTTTGGTAGGTAGATCACAGTTAAAGACAATGCTAAGTAGTGAGCAATTTTACATACAGAGACATAACAAGGTTACTTAAAATCTTTAAAAGACTAAATATGCGACCGTAAGAACAAATAGCAGATAACACTTTCTACCATGCTTTTATTTTATACACTATCCCACACAAACACTTGCTCATCATAGACCAGACATATTGCCTGTGGTGGAGTAGGTAAAACTGCATTTTGGGATACCATTCATTTATGACTGGCTGGAAAAATAGACACGGTAAAAACAGACAATGGTAGCGAGGGGTGCTCCCGGACCACCCCGGGGCAGAAAACTACGGGCAACACAGCCTGGGTTGGAGAGGGGCACAGAACAAAGGTGACCTGGACCCCGCTGACCGTCTTGCTGCCAACACAGCCCAGGCAGGGTGGAGAGTTCAACAAACATGCAGGTGACTGGTCCCGCCCATGCCCTCCTCCCAGCACCCTATTCCCTACCATGATGGACAGCTATGGTGGCCAATGATGGGCAGCAATGGCGGCCCCCGACCGGGGGTCAGTATGGCGGGGCCACACAAATGTACTGGCCTGTATGGGTGGCCCTTAGCCTGAGCTGTGACCTTGGAGATTATCTACCTGAGCTAGCCGCCTACCCACCCCGGGGCAAAAACAGGCCAACATCCGGCGGTGGCACAACAGATGTGCCGGTGGCTCCACGGCCACAGCAGGCCTAAGCAAGTCACTGGCATATCTCTTTTTACCCACAGCCAGTACTAACACCGTATACACTAGTATGCAGATAGGGAGCTCCGATAGCAGCAAAGAGGGAAGGTGTGGAATACAGTTTTCCTCTACGTGCTTAGGGCAGCCACTCTATTAGTCAGATTTCCCAATGCTGCGTCCTACCTGTAAAACGTGTTTAGCCAACAAGGAAAAAAAAATCACTCCAGTAAAAGAGAGCCACCCAGAGCATAGAGCCAGTTTAGAGGCACTTTCAGAATAGCAGGAAGTAGCTGGGACATCCCTACACCTCGCTTTCAGTGACTTCTGCAGGCTGGTATAAATTCAAAGCAGCCCCACCGCCTGCTCTGATAAAGTACTGGGGGACTGTCCTACAGATAGCCACAAGTTGTTAGTTTTGTGCATAAGCCTCTGCTGAACCACAAACTGTGTGCATCTCAGTACCATGTTTGTAATATCTACCTTACAATCTTTTCTACATTGTCTATCACACATTGCGCGCATAGGACTTGAAACAGAAGTGAAAATAGCAATGCTTTTTAAAAACAAATTCACTTTTCTTTTCTTTTTTTAAAGAAAAAGAAAAAGAATAAGAGTAAGAATTGTAAAACAGCAAATATGGTTCCCTCTTACTGATTTGTCCGTTTCACTGGGAAAATATCAATGGCAATATTAGATATCCAGACTATTAAATAAGAATATTCCAACTGCAAATTTCTACATTACCGTCCATATGAAAAGCCCCAATGTGGTTTACAAATATTATTTCATTCTTACTATGCATTAGGTGGTTGCGTAGCCTTAACAGAATCTAAAAACAGTCTGTACTAGAGGTAGAAATAAAACCAAGCCCTATAGAGACTTTCAGTCCTGTGTTCTAAACACTAGATAATCCTTCCTCTCTGGTTTCTACAACGATTCCTGCTTTTTAACACTCATGAGTACATTTTTTTCCTGCACTCTTGGTGTTCATTACTTTATTTGCATACGTGATCTGGAGGAGTCTTTTAAAGAGATGTAAAATGCCTTTTAACCCCACCAAATAGGAATAATGCTTCCATAACCTTTTCACTCACCGCTAGCCCAGAGGAAGAGGCTGGAAAATCAGTTTCTATTTTGTCCCACTCACACATTATAACCACATCTGATTTTAGCCTGGGCATGTGTGTGTGTATAACAGTTATTTCTCTGAACACTTTCCTAGGTACTTATTCCTTTCTGTTCATTCTCTATGAATAGACTGTGGCAATTAGAGACGTCTTATGGTTCAATGTATCAGGTGATTTTCCTCTGGGAGGAAGAATTTTCCTCCATGGAAGAATAATGGGGTGAGGGAGGGATTTCAATGACCTCTCCATGAACCCAAGATCACCTTACAGTTTGTAAGCTGAGATACACGGCGAACAATAAAGGATATAGCCTGGTTCTTCTGGTCTGATGCTGTAGCCCTCGTCATCAAGCTCAGGTGAATTCTGGCAGAAGGAGAAAAACGACGGCATACTTAGAATGATTGTAAAACACCATTAAATGAGAAATGTAGCTGAACTCTGTTAGGAGGAGGAGATAACAAAGGGAGCCCTAGGCGGATGCAATAAAGAACAGATATTGAATTCCTCTTGCCCAAGACCAGGAAAGATAGAACATGCTTTCCGGGGAGAAGGCTCAACATGAGAGCCACTGCTGTTGCCAACATGCACAAACATACTCATGACATAGTAAGTGATAGGGAAACATTCAGAAGGTCTGATGTGACAGAGGGTGTAAACCAGGGGTGGGGAACATGAGGTCCAGGCGGTCAAATGCGGCCCTCAGCAAATTTTGATGTGGCCACTTTCTAGTGCCCGGATCTGGCCCCTGGATCCAGTCTCTACCCCCAAGCACTGAAAAGCTGAGCTCAGGATAATGGAAGAAAGAGGAGGGTCTGCACACAAGGGTAGGAGACAGATCCACAGCACAGATTCATGATCTGGGCCCTCCTTTTTGTGAATACACCCATTAAGCACCCCCACCCCTAGCCTCCATGTGGCCCCTGGGACAGAAACGTTTCCCCACCCCTGGTGTAAACAGAGGGACGGCAGCACCACTTCTGCTTCACCCTCAGGTTGGCCAGTCCATGTAAAGCGGTCTCTGCCGGGTGTTCAAAGTGGAGCTGGCTGCTCTTGGGCAGCTCCATCTAAAAACACCCATGGTAGCATATGCCTGAAAGTCACTGAGTTCCAGGTGCTTTTGATAAACATCCTGGAGCACGCTGCATGGAGCAGGCCAGCCCAGGAGCAACCCAGGGCAATGGTCGAACATGGAACTTCAGTTCGGCTGTTGGGCAGACCCATGGTGCAGCTCCACGCCCGGCCACACCTTGCCCCATTTAGCACGACGGAATTGCGGGTGCCAGCTTAGAGTGATGGGTGAGTCCCTGAAACTCTATGATGGGAGGGGCAGACCATGGCCTAGGGAAACCGCCGCCCCAGATATGGATGGAAGAGGAGAGATGTGGGGTGTGCCCCCGCCCCGAACAGCTCTGGGGGGAGCCAGGCTCTGCATCCATCTTAAAACACCCATAGTGTGCCTCAAAGGGTGTTTTCAGATGTTACGAGATCACAGTCAACCACAGTGAACCACACACAACCCCACGGCGGGGCCAAAGTGCCCTGAACATCTGATCGGCGTTCGCCAGATGTTCACCACAGACAATCCCCAGCAGGGGACAAAGCTAACCACCCTTTCGGAGGTCCCGCCTGGACCATCCCCGAAAGGGTGGTCAAAGCAATTCCCACCGGGAAACAGCAAAACCAAACGACTGAACGGCAATCACCAGCCAGAAGCAATCAAAACGATTCCCAGCTGGGGACAAAGCATGCAGCATCGCTGCCAGGCAACGAACAGCAACACAGGCCGTGGAGGGAGATTTAAAGGGAACTCAGCAGCAGGGGAATGTGGCGGGATGGAGCAAGGCGGAAGGGAGAGGAGAGCGGAGGACGAGCGAGCAAGGGAGGAGGCGGAGGAGGTGCAGGTGGAGGAGGTGGTCGTGCTGCACACGAAGGCGGTGGAGGGAGAGCAGCAGCAGCAGCCGGGCCAGGCTGCCCCAGAGCTGACAACCGGCCCGGGGTCCGAGACACACCGGAAACGGGTAAGGAGAGTGAGGGGGGGCAGCGGCACTGGGGCACCAAGGAGGGTGGGTAGGCCAGCAGAAGGGAGGAAAGGGGGAGGGCTGTGGGGCTGAGGCAACCAGGCAACCAACCCCCCCTTACGACCCACAGACATGGAAACGGGCCCGGGAGCCCAAGCCCCCGGACGAGATGGGTGGAGGGCATGCGGAGGAGAAGGAGAACCAGGAGGACCCATGTGGGAGACAGTCGTACCACCGAGGGGGGCAATGGGGTCACAGGGAAACCCAGGACTTCATCAGGATCTGGGGGTTCATGGAGCACCAGCTGGAGCTTGCGGTGAACCAGAGGAACGAGCATGTGTACCAGGAGATCATGCGGGACATGGGGGTGGCAGGGCACCACAGGACAGTGGCCCAGTGCCGCTCAAAGGTGAAGGAGCTTAAGAGGGGATACAAGGCCATCAATGACAACAACCGGCAGTCCGGTCACGGAGCCCGGACCACCCCCTACTATGATGTCCTGGACCGCATCCTCCACATGAAGGGATCCATAGTTGCTCTGCGCCTCTTGGGGAGCGCCATGGTGCAGGGCAGGAAACAGGCCAGAGTACCCCCTCCCCTCACCGCCCCACTAGACGGCATCAGATCCAGGGGTCCTGCCCCCCAAGATGAACACCCTGGGACCTCGGGGAGCAGCAGGTGAGAGAGCACTCTGCCAAGATGGATTGGTCCCACGACATAGGCACCTCGCTACTGCTGCTGCTGCTGCTGCACGCAGGGACCATGAGCGCCTACATGATGGCCACCGCGCCGCCAGGAAACCTGCCTGCCCCAGCCCCAAAGACAGGCCCCGCAGCACCCCCACCGCCTCCGCCACCNGTCCTGTTGTGTCTCTCTGCACAACACAGCTAAGATCCTACTCTTCTTTACTGCTTCCACAATTCTAGTCCATGCTGTAGTCATGACTATTGCACCCTCCTCCTTACTGGCCCTGTCTCTTATACACATCTAGATGTGTATAAGAGACAGCCCCGGGTCCGCCCTCCCTCCCAACACCGCCTGCCCCTCAGGACACCAAGGCCTCCCAGGACACTGTCGGGGAAACGGACAGCGGGGGGGGGGGAGGAGCTCCCAGAGCTCCACGTCACCCACAGGGTGGCCAAGAGGATGGCCCTGGAGACACCCAGGTCGTGGGGGATGGGGGGGGGGAGGGTGGGGCACAGCACTGGGAGGAGGGCGGTGGTGGTGATACATGTAAGGCGTATGCACAATAAATGCATGGGCACCACAGTGGCAGCCGTTATTTCGCATCACAGCCCCGGAGATGGAGGTGGATGGGTATCCAGTAGGGGTGGGACTACTGGATCATCTGGTATCCAATACTGCCGGTATTTTGGTGTACCGGAAGTATTGGATTAAACCTGGTAATCTGGACCGTTTACCAGATTACCCCGTACCAGATTTTTTTACATTGCAGCCATTCAAATGAATGGCCGCAATGTAAAAAAAATACCAAAAAAACCCCACTTTACTTTCCCTCCCCAGTCCAGACTGCGCGGGTGGAAGGGGAGACACCCCCGCCACCCACCCTGGTTTAAAAAAAAATTTCCCCCCCCCCCGAAGTCCCTGCTAGTGCGGGCTCTGCCCGCACCAGCAGGTACAATCCCTGGGGTGGGGGGTGGTTTTAACACCCCACCCCACCCCAGGGATCAGATCACCCTACTCCTAGTACCTCCCCACCCAGGGATCGCCTACCTTGCGCTCCGGGCGGCGGCGGAGGCGGTCCGACTCCGGCGACTTCAGCGCTGGCTGTGGCTGCTGGCTTCTGCGTTACTAGGCCTTCCGGGGAAACCCGGAAGTTCACCAGAAGGCCTAGTAGCACTGAAGCTGGCAGCCACAGCCAGCGCTGAAGCCGCCGGAGTCAGACCGCCGCCGCCGCCCGGAGCGCAAGGTAGGGTGATCCCTGGGGTGGGGTGTGTGTTAAACCACCCTCCACCCCAGGGATCACCCTAGTCCCTGCTGGTGCGGGCTCCGGGTCGCCGGCGGCGGCCCGGAGCCCGCACTAGCAGGGACTTTGGGGGAAAAAAATTTTTTTTAAAGCCAGGCTGGGCAGGGTGGGGGTGTGTGCCCCCCCTTCCACCCGCACAGTCTGGAAGGGGGAGGTTTTTTGTGTTTTTTTCCATTGATTTCAATGGGGACAGTTCCCCATTGAAATCAATGGAACAAATCCGGTACCGATAAACTGGTACACAGATCCGGCAATCCGTTTTTTAAAAATCCGGTAACCGGTAAATCCGGTAGCCGGTATTTGCCCCGATGTCCCACCCCTAGTATCCAGGGGAGCGGCCAGGGTGCCAGTGGGGGCTCTGGGGTGGTGGTGATGGTGGTGTGCGTCCTCACGCTTCAGCTTCCCGGCTGATCTGCCACGCCAGAGCAGCACAGATGTGCTTCGCGTATTGGTACTCCCTCGGGTTCTCAGCATTCACATAGAGAGGCATGGGGCCAGGAGGGCAATGGGGCACGGGGTAGTCGAGGGCAGCCCCATCAGTCTCGCACACGTTGTGCAGCACACACCAGGCTCCGATCAACAGGGCCAAGGTCTCCACCATGTAGTCCAGCCAGCCGGCAAGGCACCTCCAGTGCTGCTTGAGGGCCCCAAAGGCCCTCTTGACCATGGTCCGGCAGGCACACAGGCGAATATTGTAGAGCGCCTCCACAGGGCTCCAGGCGACCTTGTATGCCTTCATCAGCCAGGTGCACCTCCGTGTTCTGGATGCTCATGAGGTCCGTGTGCAAGCGGTACCATTCTGCGCAGACGGCTAGGTGCATCCCGCAGGCACCCAATTGTACTAGATCCATGATGGACGGTGCCCTGGGTGGGGTGCAGCCTCAACTGTTATAGGCTGGTGCAGGTCTGGTCCCACCCCCTATCCGCGACCAGGCACCCGTGCATTGGGCCCCGGGTCACCTCTGCCTGGACCCCTCGGCCAGTTGGGCCGGCTGCTGCAGGGTGGCCATGGCGGGGTGGTAGGGAGCAGCCCATCGAGCGCACCTGCTGTCCCATCAGGAAGCCTAGCGCACGGGTCCGCGGGCAGCAGCTGCATTCCTGCTGTCATCACCTCCCACCTATCTGTGCTGGCTGCCTGTTGTTCTCGCCGCCCTGATCTCTGTGTAAGCTGTCCTGTCTGTGTGCTCAGTTCCAGCAGCTGTGCTGGGTCTGCACCACACGCCTCGCTCATTTGCCATGCCATGTTGCGGCTTGTGGCCTTATCGCTTGGCCTTGGAGCTCCCCTGCTTCCCCTCCCCCCTCCCTCCTGGCATTGTGGGGCCCCTCTTTCCTTGCAGTTATTATCCTCCGCTTGCTGAACCATGGCTGGCAGTGCTTCCCCAGGGCTTGCGGGTCCCACCACACCCGGCGTCCCCCATAGCTGGACCTTCCGCAAGACCATGGCCCTGTGTGACCTGTGGCATTCCCTTGCCGTGCAATTGCTCCTGAGCTGCCCGGACAGCCTCTCTGGTGCCTATTCGAGTTTGAGCTCCAGGCTGTGCTACTTTGGCTATGAGGCGAGCGCCCGCAATTGCTAGCTGCATGCGGAGACGTTGGGCCCGCGTCCCTTTCCTGATGGGCGCATCCCAGAGATATGGTGCTCGCATGTGGGGTGGTCTGTGGCAGAGATGGTGTCTGCTCTCTCCATGTGCAGCCTGGCCACCTACACGGCCTGTCTGACGGAGGGGAGCCCTGCCCGGGCTGTGTCCTTTGGCTTCATCCACGGGGCCCATGGTTACCAGCGGTTGTGTGGGGCAGCCTATCACCGCCTGTTGGAGCTCGGTCACCTTCTGTGGCCCCCAGCTGCTGACTATGGCTTGTCGGAGCCCACCGGAGCGAAGCTGACGGTGCTGGCTCGTGTGTGGTCTTGATCCAATGTCCAGGTGGGTCTCGCCGTGCAGGATCCCTTTGAGGCATACTACCTCGTTGCCCACCACATGTCTGCGCTGGGCTACCATTGGGGCATGCTTCAGTGGCCGCACTACGCGCACCTGATGGACCACCCGGCCCCGAGCCTCTTCGTGCCCCCCTGCAGCTGGCTGTGAGGCCCCCTGTGCCTTCCAGGCCCTGGATGCTGGCCCCGCTGTGAGCTCCCGCCTCCGCCCTGACGCCATAGGTCACTGCCCACTCCCTCCATGATGTCCCGGGCTTGCTGCTGTGCAAGCTGGTTCCAGGGGTTCCGCTTCCTGTGCCTCTGGGCCCCCTCCACAGGCCCCCCATCCTCTGCAACAGGTGTTCCCCTCCATGGCTGCCTTTTCCTGTGGCTGTGTCCTGCTCTTCGGGCCGGCTCCCAACATCCCGGGTGCTGTTGCCCTTCCTCATCCGGCCGCACGTTCTCCTGTGCCCGTGCACCCCACCCCACGGTTGACTCTGTGACTGTGGGGTTCTGGGGCCCCTGGACTGCGCCTCCCAGTGTCCTCTGGGGGGGGGTTGGATCGCCTGCTCAGTGCTTCGGCTTCCCTCCAACCCGTTCAACGCACCCTCACTGGCACGTGGGGTCCCTGTCTGCCTCCTGGACTGTTCCTAGGCCGCTACCTGTCCATGTGCCCGTGCTCTGCCCCTGAGGGGTCCACCCGTGCCAGGGCTGCCTGTGTACTGTGGGGTTGCCCATGCTGTTGTCAGGGTTCTGGGTGCCCTTCCCCGTGTCCTGCCATGCCCCCAGGCTGGTCCCCCCCACTTCCCTGGCCCTGGGTCCCGCCCCCCATGCCCCTTGTGCCATATGTGTTGGCCGTCCCGCTGTGTTCCTCCTTCCCTTCCTTTCCCATGCAGGTGCGTATGTGCCCGGGCGTGTGTTTGTGCTGTGTGTTCCACTGTGACCTTGTTTTCCCTGTGCCTGTTGTGTGTGCTGCCTCGGCCACTCTTCTCCCTCCTCCCCCTCCCTTCCCATTTCCCTTGTGTGGGCGTTCCCTTTTGCTGCTTTTGGATTCGTTTGTCCTCTGTTGGCCATGTCTGCCTCCTGCCCCTCCCTGGTGTCTTCTGGGTGTTTTGACCACAGCCCGGAATCGGCATCATGTCTGTTACGCTGTCCCGGGCCATGGTCTGTCGGGCCGATTCCCTGCCATGGTCCCGATCCTGTCATGTCTGTTCGGGGCCTTCCTGGACCACAGGGGGTGGTTGGTTGGCTTGCCACCACTGGGAATCCACTGTGGTGATTCGGGAGCCCGTAACATCTGAAAACACCCAAAGTCAGCGTGTTCAAGGTGATTTTGAAAAACCTCAACCTTCCTAACTGGCAGTGCCATGCAAATCTGCCACACAGGGCAGAAACTAACATGTAAGGGCTGAGAATTGGTGTCCTGAGATAAGAGGGAGGGTAGAGTTGCATGATTTTCACAGAATTTTAACTTACTCTAATTTTAACACTACAACTGCTGCAATCATTGTTCAGAGAGTTTGGAGTTGACACAGAATCAAGCCAAGGCAGGCACCAAAAATAATAGGATAGACCAAAGAAATACTCATCCAGGGAAGGTCTCCTACTCCTTTACCAGGATAAAGGCTGATTAGGAAACCCTCACCCCACTGAACAGGCTGCAGAATCAGGCCCCCAAGTGAGTTAAAGGCACAGCAATCATCAGAACTGCAGTTAATATGGTTTTGAGGTTTTAGTTCAAAATGCTCAGTACTCAATTGAAATTTCCACCCCCCGATTAACTTCATACCATCAGTATAGAAGATACCAATCTGCTCCAAAATAGGACTCTTCTTGTCACTAGGGGCAACTGGCATTTAACGTGTAATTGGAGTTTCCCAGCTCCAGGACAGTTTTACACAATGTAATTAATATGCAGATAAAAATATATTTCAGAGTGAGGCAGAGTTTCAGCTCAACAGCTGCAGGGTGATAAAGTACACAGATTTATGATTCCCCCCAGCGCCCCAAGTAATTGGTTTCTCTCAAGAAGGCGGTGGTCCGGCTGCTGCTCAAGAAACTATCTCGACACTGGTGTCCCAGCAAACTACCAACCTGTGTCTAACCTTCCCTTTTTAGGGAAGGTTATAGAATGGGTAGCAACCTGACAGTTGCAGGTGCATCTGGACCACACCGGTTTTCTTGATCCCACAGAGTCTGCTTTTGACCAGGTTATAGTATGGGGACCATGCTTGTGGCTTTGGTTGAGAACCTCCTCGTCGAGTTGGACAGGGGTCGTATGACCCTGCTTGTCTTCCTGGATCTATCTGCAGCTCTCGACACTGAATCATGAGATGCTGGTGACTGGTCTGCAGAAACTGGCCGGGGTGGACTGTACCATCTTACAGTGGTTCCATTCATACCTGGTGGATAGATTGCAGGGGTGATACTACGGGACTGTACTTTGTCCTCTGGGGATCTCCTGTGTGGGATCCTGCACGGTTCTATTCTGTCCCCTCTCTTATGCAACATGTATATGAAACCACTGAGGGAGGTCATGCGCAGCTGGGAGGCGGGGGGTCTGCTGTCATCAGTATGTGGGCAATACCCAGCATTTTCAGTCAACCCAGGCCCTGTGGTCTCGTTACTATCCAAGTGCTTGGCTGCTGTGGGGGGATTGGATGAGGTCAGGACTGAGTTTCAATCGGCTCAACAAGATAGAGGTGATGTTAGTGGGTGGGGTCAGAGGTCTGGGGAGGGGGTCCATCCTCCATTAGCTCCATCTGTGCAGATCCTGGAGATGCTCCTGGATGCATAGCTGTGCCTGGATTTGCAGGTGTCGGCTGTGGCGAGGAGTGCTTGTCGTCAATTACATCTGGTGGGTAGGCTCTGCCCATGTGTCTTGGGCCCCGATCTAGCCACTGTCATCCATGCATTTGTCACAGATTACTGTAACACGCTCTATGTGGGGATGCCCATGGTGACAGTCCGGAAGCTGCAGCTGGTGCAGAATATGGTGGCCCGTCTGCTTACGGTGATGGGTCACAGGGGGCACATAAAACCTATGCTCCAAGCACTGCTCTGGCTATTGTCTTCCAGGCCCAATTCAAGATGGTGGTCTTAACCTATAAAACCCTACATGGCTTGGGCTGCCCTTATTTGAAGGGCCTCCTCACTTCCTGGGCCGCCTCTGCGGTCGTCCGGGAGCACCCTCCTGGAGGTCCCGTGTTATAAAACGGTCTGCACATACCAGGTGGGAGTTCTTGGCAGCCGCACTGTAACTGTGGAACGCTCTCCCGGCGGGGACTCATCTCAGCCCAGACCTCCTTGCTTTCTGTCGCCTGTGCAAAACCTGGGTCTTTACATCAGGCATTCGGCGAAGGGAGGGTGGGCTGGGTTAGTTTGGCTGTTGGGTGGGGTTTTGTTTCACATAGAATGGATTTTATACTGTATATTTTTGTCTCTATTTTAATTATCTGATGTTTTTATTGTTTTATATGTATAGTATTGTGAGCCGCCTCAAGTCAGTGCCGGTCGAGAGGTGCGGAATAAAAATAAATGTAATCAATAATAATAATAAATCATTTCTATGGTGCTACTAGGCGTAAGCAGCTCTTTACAGTCACAGATTTTTGGAGGCAGGTCCCTGCCCAGCGGGCTTACAATCTAAGAGGGACAAGGGGAACACAAGGCAAGACAGACACACACACATTCCCATTTTACAGATAGGGAACTGAGGCCGAGCCTCTCGGTAGTGACTTGCCCAAGGCCACCCAGTGAGTTCATTGGCTAGGGTGAGATCTGAACTGTGGTTTCCCAGGTTCAAGTCCAGCACCTTATCCACTACGTCACACTGGCTCTTCTATTTCATAATACCACAAAATAGAATTTTTTGTGGCATTACACTCATTTTAAAAAAATTAAAAAAATATTTTGTTTATTTATTTATATTTCAATTTATACCCTTCTCTTCTCTGAAGGCTCTTCCCCTTGCTGATACAGGATTCAAGCACAGCCAGAAAGAATGCCTAGGGAGAAAAGGACTATGCTCATGGAGGTAACAAATCAGGGAAGACAAACAAAGACTCTTGTCCCAGCCTTCCAACCACTTTTCAGTACAGTTAGCTTAGGTGCAGCTTATAACAACAGTAGGTAGTCACGGTGTACATTCCAGGCTGACCGTGTCATTTTAATGCAGCGGTATACTGCTAACAAAACCATGTCTTCATCATATGAGATATGTTTGTGGAAAGAAAAACTGAGTGTTTGCTTGTGCTTTAAGAGAGACAAAGTAGTTTAAATTTTCCTTGTGTTGGGGGAGAGCGTACAAGCTTCTGAGATACACTGAGATAGGGTGTGGTTGCCGTGTTGGTCCCAAGTGACAGAGACAAAGTGGTTTGAATGATATCTTATTGGACCAACTTTTGTTGGTGGAAATAAGCAAGCTTCTGGGCCTGAAAGCTTGCTTATTTCCACCAACAGTTGGTCCAATAAAAGATTCATTTAAACCACTTTGTCTCTAAGGATACAAAGGAGTAAGCCCAAACACTTGCACACTCTTCAACAGACACTGGTCCAAGAGAAGGTATCATCTTAATTACTTTATTTGTTGCCTCCTATTTGGGACACAGATAGCAACCCTCAAGTTGCTCAAGAACAGAGTACTGCAAGTCTCTTTAATAAAGAAAATTATTCTGATACTTACATATCTTTCCCAGTCAATCTCTGCATAAAATCCATTGGGTGCGCCATTTGATTTCTTCTGCAATACATTGGAAAACAAAATTTGCATGTTTTAAACGTAAGAGGCAAAAATGACACAGTTCGTCTGTATCCAAGTCAGTCTGAAATCTGTCACAGCACAGCCATCTTAAAGACCCTGAAATGACCATAGATGAGCCTCTGCATTGCAATCATTATGACATTATTTCACACAAGTGGCATCGTTTTCTGTTAAAAGAATGTGAACGGCTATATTCCATAGCGTTAACAATCCCAAACCCGTAGCTCAAGTCCTGTTGTGTCTCTCTGCACAACACAGCTAAGATCCTACTCTTCTTTACTGCTTCCACAATTCTAGTCCATGCTGTAGTCATGACTATTGCACCCTCCTCCTTACTGGTCTTCCCTGCTCTCATCTTGCCCCCCTCGCTTCTGTCACAACTCCACTGCCAAGGTCATCCACCTCGCTTTGATCATGTTTAGCCCCTCCTCTCTTCTCTCCACTGGCTCCCTCTACCTGAACACGTTCAACACAAGCTCCTGGTCCTTACTTTCAAGCCCCATCATGGCCTTTCCCCCTCCTCCCTCTCTCTGCGCTTGCTTCCCACTACATACCTGTCTGGAAGCTCCGCTTCTCCTGTGCTACCACCCTTACCTTCTCCAAACTCCCTTCTTGCACCCATGCCTGGAACGCTCTCCATGAATACATTTGTTCTGCTCCCTTCCTTCCCATCTTCAAATCCCTCCTGAAAACCTACCTCTTCATCCTCTTATTTTCTGCTCTGATTTTCTCAAGTTCTCCTTCTCCCCTGTAACTAAGCTAAGCACTTGCACCTGCAACTTTGCAATTTCTTGGATGTATTCCTGTCTCTCCCTTTGTTCCCTTTCCCTTCGTCTCCCTTCCCTTGTCTCTTAGATTGTACACCTGCTGGGGCAGGGACCTGTCTATAATGGTTGATTGTAAAGTGCTGGTACTATATAAACAATAATAAGTAGGACTTTGGACTTCTGTAGAGTCTTCTATCGTTCTCGTCAACGCACATCATAAAACGTTCACTAACAGAATTCCAAATTGTCACACCTAGGCAGAAACACTTGTATATTATTGCCAGGTGCTGTACAACCATAATATCACTGGTTATCAAGATTAAATAGCTTCCTTTGGACTTCAGCTACAGGATTGGGGTTTTGTCTAAAAAGAAAAATACCCAGGAAAGCATGACAAAAACAGTTACTCGGTTAAGCGCTTTGCTTCTTTAGATCACTATTCCAGCCAGTTGAGGGGAGTTTCATGATGCACCAACTCTACTATGGAAATACTGTAAGTCAGAAGTGGGTGCCTTTCCAACTTCAGAGTCAGCTTCACCCAAGGTTGAACTTTGCTATTGTTTGCCACCAATAAAATAAATAAAAATTCTATGGTGAACTTGCTCAGATCTGTTTATTTGAAAAACAAAAAGAACTGGTAGCTTGGCAGAGCTCTATTTTTATGCTGAGGACTTGCGTGCAGTGCACATTTTAATTATTAATCATAGCCTGTTAACAAAAAGAGTTTATCAAATAAACATTAACACCTTTCCAAAGAGTGGTACAGCCAAAGACTATAATAATAGAAACACATATTACTGATATTAAAGCAAAGTCAGCTCTGTCATTTTCAAAACACATACAAGGAGACACCACCAAAGTCTTCACAGCTTAAATATACTCATCAACCCAGGTTCACTGCATTCCCCCATTTACACCTATGGGGAAAATACAGTGAAAACAGGTCCCTGAATATACTGTGCTGGAGTAAATTGATCCCTTCAATTCAACCACCACGTGAAACCTATTTATCTCTTGCCCCCTCTCAAAATGTAGGCAATGCTTTAGGAATTGAATATGCTTAATTATATTTCAATATTAGATGCCTATTATGCGCCTGTTTTTCATACCAAAACACCTAAAGCTAGGGTACCCAATTCCAGTTCTGGTTACATCAAAGGGCCCATTTTAAAGGGCCCAAGCCAAATTCTGTTGAAATCGAGGGAAATCTCTGTGGTTGGAATCCTGAAACTACTTACCACTGCTAACAATGGGACTTCCTGCAAGTAAGTGACATGCCAAACACAACAGTAAGGGAGCACGCAGAGATGTGGCTGGGTAGCCTATTTTAGCATCTCAAAAGGAGCTTTAAACGTTTATTGCAGAATTCTCTCACCTTACATTTTTATAGTAAATGTGAGCTTAGTTAATAGCCAAGGTTTCTCTCATTAGTGAGGTGGTTCCCCCCCACCCCCCACACTATTTGTAGAAACTCTTTTCTAAGTTTCTACTCACATTTTTAATAACCCCTTGGAAGCTTTAAACTTAAATCTGTGTCCTTACCGCAGTTTTTTTTCCTCCTTCCCCCGAACACTCTGGTTTGCTATTGGAGGGTGGCTCATGAGGATGAGGGCTGGGTGGCTGGAAGGGATTTTGTTTTTGTAGAAAAAGGGTTAAGGTACTGGGTGCTTTTTAAACAAGTAAAAAGAATTACCAAACATACTGTACATAATTCCAAAAAGTTGGTCAAATTTGATTGAATCGATGTTCTTTTAAATGTAAAAATACACCTCTATTCTGGGACACAACATGGCTCTATTCAGCAGATGGGAGGGTTGATGGATGTTGCATTCCTGATTCGCTATGCACTACAAGGGCCTGATCCTAAAATTCTGGGCTCTCAATGTGTAAAATGGGCAGAAAGAAAGTGATCATATACCAAAGGATCCTTGTATTTCCCAATGCGAACCATTCCTTGTAGTCTCACCAACAGAAGTTGGTCCAATAAAAGACCTCATCCAAACTACTTTGTCTCCATCTCTTAAGGGAGCATGTGTCCCACAAAAGCCTCCATTTTCTTTGGCAACACAAAGGGCCATTTCTTCTTTTACTCAGTTACATATAGCTTCCTGTAACAACTACAAATACTGCTAGCACAGGAAAACTAATGAGAAATGATTTAGCTATAATTTTAATTGTCCATTGCTGGCCATCCAGAAATACGAGGAAGAGACTCTAGTCCCATGTGATTGCACAATCTACTGTGCGATCACTAACAGCCCAGGGCCTACAGCTTGATTTGTTTTAAAGCCAGATGCTATGCCTATTCTATTCTGTTGTTTATACAATTTTGTTGCATTTTGTACTCATATGTCTCATGCCTTGCAGTATACTCAAATAATACCTTGGGATTATAGCAAAGTTCAGTGTCAGAGGCCCTTTTTACACAAGATGCTCCCATACGTGGACACACATTGTCCACATGTGGGAGCATCTTGTGCAAATGTGGAGGTGTGCGAGTGCATGCTCCCGCAACCCACGCATCCCCACCCACCACCCACATATGGAGCAACTGGCGAAAACACAGGTTGCTCCATGCATAGGGATGTGTAGGGATGCATGAGGGATGTGTGTGTGCCCATGTGCACGTGCACCCCTGCGCCACCCGTGCAGCAGTGCACACTGCCCGCCCTCCCCCCGTGGCGGTCCATGTAAAAAGGGCCAGAGGATACTGTGCCAGTCACAGTATTCTACTTTGTCGAGTCGTAGGAAGGCCTACAAATTACTTATAAGAGATAAGAAATATACCTATCAAAACCAGAAATAGCACCAGTTACATCAAGCTGCCCTAAATAATGACTCTACTCAGCTTTGGTCTCTTATAGCGCAAGGCAAACTGAGTACTCTTACCCTGGAAAGATGGCAGCACCATTTTGAGGTCCTATATGCTAAAGCAAATAATTTGCCAGGGGGTATTGACCTTCAACCTAATAACAGATTTCAGGAGTGGCAGCCAGTTGCACCAGAGGAATTATTCGACCTTATAGCTGGGTTGAAGAGTAGCAAGGCCCCTGGAATCGACTCTATACCGCCAGAATTGTTAAAATTTGACACTAACTGGTGGGCTCCGCTTTGTTGGCTCCGCTATTTACGACAATTATTTTAACAGGAACGATCCCCAAACTATGGGTAAAAAGTCTGGTGGTGCCCATCTTTAAAAAAGGAGACTCGGGTAATCCTGCAAACTATAGATCGATTAGTTTGTTATCCATTATAGGGAAACTTTACACGAAATACCTTCTACTCAAGCTGAAGTCCTGGTTGGATGATAATAATAATATCATCCACCCTGAACAAGCTGGATTTATGCAGGCCAGTCTACATTGGACCATGCCTATGCCCTTAAATATCTGTTTTCCAGGTATGTGTCGCATTCCAAGAAGGCCTCATTGTTCTGCTGTTTTGTAGATGTTAGAGCAGCATTTGATACCATAGACAGGGAACGCCTCTGGCTGAAATTAAGGGGGTCCTCTATTGACAGCCGCCTGTTATTTCTGATAGTTAAACTTCACCAGGATAATTTTTTACAGGTGCGCCCTGCTAGAAATGCCCTCCTTCCTAATGATATCCCACTTTGCAGAGGTGTCCGTCAGGGCTGTATACTAGCCCCTGCATTGCTCAATCTTTACGTCAACAATCAGATTCCCTTTATGCTGGAAAACAACATGCATACTCCAAAGCTGGGTGCAAGGAGACTAACCATCTTGCTTTATGCGGATGATACAGTTTTGTTATCAATGACCCCAGTTGGGCTTAGTCAATGCATGGGTAGGTTCTCCTTTTACTTCAACCAGGAAAACCTGAGCATTAACTATGGTGAGACCAAGGTGCTGGTTGCAGGTCATTCTCGTCGACAATACAGCCGGTTAGTCAATAGTGTTGTTATAGAACAGGTACGATCTTACAAATATCTACGGGTGGTTTTTTCTTCATCCTGCCAATGGACCTCCCACTTTGAAGCAGCCCGGAAAACTACTAGTACTATTGTGAGTTTTTTCTATTCCCATGGAGGGAAACTAGCAGGTCTGGCCCTGTGCCTTTTTAAGGCTAAAGTAATTTCGCAATTGTTGTATGCTGTGGCTATCTGGGGGCTTCCCTTCCTAGACAAGTTTGAAAGTATACAGAACTGCTTTCTGCATGCAATTTTGGGTTTACCGCTTTGTGTCCCCCAGGTACTTTTGAGGGCCGAAACACCAGTGACATCTATTAGATCCCTGGCCTTAATAGCTATCTTGAAATTCTGGCTGGGAGTGGTAGTTCCCCCCCGCCCCCTCATAATTATCACTTCTGTCATTTATTGCAAGCTCCAGCACCAGTGACCACTGGAGTGATTCAGTGGAACTAGAATGATCTAAACTGGGGTTTTCAAAAGAGTGCCTATTTCCATTAGGTTATAATGGGGCTGTAACCCTGATTAAGAGAAGGGTAATTGATCAGGATCAGCAGAAGGAGCCTGCTGTCTTGGCCTCGCAGAGGATCGCCCTGGACTATATTTTCATTACTCCCAATGTTTGCCCTCCTCAATATATCAGTAAGTGGCTGGAATGGCCTTATAGAAAGGCTTTGGCCTTGATGCGTTGTGGTGTATTTCCAACTGCAATTCTGGAAGGCAGTTATCGGAGTGTCCCGAAGGAGGAGAGGTTATGCCCTTATTGTGATATGTCAGCTATAGTAACTACCAAACATATGCTTCTGGAATGTGTAAAGTTTAGCACTTTGAGAAGGAAATATATTGGGCCTTACGCTAAACTTGTACCCAGAAGCTAGAGCGATGACCTTCTAGTACAGCATTTACTGGATGGTTCTGATTCACCTCGCTCCAGAGTGGATGCAGTCTTTTGTCCATGTATGGCCCATTATAAGCAAAAAGCTGACCTTCCCCATGTCTAGCTTGTTAACTGTGAATGTTAATACTTGAGGGGTGCCTGAGTCTATTTGTTTTATCCTTGACAAATTGTGCAATGAATCTTGCATAGTAACTGGTTAGTACGGGTTTTATCCCACCATTTGATTGCTTCAGCGGTTGTCCATATGCTGTTCAGTGTTGACTTCCCTTTATACCTTATGCCTCAACTTGTTGTGTTGACTTGTTTTGCCGAATATGTTTTAAATTTAGGGCTTACTGTCAAGTGAACAATGGAAATACAAGCCAGATGCAGGGGTCAAATGTTACCGCCATAAGCCCCGAGAATCTACAGTAAATTACAATCTCAAGGGCATATATATGTACAATAGGGATTCTCTTCATTATAACGAATCCCTTGAATGCTGTCTATTGTGTTAGCGATATTTTATTTTGTATTTCACTTTGTGTGTATCTGCACTTGTATTTTGTTATGGCCAATGGCCAAACAATAAAAGTTTATTTACCATCTACCACTATTCTACTTTGGATGTCTTTAGACGCAACGGCGATCGGGGGCTTAAGACATTTGCCACGTGACTGTGTGTTGTGTTTACGCGCTGTCCCCCTTTTTGGCCATTGATTTTCCCCCATTAGCCTCCCATTAACTTCTCGTTGGTTGCACAGATGTCTCGGGGGCGGTAATTGAGTGTTTTCACTCTCCCCATGGCTAACGTTGTGTCTAAAAGACAGCAGGTGGTGTGTTCACAGCCATTTCCAGTCTGTCTGCCCTGAATCTTCCACTGTGCTCCTGCCAAACAGCTGGTTCCTTGCTGCACACTGTCTTTGTGTTCTCCCAAAGCACCCGGGGGGGTGGGGGTGGGGCATGAAGAATGAAGAATGAGCTCTTTAGCTGCAGCACAGAGCGGAGGATTTGGGGCAGACCCAACTGCTCTCCTGCATGGACTGCAACTCCCATAATTCCATGGGAGCACTTCTGCAAGAAGAGCTTCTGGCATGAGCGGCATGCAGGACCTGATTAGCTCCTGGACATGAAAAGGCAGTCATTGTGTCTAAATGCCACAACATATTAAACATGGGGAAACACACCTGGTTTTACAATGGTGTCAACACACATTCAGCCACCCCTTTCCATTGCGTCTAGGTGTGGCGAGCGGGCTCCATGCAGGAACTGGTGACCGGGTCTCTCTTTCCCCGACAGCTGCAACTGACTAAAGGGGTGGAGTTACAGAACAGAGCCGGGATTTAAAAGGACGTGGCCGCCGAAGGTGGAGTGTGGCGAGCGGGCTCCGTGCAGGAACTGGTGACCGGGGCTCTCTTTCCCCGATAGCCGCAACTGACTAAAGGGGCGGAGTTACAGAACAGATTCGGGATTTAAAAGGACATGGCCGCCGAAGGCGGTACCGGAGGCGCACGCCGGGGCCACGTGCCTAAGGGCTGTGCGCGCAAGGGCGTGCCCTTGTGCATGCAGACTTGGGCGATGGCCGGGGGCAGCCGGGCTCTTAGAGTCTGTGGTCAAATCCCATCTTCCTGTCTGGTATTTTGATCTTCGGTTTCCCCTCCTTGGCATCTCGCATAATATTAAATGGCAACCAGGAAGCGGGAGAGGGGTGAGGGAGATAGGGCTATGACCATCCAACCTAAAAACTCCAAGTAGCGGAAAATAGATCTATTTATGAGCTGTCCGGACACTAACTCTATGATGCCAACAAGAAGGCCCCAGGTGGTGAATAATGACTGTTCTCCCCCTTTAATTAACTGCTCATTGCCTCCTAATAAAATAGAGGCGGACTTCCAGCGTTCCTCCATGCCCAGTAACCTGCAGGGCAATGCAGAAATGTTTTCTTTCACTGTGGAATCCCCACAATGGGTTAATTCTAATTCTGTAATGTCATGCCTAGCAGATCATGTATTTCTAACCGCATCCTCCATTAATTATGTTTTTCAACACCTGAACAGGGTCTCGTTGGAGCTGGGAACCCTGTCATCCCTGGTTCGTGCAAATATTCAGGGCCAAGGGGCTGGTCTGCTTGAGGGGCACAGTGCGCAGTCTGATGTTCTATTAGGGGGTAAGCCAGAGAGGATAATGACTGTAACCTCTTTGGTGAATCCCCCACACTTTCAGTCGCAGAGTAAGGAGTCTATAAATGACCCAGTCATTAGACCAAGGGAGGGGCCGGTGTCTGCGAGGATAGAGACTAGCTCTACCCCTATTAATTTAGCGGATTTTGATAAATTACCATTGAACGTAATCTTTTCTATTCTTCCCCTATCTAGGGGTCAATTACCTCCCTGGAATTCTCCTTTAGATATCGCTGAGCACCTTAGATTGCTACTAAAGCTTTTCCCCCCAATACCAAATTCCAACTAGGCACGACATCATTTCCATTGAACATCTAAGCTCTAGGAGGGACCGTTGGGTCCTTAATGTGTTATTTAACAGACAGGACCTTGTGGACTTAATATTTCATCAAGCTAAGAGTTTGGAACTCAAGAATGTCTTTGTGGCTAGGGCCATGTGCATAAAACCTTTATTACGGGACCCAGTAACCTCTGAGGGGGAAATTGGCCTTGAGTCTGTACCCCTACCCCAGGGGTTAGGTTCCATAAGGGGCTCAAAAGGAAATATGGGAGAGGGGAAGAGAAGTAGTTCTAGCAGGCAAATGGGGCTTTCTGGGCCTTTAATATATAAAGCTCAGGAAGCGGCCGCCTCTGAAGAGGTACAAATGGAGTGGGATAACCCAATTAGGGGCAAAGAAAGTATCACCTATTCAGTACGTCAGAGCTCCCCCAGAGGCACAAGTGGAGGTGTGGATCTGGAAAACCCTGCTCTGCAAAAAACTTCTCCTCTTCCCACTACGACTACAAACAGCTCCCAGTTTGTTAGGGAACAGGCGTTAATTATAGAGCAAATGGAGGGCATTTTCCACCAATTAGGGAGGGCCACGAAGCCCCAGAAGTATTTGCCTGGTCGATCTGTGGCGGTGCAAGAATTGAGAAGTACGAGAGTGGTATCTCACTCTCAATCTATTATGACATTGAATAACACGTTAATCTGTGGTGCCCCCCACCGGGGCAGGGAGGGGGGCTTACTAACTAAAGGAGCCCCACCGCTGGAGGCCGGAGGGAATGTAATGTCCCCTTCTACACATAAGCGCTCTCACTTTTGCCAGCAGGAAATTTCTCCCTCCCTGTCTCAAGCCGGGAAAGGAAAAGGCCTTTCTTTGCAGAACTCAATTTTAATCAACTCTGGGAGTCAGACAGGGCTGGGGGGTGGGATTGAAGTGGGTGGGCAAGGTGATACATGTACCCAGGATTTGGTGGGTTTTGAGCAGAGGCCTGAAGGAGGGCCTTGCTTAACTGTAGCTGGGGTTTCTCAGCTAGGGAATAACTGCATAACCCAGGCATTATTGAGAGCACAAGATCAGCCATATAATGAGGACTTAGGTGAGTCTAAGGAAAGGGAGGTAGAGGACGAGGCTCTTATATCCCAGTCTAAGTGACTAAAGGATCTGAATGCTTCCACCCTGAGGATCCTAAGTTGGAATATCTCGGGCTGGAAGAATCTCCATCTGGATTTTGATTTTAAGTTATTGGCTGAAAATTGTGACATCCTTCTCCTACAGGAAACCTGGGTAAGCTCTCAGATAGGATGGCAAGGTTTTTTGGTTTATGTTTCCCCGGCAAAATCCTATAATGTAAAAGGTAGGCTCAGTGGTGGAATAGCTCTCTTCCTTCGAGCTTCAGTATTTATTAAAGTTGACTTGTTGGCGGTAGTTGACGCACAGTTTGGTTTATGGCATTGTGTCTCTAAGACAGGGAAAGAGCTCCTCGTGGCCAATGCATATATCCCTCCAGCAGCTTCTGTATATTATGTCCCTGATATTTGGGAACAAATGAGAGATGCTATTCAGGGTGCCTTTTCTAGTTTTCCAGGGGCGATGTTGATCTTGGGAGGAGATTTGAATACTCGAATGGGCAACCCAGATAATTGGGGCTCTGTAGGTTGCCTAGACTCAATTGTAATCCCCCCTTTCAATAATGCTCGGTCTTCTAGGGATACATTTGCGTGCCCGAGGGTGCCGATACTTCGTTGGTTCTTAGGGGAGCTCGATTTAATAATTCTAAATGGCCGAGTTCTTGGAGACCTTTCTGGGAATCACACTTTTCACTCGAGTTTAGGTGCAAGAGTGGTTGATTATTTTCTAACTCAGTCCCTTTGTATAAATGATACCCTCGAGATGAGGGTATTAGTGGCACTTCGAACTGAACATTCACCTTTGGTCCTCAAAATTGGCGATTTTTGGGGGCCTGTGAGGGCGCTAAGGTAGGATGATAGCAACCAGGTGGGCTTTAAGAACCAACCTCGGAGGATACAAAGGAAGTGGTCCCCAGCTGCTCTCACTGATTTTTTGTCTTGGTTGTCGCAGGCCCAGGGACGGGGATGCTGTCTGCTCTCTAATTGTCGAGCTAAAGGGAATGCCTCAGCGTTTGAACATCTGATAGAGTCCCTTGGGACGATTTTCTCTTTCACCCCCCAGGGTCGAGGGATTTATAATCCCCCCGTGAGCTGGTTTGATGCCTCCTGCTGCAGAGCCAGGAGGGCTTTGTGGCAGTTGGTTAGGAAGATGAAAGAGAATCCATCAAAAGTTGCTAGGGAGAGGGTAGGGAGGGAAAGAAAATGTTATAAGCAACTTATGGTTAGGAAAAAGGCTGAATTGTATCAATCTCAGTGGTCTCAGCTACAACAAGCAGTGCAATCTAAAGACTCTAAGAAGTTCTGGGGATTGATAGCAGGTGCTTGTAACTCTAGGGGTCCTTCCTTGGGAAGCCGGCCCTCAGCCGCTAATTGGGAGGCGCATTTCTCTGCGCTTTTTGCCAATCCCCATCCTAAGATAATTAACTTTGATATTCGCCCTATTGACAGGTTCCTGGAATGGCCACCGGTTTCAGTGGATGAGGTTAAGGAGTTGATCCTTTCATTAAAGGGGGGAAAGGCCCCAGGCGGTGATTTCATTCCTCCAGAATTGCTAAAATATAGCCCAGCTTGGTGGGTGGAGCTCTTGGCCCCTTTATTTACGTTTATAAATCTAACTGGCACAATCCAAAGACACTGGCTCCAGAGTATTGTAGTTCCCATTTATAAAAAAGGTGATACTCTGGACCCAGCTAATTATAGGCCAATTAGCCTGCTTTCAGTAATTGGGAAACTCTATGCGAAGTTCTTACTTGGTAAACTGGCTGAGTGGTTGGATATAGATGCAGTCATCCACCCAGAGCAAGCAGGTTTTAGGACGGGCCAGTCAACTACGGATCAGGCTTTTGTGTTAAGAACGTTGTTTAGTAAATTTGATGGGACGCAGGTAAATTCTCCTTCTCTTTTCTGCTGTTTTATTGACCTGCGAGCCGCTTTCGATTCGATTGACAGGGAGCGGTTATGGAATAAATTAAGACTGACTACAATTGATGGTCGTTTGCTCTTCCTAATGATCAAACTGCATGAAAATAACTCTCTGCAGGTTAGAATGGGCAAAGACCACTCCTTAACCAAGCCTATCAAAATGGAATGGGGTGTCAGGCAGGGTTGTCTCCTCACACCAGCTCTATTTAACTTTTATATAAATGATGTGGTCCCTTATATGGATGCCCCGGAGATTCACGCCCCAAAGTTGGCCAATAAGAGACTGGCTCTGCTCTTATATGCCAATGATACGGTGTTGCTCTCCTTGACACAGGTCAGTCTGAGATGGGGAATGCAAAGGTTTGCAGAGTATTGCGAAAGAGAGAACTTGGCTATCAATTACGGGAAAACCAAGGTTTTGGTGTTGAGCCGATCCAGAAAGCAACATCGCTGGTTTATAAAAAATGAGGTGATAGAGCAGGTTAGGACATTCAAATATTTGGGTGTTATTTTTGAGTCCTCGGGGAGTTGGAGACATCATTATGAGGCAGCCCTGCATCAAGCAGGTAACACAGCTAAAGCCCTAGTAAAATTCTACTTTTTCAAGGGGGGGGGACGCTGATTGAACCAGCAATTCACCTTTTTAAGGCTAAAATAATTTCCCAGCTCTTGTACGCCATCCCTGTCTGGGGCTTTGAGTTTTTGGATAGGCTTGAACCCCCTCTGAATAAGTATCTTTGCACAATTTTGGGCCTACCCAGAGGTACCCCGGGGGTTATCCTAAGGTCTGAGATCGTACTCAGATCGATTCGATTTCAGGCGACCTTGGCTGTATTAAAGTACTGGCTTAAAATAGTGGTTCTTCCCCTGAATTCTCTGTCTTTATTATTGTGCATTCGTGAGGAAAGATGTGTGAGCCTTTGGTTGCAAACTATTGAAAGTTTACTTTCTAGGTTAGGCTTAGACAAAGATCGTCTGAGGGCACTGGTTCCCGCCCAAGCATTGGCGGAAATAAAACAGAGGCTTATAGATCAGGAGATTCAACGGAATGATGCAGCCCTCCAAGCACAAAGGATTGCCCCAGATTATTTGGCTCTTGCCCACCGCAGGTCCCGCCCAGCTTATTTAAATTGGCCCCAAATGAGAGCCCGGCGGGTGGTGACACTTTTTAGGTGTAATCTTTTCCCTTCCGCCTGGCTGCAGGGGAGATACCTTAAAACCCCTAAGAATCTTAGACTGTGCCGAAGGTGTGAGGAAGTGACAGTGGACTCTGTGCTACATATTTTGCTTCATTGCCCCGGACAATGTAATCTGAGAAAGCACTTATTGGCACCCCATATAAAGACATTGCCTGCTTTTATGGGTGATGTGGAAAAGGTCCGATGGCTTTTGAAAGGAGATGACTTAAGATGAACCAGAGCAGTGGCATCCTTTGGACTTAGTATTCTGGCCAAGGAAGCCCCTCTAAAGCAAGTCGGGATGTAATGGTTATCTCATCCCGGTGTTTATTTTATGTAAGTATACCCCATGTGACCAGCCAGAATGGTTTGTTTGTTTTGGTTGAGCCCTGGTGGTGGCTGATTTAATAATTTTGATTCTTAGCCCTCTCTAAAGGGCAGTGATTAGAACCCAATTGGTCTGGCAAGGCACATTTGTGTTACGATGGAAATTTCTTTTTCTTTTGTTTTAACTTGAATGATGGGCCCATATGTTAGTGGGTCCATATTTCTATTTTACTTGTTTTATTTAGTATAGTTTGTGTGTTCAGATATAATTTCTTGAGATTTTAGCTGTGTCGTAATTAATAAATTAATTTCATTTGACTATTTATACAAGTATTGATTTGTAATGGATATGTTAAGATTTGATAATGTTCATTTGTTTGTCTGTATTTTTTATGCTTCCCAGCTAAGGCAATAGCTAATGCTGATAATAAAACAAACAATAAAGCTGTTAAATGTCCATTGCGTCTAAAGGCAGCCTTTCACACCATGGTACCTACCTTTCATAGCAATATATCGTTTATAAGGGTGGACTGTTTAAAGGCCAAAAATTCCAAGTTCTAGGAAGTCAAGCTATCTCTGCTAGAGGATCTATGCTCAGGCCAAAATCCATTGCTTGGCTTCTACTTGTAAAAAGCATTTCTACCTCAGTAACTGTTACAGAAGAGAACCTGTACATACTAGCTTTAGATTCAGCATCTTCCACTAGTTCTCCCCCCACCCCCCCATGAAAACTCACATTGGGTGTACAGATGAGCAAGTCGACCGCGGCAACAGCTTGGAGGGGTGGGGACCTACCACCCCGCCTGCCTGTGGCTGGACACTCTGCTTCTGTTCCTCCCCATCCACCAGTTCCCCCTCACCCTGAAGGGCCCCACTGCAACAACTTGGGGGAGGGGTTAGGCCACTCTGTTACTGTTTCTCCCCATCGGCCGCCTCTTTCCCCCTCACTGGCTGCCAATAGGAGGGACCCCACGGCAACAGCTGGATCTACTGCTCTCGCCCGTCCGTCACCGGCCACTCTGATCAGGCTGTTGCTCCCCTGCTGCTGCTGCTGTCTCCACTGCCTCCGCCACCAGGAACAGCTTCAACAGAGAGAGGCGCAGGTAGGCATCAGTGGGCAGGGGGGCTTGTGGTGTGTGTTTGTGAGTGTGAGAAAGAGATTTTTCAATTTGAATGAGTGTGTAGTGTGCATGAATGATCAACTTGAATGAATGTGTGTGTGAGAGAGACAGAGGCGAGAGCATGTGTTTGAATGTGTTTGTGATCAATTTGAATGAGTGTGTGTGAGGTCAGAGCATGTGTGTGCGTGATCAATTTGAATGAGTGTGAGAGGTGCGAGTATGTAGTGTGTGTGAATGTGTGTGAGTGTGAGAAAAGTTTTTCAATTTGAATGTGTGTCGTGTGCATGAATGAGTGTGTGTGAGATCACTGAGTGTGTGTGAGAGGTGAGACTGTGTGTGATTGATCAATCTGAATAAATGTGTGCGTGAGAGAGGCGAGTGTGTGGGGTGTGTGATCAATCCGAATGAGTGTGAGAGAGGCAAGTATGTAGTGTTTGTGAATGAGTGTGTGTGAGAGAGAGAGAGGTGAGAGCGTGTGTGAGTGAGAGAGAGAGAGAGGATTATAGAGCTGCAATAGCAGCTCTATATACTTATAATGAACTTAAGCTTCAACAGAAGGGGAAATTACCTAAGCAGATACCTAAGCAAAAAACTTGCGGTTTAAGGAACTGGTTAAGGTGGCATTCCAAATTATACTCAAACTCTAACATGACAGTAAATGGTCACGTTAAGGCAATTTTTTTTTTAAATGACAGCTTAACTGAAATTAAACTGCATATGTGTGGTATGGTGACTGAACGATACTTATACGCGATGAGGAATGTATACAGTTTCATTTCAGTTAAGCTGTAAATTTATTTATTTTTTTTAATTTGCCTTAACGTGACAATTTACTATCACATTAGAGTTCGAGTATAATTTGGAATGCCACCTTAACCAGTTTCTTAAACTGCAGGTTTTTTGTTGCGGTATTAAATCTTTATTCTTAAGACTCCATGTAGAGGGAGAATCCACTCTGGAGCTTTCTACTGCTTCAAAAACCACAGCACAGCTATCCCTTTTTATATGACAAAATTTCACAGATTCAGTGTCTTAAGGGGTAAGTTTGTCATATTCACATGGAGACCTTTGAAAAGGACAAAAAAGGAAAGTTACTGCATTTCAGAGATGGGGCATACTGAACACAGAAGAAATAAGAGACTCCAGCTGCAGCTGATGATGAAAAGAGGGAGGAATAAGAATCTGAGAGTAGCATCACAGGAAGGAAAAAATCAGAAGAAAAAGGTTCAATGAAAGGGACTGAGAAAAGAGGAGAGAGACAGGAAAGAAAAAAGAAGAAGCAGGGATTGGAACAGAAAGTCAAGAGTTTTCGCCAAGGCTGAAAGAAGTTTGATAGGGGACAAGAGTTCTGAAGGTCCCTGTTTGCATATTCAGTTCTGCATCTGGAGCAGCTCCAAACCCTGATGGGAGACAGACCAGAGTGAAGACTGGACTCATTTTTGTGGGCTGCAACTCCTAAAGCTTCTGCATTAGTCCAGCCCTCTCTGTACCATCCAAGTTTCCTACCACTGCAAAGCTACAGAGATATTTTTTTCTGCTGAATAGAGCCTCGATACCCAAAAGGTTACTTTTCTAAATTTCATTTAGCAATATTTCTTATGGGCTAATAACAAAAGGCTTATGAATGCAGGGGTATCCCAAAGCTAAGGATCTTGGGTCAGATGGGAAAGAATTTACGTAAATTTTTAAAAATCAGTATTAACTTTTTTTAATGATTTTATGAGATGCAGATCAGGACACTTTGAATAACTAGTTTTGTTTCCACTCCAGAGCTCAGAGTCTGATGTAGAACAACCATAAGAAGTATTATGGCAGCACCACTCTTACTTTTGAGGGATTTTTTTAAAAAACAAAAACATTCTTGATTTTAATTTTAAAGCACACGCTTTTTAAATGAGTTGAATGGTTCTTACAATATCATTTCTAAAATCCATGTCTGAGCCCAACATGCTTCTCTGCAAATCTACAGGCTAATATCTAAAGGCATCAGGGCCTTTCTAACGACCAATTCTAGCAAGGATATTAATTCCTAAAGCCATAAATAAAAGCAGCAATAATCCAGGGGCAACCTTTCTCCTATTTTCCATTTAATACAGAAAATAATCTGCACAGAAGATGGTCCCAGTTGTTTTGCATTTTCGTTTTAAAAGTTATCATTTACCATTAAAACCTTCAAGTTCCTTCCAGCCCCATCATTCTGTTATTACATTTAAATCATCTTCATTTAGGGGGGAAAGTGGCTTATATACAGCAAAAAACATTTGAACACTGCCACTGTCAAAAAGAACTAGTTTTCAGAAGCATTAATATTCTTCCCAGATTTAAAGAAATAACATTTTATAGGATTCTGAGGGACACTGATCAGTTTCAATGTATTTGATATATTAAACAGAAATAGAGAGAAGTTGTAAGAATTGCTTATGCTGACTTGCAGAAGAAAAAGCATTTCCCCTCCTCCCCACACATTAGATAATAAAATTATCCTTTATTATTTGATGTAACAGGGCTCCTTTCAATACTTACAATTCCATCCCTGTCTGGTGACCCCCTGCAAAGTGAGGAGAAAAAAAAAAAAGGGGGGGGGGATACAATTAGTAAAACAGCCCAATAGTTTGTTTATTTTTGTTTTTCTATTTCTTAATCTCTGGAAACAATTTTCTCATTGGTGTTATAATCTTGTATTGTAAAATTCGCAACCTTTAACTTACTTGCCAATTGCTCTTCAGAGAACAACAGTATTTTCTTGTCTTAGTGCTAGTAACAATTCAGCAGCTCTTACCCCAAATGCACGTCAAGATACCTACATCATTCTCTTCCTAGGGAGATACATGGCTTCTATTTCTAGAGTTTATCCTTCATCCTCCACAGTCAGATAGTCATCCTCCGCAGAACAAGTCTTCACTCCTGACAACTAAGCTTTGTCTATTATCTTAGAAGGACAAACACACATGCTGTCTACTGAGCAGGGTTCTAACTGGTATGAATAGTAGTTTTATGCAACTCAGTGGAACTACCCACCATACCAATAACTGCTATTCTCATCGTAACCAAGCCAAGTACATGCACTTGAGACCTCGCATCTTCATGAATGTTAGACCCCTTGTCTCTCCCTCTGTTCCCCTTCCTAAGACTCTCCCCCCAGCTCCTGTCTCTCAGATTGTAAGTCCTAGGGGCAGGGACCGTGTCTATTTTATTACTTTGTAAAGTGCCAGGTACACTGCTGGCGCTATATAAAAGTTTGTTAATAATAATAATAATAATAAATAATAATAATAACTGCTAATTAGAGTTTTCATGCTTGGGAACTAATGCCAGAACAAGCAACTATGTGAAGAACACAAGAGGTGCCATACTGGGTCAGACCAATGGTCCATCGAGCCTAGTACCTGTCTCCGACAGTGGTCAATCTCAGTCGCTTGAAAGATGTACCCAATAAGTCATAATGGGGTGATCCATTTCCCGTGGTTCACTCCCAACTCCTGACAGCCAAAGATAACATTCCCCCAACCTACTCGGCCAATAGTCATTAATGGACCTATCCTCCAAGAACTTATCCAATCCTTTTTTAAACCCAGCTATACTACTGGCCTTGACCACATCCTCTGGCAACAAGTTCCACACGTTAACGGTGAGTTGAGTGAAAAAAATCCTCTTATTTGTTTTAAATCTGCTGCCAGTTACTTTCATGGAGGGTCCCAAACAATACTAGTCCTAGTCCTAGTACTATTTGAGAGAGTAAACAACAACTCCCTATTTACTTGCTCCACTCCATTCATGATTTTATAAACATCGGTCATATCCCCTCTATTGTCTCTTCTCCAAGCTGAAGCGCTTTAACCTTATCAAGCCTCTCCCCATACAGCAGTCATTCCATACCCTTTATCACCTTCGTTGCTCTTCCCTATACCTTTTCCAGTTCTACTATATCTTTTTGGAGATGGGGCAACCAGAACTTCACACAATATTCAAGGTGGTGTCGCACCACAGACTTGCATAGAGGTATTATGACATTTTCTGTCTTATTCACTATTCCTTTCTAAATAATTCTTTATTCAAAAGTACTTAAATAGGATCAAATATTTATTTATATTTTATTTATTCCAACCTCTCCCTTAGGCTCAGGGTGGCTTACCATTCTTTAACTTATAAATGTAACATTATAAACTAATTAACTCAACTATTAATCCTCACAACAACCCTGTGAGGTAGATTAGGCTGAGAGATCTGCAACTGGCCCAAGTTCAGCCAGTGAGTTCATGGCTAAGGTGAGACTTGAAGAGGGACCTCTCCCGCACCTTCTAGTCCAGGTACTGCACTCTTAACCACGACGTCACACCGGCTCTATGACATTATGCGTCACTATTATAGTTTAATAATTATAATATGACACTATAATCTTTTTTGATGCCCTTAGCAAGATGACTAATGTCTTCAGGGCATATTTTCTAAATACAGTGCATGGATTATCTTAATATCTGGGGTTTTCAGAATGTTTTTATTTATTGTAATCCACCCTGAGCCTTAATGGGAAAGGTGGAGTAGAAATATGAATAAATAAATGAATAATTTTACAGTGGTAAACAGAGGAAAGTCTACGGTTGCATTAAATTCTTGCAAGATAAGCAACTCTTCCATTCCCATGAGCTAGTAGGAAGGCAGATTAGAAAATAAGAAAATATTACCGTATAAGAGAGGTTCTTTTTTAGAATTTTCATATTGTACCGCTGGACTAACAGAAAATACATAGTGCTCCATGCATAAGGAGCAAACAGAAAGGAAAAGAGTGCATAGAATGAAATCCCACAGTTTAGGATCTTGTTTAAAATTTGACTTTGTTGAAGGGAAAGGGTTTAAGCATGTACAAGGGAAGAGAGGCTAGACTGACTGATTGAGAAAGTCAGGATACAATGAATGAAAAAAAGAAAAAAGTCCCATGTTGTCCCTAATGACTCGAGGCCCAGAAACCCGATATCTGTGCTTTTGCTGCTGTCAGCTAATTCCTTCCCTTTTGCTTGATTAGTCACTGTTTCCACATTACCACCTCCTACACCATATTTTTTTAAAAAGTCATATTCAACACATCTGATTTGGACGATAATGCAAGCCACAGCTTGTTAATTAAAGTGTTCCTCCTACCATAGTCTCTTACTAGCTCATTAGAATCTTACTAACTCATTAGAATCATAAACATCCTCTTTAAGATTCATTATCTGAGCTATGTCACCATAATTCCCACACTGCCCAGGTACAGCACATCATTTGAAATTATTTCAAGACTGTGTTGGGTCAATGGGTTAGATGCAACAACGAACGAGATTTCATTGATTTTTCTCCAGGATAAAAGAAAAGGGTATTGTGAGCACAGATTGCATTTCCCCTGGCTTTATGGCAAGCTATAAATGTAGCTTTAGTTCTTGCTAAAGCTGCGCATGGGCTGTGTGGGTGTCTAAGTCTCTCATAGTCTAGCTGGCTGCTAGCTGGGAATTTAGAGCAATTATGAAGTCACTCATTCATTTTGCAAGTTCCTTACTTTGATTTTTTAGAGGACTCTACCAGAGTTGAAGCCTGTGACATTTTTCTGCTTTTTAACATATTCTTTATAAATTTACTTCTATCTCCATCTATGTCTTTATATTAAATGTCTTTTCATTTATCTATTTACTTTCTTCTCATTCTCTCGATTTCTCCTTTCCCACTCCAATCTCCCATGGCTAGCCGCTTATTTTTTTACCCATTTTCTTTATTGTGGGCTCCCTTCCACTTTTCATTAACATCTAACCTCTCCACTGCCATCGCATTCCACCTCTTCTTACCATCCCTCAGGCAGCAGAAATTTGCTGCTTAAATCAGGGAGCTCTGGTGCTTGAATGCAGTTTCCCTAGTCAATTTCCATGAACTCGAGAAGTTGCTTGAGCCTACTGTATCCCGTTGCTAAGAAACCCATTCAACGGCTAGGATTGCAGTGGAACATCATTTACCATGAAAGCTGGCCCAATGGCCCAATTTTCTTTTAAATGTTCTTTTATTTTTTTGGAGGTTAATTCCCACTTACAGGCCCTTTTGCTTTTTTGATTGTACAAGATGCTAATTCATGTGCTGACATCTTCGTGTTACTGATGAAGATGTATGGCCAGTTCCTCCTCTTTAAGGTCGTGGCCTATCCTGTCTTAGTCTGTTATTGGGAACAAAAAATTATTTACCATTTAGTCTCAGGCACCCAAAACCCTATCACAACCTCATTTGGATAGGAACCCTAGTGACAGCAGCATTAGCAGATGCACAGAGCTGGCCCAGAATTTCAGATAAAGGACTAGATTCATCCCTGAACTACAGTGGCTTTGGAAGTGATTTCCCAGAGTAAATACAATAATGCAGAGTAAATTGTCCTCAGCCACCCTTTCACTGAGGATTGGTGAAGGTGGCCAGCACCACCAGAAGCAGCAGGTGAAATCAGGAAGGGAGACATACCCAAGGTTTAGGAATGCACCAATTAGGAGCTTCCTCTAAGCAAATGGGTCCTCTGGAAAATCCATAGCATCTCAAAGCTGAGATCTCTAGGTGGAATTCCAGAGTAAGGCTGGACATTGAAAGAGCACAACGCCCCAAATTTCCACATATGTTCATGGCTCTCGAATAACGGTCCATTAGTACTGGATCGGATGATAGGGATGGACGAACGCGGTTTGGAAGTTCGGAGTTCGGACCAAACCCAGCCAGTTCGGTCGACCGAACTTTCGAACCGAACTCGATTTTCGAACTCAACCAAATTTCTGAACTTGGTTCTGTTCACCCACCCCTATAAGATAATATTCCATTTAGTTCAATGGGGTTTGAATTTCCGAACTCTGTCCAGAAGTTCAGAGTTCGGACCGAACTCGAATAGTTCGGTCGACCAAACCGAACTTCCGAACCAAACTCGATTTTCGAACTGAACCAAATTTCTGAACTCGGTTCTGTTCGCCCATCCCTACTGGATGATTGAGCTACCGCTAACAGTGTTTATATGTGGGCTGAATAAATGCTTTTGGCAGAACAGAGACCCCAAAGCTCTTCTGAAAAGCCCAATTAGACCCTCATGTTTCAATAAGACTGCAATATCTTCAGCTTGCTGAATACGGCATTGTCAGCAGGCTTTAGCTAACAGTCTTCCATTTCTAATTAGCAGACAAGGTATGTTTCCATTTAAACATCTCAAACACATGTTTGTTCACGTAAATGACATACATCTTACCAACAGAAGGGTACAAACAAAGCTACATAAAAAACCCAACCCAAACATACCGATATACCTCTTGCCATAAGTGATTAAAAGCTGGAGTGCGTTTCCATGAAATGAAAGCATCACATGTCACAAAACAGATTAACAGCAAGGACCTTTAAATGTATTTGGCAAACCCCATTACACATTATCTTTTAAGCCTTAGCAATGAATCACCATCACTGTCCAAGGTATACCTACTGCTGAAAACAACACGTCAACAACATGGACACAAAAGCAGCCAAGTGCTTCAAGGACTGGCCTCGACCTGCTGTCAAGGCTGCTTGTTTAAATGGATGCTGTATGAAAGCAGACCTCTTAGGAGAGACCTTTCAAGTCAGTCTGGGCAAAGAGGTTAAAGCAGCAGAGCCTCTCGCAGCAGTACTCTTCTCAGACTACCACCCACACAGCTTGGAAATGTGCAGAAAGCTAGCTGCCTTCCTTACAAGAACAGGCAGGAAGCAAGTGTCTTCTCTGCTTAGCTGCTTCCTGGGTGCAGTGGTGAATATTGCATCGGCAATTTGGCAGCAGATTTGTAAATGACTGCATGCACACACAGTAAGCATGTCTACTGAACGTCCATGACTTCTCAGAAGAAACTTGTTCTCCATTTAAGAAAGGTTTAAGTTGCCTTGTATAGCAAGTACTTACGTGGAATCGGTGTCCTTTTCTTTCTTCCGTATTCCAAAGGCCTTCCTTGTACGTTTTTTCAATCCTATGGATAAAAAGGATTGATTCAGAAGAAAATACTAACATTGTGCTTTAAAATACTGATAATAAAGGCCACATGTTCCTTTAGCATCTGTAATACAAGCAGCAGAAAGGTCTCTTGAGACAGTGTACACACACACACACCCCTCTATTAGTTTACCTACATTAGCTATTAATCTATTCCATATATGCATAGCAACTACTACATTTCAAATGAATATTTATATGCGTACGTAAACAACCCTACCTATTAATCGAAGACCAGCAACATATGGGACTAGACTGAATAATTTATTACAAAATGTATTTAATTGGACCCATTTGTAAGACTAAGAAGTGCAAACATTATACATCTGTTTTTTTGAAACGCTGAGAGGAATGCTCCACACTTCTTCCTGCAGCATGTGTGTTATGCACTTGCTACTACTACTTATCATTTCTATAGCCTACCAGGTATATGCAGCACTTTACAGCCAGTTTTTGAAGACATGTCCCTGTCCAGTGGACTTACAATCTAAGATTAACAAGGGTGATGGGAACACAGGGAGAGGGAGAGACACACACACACACAAACATAGATTCCCATTTTTACAGAGGGCCGGAAACGGGCCAAGGGGCGTGGCTTAGGGGGGGCATGGCTTGGGGCGGGCAGAGTGCACCAGATTTGGGGCCTAGCAGAGCTGAGTCCCCAGACTCAGATCCTCAGCAGCCTGGCAGGGGTGAGTGGGAGGTTATGGGGGGCTGGCAGGGGGGAGACTGCCACTGGTGGGGGTACTGGCCCTCATTTCAGTGCTCTGGCTCCCCAAATCACTCCGTTTTAGTGCTCAATGGCCCCCAACCCAAAATCACTCTGTCCCTTGCTATGCATCCTACAGTAAGGCTTCTTCA
>QEPC01006664.1:1535660-1561660 GCA_003113815.1 Sphenodon punctatus | reverse complement strand
CCCCCCCCCCCCCCCCCCCCGGCCCAAGAGGGGTCTGGAACAACCATTTTAAAAATAAATAAATAATTTTTTTAAAAGACAGCGGGACCGGCCCTCCAGCCCAGCCCAGAAGCCCCCCCTCCTGGTGGGTTCAATGGCCAATCCGCCCCTGTAGGGAACTGAGGCTGAGAGGTTGCGACTTGTCCAAGGTCACTGAGTTCATGGCTAGGGCAGGATTGAGATCCTGGCTTCCCAGGACCAAGTCCAGCACCTTATCCACTACACCACACTGGCTCTCAGGCTTTCACTCATGCCTTGCAAAGGCATGGGGGAGTGACGCTTGTTGTTTAAAACAAATGTATTAGCCAAAGGTTTCCATACATAAGTCCAGTTACTCACAGCTTTATAATTCATTAAGCTGATGCACACCTCCGCATCCCATACATTACATACAAGTTTGTTGACCGCTGAAAAGGTCCTTGAAGTCTGCTGCAGCCAAACAGAGCAGTGAAGTCCCGCTCTAAGAAGGATTAGCACAATCCTTCCTGCCACTTATTCCACAGCAGCATTAGCAGAGAATGCCCTGCCACAAGACAACTTGCTGGATCATTCTAACTGGATCATTCCATTTTCTTACATGGTTTGCAGAAAGATCATTGAAAGTTCTTACTATATGCCATTTGGTACAGCAGACTTATGACTCATTGGAAGCAACAAAACACAAGGCTGTATATCTTAGCACTGTATCTGAAGGAGGCTTAAAGCTGAGAGAGTAATTTCTGCCTGTGCCCTCCTGTGGCTGCCATGGCACCCTTTTCCTCACCTTTTGAGAACAACTGTACCAGTTACCTTGGGTCTTCTAGTATCCTCCCCTGGCTGCTCCAAAGAGCAGAGTCTGCCTGACATTCCTGTCTTTCTGGGGAAAGGGTGTCATAAAAGCTACTGCTAGCAGGAGATGGACAGGTAAGTCAGAGAAAAGATGGATAATGCATATGAGACCAAGTGACAAATGCCTCCTCAGAGAACTGAAATACTAAGCTGCGACCACCCCACTTACAGGGAAATGTACACCCCCATGCGGTCCTTACTGTTTATTGATGCTTAAATTAAAAACACCCTTGTAATATATTTATTTATTATGGACACTTATAAGCCTGTCCGTCCTGCCAAAGGCAGCCTGGGGTGGCTTGCAATATAAAATACAAAACATATAAAATACACAATAAAATATCAAAAAGGGGGAGACAGACATGGAACAGAAATAAGGAACTGCAGCCTCCCCACAATTGTGTGTGTGTGTGGGGGGGGACATCAAAATTAGAGGTGTACACCAGGGACCCATGTCATTTTTCGTTTTTGTTTTTCATTTTTGTTATTTATATCTTTCATTTTCATAGATATCAAAATTTTGTTTTTTATTTCCATTGCTTTAAATGGAAAACATGTTTTAAACCGTACCTTTTTTTGTTTTTCATTAAATTTGGATGAAACATGGAGGGCTTGTACCTCCAATGGAAGGCATTATGTGTACCAAATTTCAGAAAGATTGGATAAAGAGATCCAATTTTATAAGCAGTTGTATTATGTTATTTTGCAAAAATCTGCATATATATTCCTGGCTGTAACCTCTATCTCCCATCTAATGTGGATGAAACTTGGCAAGTATATACTCCTCCCCATGCTTACTATATATGCCAACTTTCAGAAGGTTTTGATAAAGGGTTCTGGTGGTATAAGTAATTAACTTATATGTATGTCTGACTGTAACAACTTTGTAGTCCAACCAGTGTACATGAAATTTGGCAGGACTGTATCTCACACTTTTGTGAACATCTCTGCCAAATATCAGAAAGATGTGATAAAGGGTCCCAATTTTATGTGCCTGCACAGCATATGCAGAGTATGAGCCTATGCCAGGAATTCTCTTACATGTCACTGTGGTATAAGAAGATTGGTTTGTGATGCCAGTTGGCCAGCAGAAATGTCAACCAAATATCCTCATTCTGTGCTGTGACCACCCCAGATTTTCTCCTCCGCTTGTTACTGGGAAGTCAGAAGCATCTGTTTAGGAAAGAGCCAATAGAGAATCTCTTCTGTCCTCCGTCACAGTGCTGCAGGATGTGATGGCGATGATAAATGGCCATCCTGGATATGTAAACCATGTCTCCTGATTGCTGTGATGCTATCTCCAAAGTCCCAGTTATGTCCCTTCTATGCCTGCCTCAGGGTCATGCCCTATACCCGCCTTGAAGCCACCACTGATTGGTCCTGTGAAGCTGGAAGCATGCAGTAATTGGCCAGTGAATGTATCTGTCAGCCTGTTTGGTTGTTTCCCATCCTCTCTCTCACAGCCACCTCCCCCTGCCATGCCAGGTGCCTGCCTCTGACTGGCACTGCATGTGCTATTTATCTGAATAATGGTCTTCAATGGGACAACTTCAATAGCTTATAAAATTGGGGCCCTTTATCAAATTGTCCTGTAGTTTGGCAAAGACGACAGGGAAGGTGTGGGATACATTCCTGCTAAATGTCGAGTAAACAGGATGGAATTTTAAAATGTTACAGTTGGAAATGCATTTTCAGGTTAATGGTTTATGACATCAGGACCCTTTATCCAATCTTTCTGAAATTTGGCAGGATTGGTAAACTTGTGAAGAGACATAATATTGCCAGGTTTCATGCAAATTGGACAAAAGTTAAAGAAGTTGTAGCCAGGAATGTGTATGGAGTTTTTCTTAAAATCACAACATTCAATTGCTTCTAAAATTGGTTCCCTTTATCCAATCGTTTGGAAATTTGGTACACAGTGTCCTCTGCTGAGGGTACAATCTTTCCAAGTTTCATCAGAAATGAATAGGAAGCAAATACGTTTTAGCCAGAAATACATTTTTTCAGCGTTTCCCCACTATTTTTTTTAAAAAAAATCATTTTCATTTTTGTTTTCATTATTATTATTTGTTTTCATTATTACAACAAAAAAGAAAATCAATTTTTTTGTTATCATAACAAAAACAAATTGCACACCCCTAATCAAAACAAGGTAATATATACAAAAAACCACCCTAAACACCCAACAGGAAAATAATAAAACCCACCCTCACCAAAAGCCTGGCGGAACAGCCAGGTCTTACATGGACGTCAGAAAGCAAGACTTGGCTGTTTGAAATATAAGACCTGGATATTCACACGTCAGCATGAGGCATAGGGTGATTTCAGACGTGACACACTTCCGGGTCACCACAGTGGATTCCCAACCGTGGCAAGCTGGCTAACCCCCTCCTGTGGTCCAGGACAGCCCCGAACAGACCTGCCAGGAGCAGGACCATGGTAAGGAAATGGACAGTCAGACCACGACCCGGGGCAGTGCAACAGACATTACGCTGATTCCGGACCATGGTCAGAACACCCAGAAGCCACCGGGGTGGGGCGGGAGGCAGTCATGGCCGACTGAGGGCAAATGAAGCCAAAAGTGCCACAAGGCAACGCCCACACAAGGGAAATGGGAAGGGAGGAGGAGGAGTAAGAAGAGCGGCTGAGGCGGCACACGCAACAGGGACAGGGAAGCCAAGGACACAGCAGGACACAAAGCATGCACACACACACACGGCTGGCTGCAAACACACCCGAATGGGAACGGAAGGGGAGCACACTGGGGCACACAGGGAAACAACAACATGGGACAGGGAATGGACAGACACCCAGGAAGGGACACGTACACTGGCCACCGCGCACAGCCAAGAGCAGTGGCATGGAGAGGGGGGGAAAGGGGGACAGCACTCCGGAAAGGTCAACACACACAGCACCATGGACAGGGGGTGGGAGCCACAGGCCACAGGAGGGGAGCAGACTGGGAACAGGCCGGGACACGGGGAAAAGACACCCAGAACCCCACTGACAGCACAGGAGGCACGGGCCACCCAACAGCAACACAGGCAGCCCAAGTCACGGGGGTCCCCCATGGGGACAGAGCAGGGTCACAGGGGGAGGACAACCAAACAGAGAAAGGCACCGGAGCAGTCCCAGGCAGGTCCATACGGCTAGGATCCCCCTCGCTGATGCAGAAGCATGGGTGGGGATGGATGCCAGCTGGATCCTGCGGGCAGCGCATGCAGCCCCCCCCCGGAGGAAGTCGGGAGGCACCATCCAGAGGCCCCAAGACCCGCACAGTCATGGAGGCACCCAGAGGCGGGGGCGGGGAGGGCCGGGCACGGACACAGATGACCAGGCGGCCGTGCAAGGGAGGCCGTGCAAGGGAGGACAACACCACGGGGAGTGCCGGGAGAGGTCACAGACAGCAGGAACCAGCCAAAGGGGGGGCCAGGCACCATAGGCAGCGAAGGACAGGGGGTGCTCATGGAGGGGACACAGCAACACAGGCGAACAAAAAGGAGGCAACAGACCCAACCAGAACAGCTGCGAGGCCAGAACAGCAAGGAGCAAGCGGTCAGTGCCATGAGCCAGCAGGGAGGTGCAGGGAGCACATGGTGGGGCTGTCAACCATGACACCAAAGACACAGAGGGCCTCACATCCAGCTGCACAGGGTCATGAAGGGAGCTGGGACGGGTTGACCCGCCAGATGCATGTAGTGGGGGCCACTGAAGCATGCCCCGGCAGTAGCCCAAGCGTGCGATGTGGTGGACAATGAGGTAGTAGGCCTCAAACAGATCTGTACCAGTCAGCCCCACCTGGACATCAGCACGGGTCCACACAGCTGCCAGCATCACCAGCTCTGGTCCGGTGGGCTCCGACAAGGAACTGTCAGAAGCAGGGGGCCAAGGCAGGTGCCCGAGCTCCAACAGGTGGTAACACGCCGCCCCATGTGACTGCTGGTAGCCACGGGCCCCGTGGATGCAGCACAAGAAGGAAACAACCAGGGCAGGGCCCCCCTCCTCCAGACAGGTAGCGAACCTGGCCAGGCCACAGACCGAGAGGGAAGACATGGTCTCCGCTGTGGACCACACCACATGCGAGCACCTCATCTCTGGAACGTGTCCATCAGGAAAGGGACGGAGGCCCAGCACCTCTGCATGGAGCCGGCACGCGCTACCGCTCGCCTCATAGTCGAAGTAGCGAAGGCCAGATCTCAGACTCGCCTAGGCACCAGAGAGGATATCCAGGCAGCACAGTAGCAGTTGCATAGCTGGGGAATGCCATAGGTCACATAGGGCCAAAGTCTTTCGGAAGGTCCAGTTATGGGGGGCGCCAGGCGATCCAGGGTGCGGGAGACCAGGGGCAGCACTGCCGTCCATGGTCCAGTGGGCAGGGGGTCTGAGCAGCAAGGAAAGAGGGGCCCCACAATCTCATATGGGCTGGGGAGGGAATCAGGGGCACTCCAAGGACACGCAATAAGCCCACAGGCCGCAACAAGGCACGGCTAGCGAGCGATGCATGGGGAGCGGACCCAGCACAGCTGCAGGAATCGAGTGCATGGAATGTCCAGCAACCCCTGATAGCAGGGAGGTGATGACACAACAGGCAACCAGCTGCGGACCACACTGACGGCTGCATACGGGGCCGCGGCATGAGTCCCCAGAACGGGAGTGCAGGTACACCCAGGGGAGGGATGGTGTCCGCAGTCACACACCGGTCGGCAGGCGAGTGCAACTGGCACAAGGAGCCCAGGGAAGTCCCCACCAGCACAGCTGAGCAGCCCCCGGCCAGCTGGTGGCAGGACAGCCAGGCGAGGGCGGCCAATAAGGGTGCACTGGGGCCTGCCCCACAGGTGACGGGCCAGGCACGGAACTGGGGCGGGCCTGGGACATGGACAGGAGAGCTGTGTGCCGGACCACACCATGGACACTCTCCACCATGGATGCGGGCCAGAGGACTGCATGCTGGCTGTTCCTGGACCTAACAGTGGAGTGGCACTAGCAGCACACCAACCCCTAGCGGCTCACCACAGAGCTGCTCCACCTGAGCACTCACATCAGGGGGTGCCTTGCAAGAACCGCTGTGGCCGCCCAGCGCGCCCACCACGGCCTCAGGCGCTCCCAGGTCAGGCTCAGGGCCCTGTGAGCGTCTGGGCCATACCAATGGGCCCTGCGCCTCACCCAGGGGCACCCTGCTCTCCTCTGAGAGGCAGCCGGCTGACACAACCGGCGCAGGGAGACCATGAGGAATGCGGTAATGCTCACTATGCCCATGCAAAGGCAACTCTGGATCTCGGACTGGGCACAGGAATGATGGGCTGGGGCCCTGGCACGGTGGGACGATGAAGCATGGAGGGCACACTTCCGCATGGACAAGCGGTCCTTCCTGCGGCTCGCAGAGCTGTTGGCTCCCTGGCTGGAGCAGTTGCACACCCCCATGCACTCCCCCATACCCGTGGTCCAGTGCATGGCTATAGCCGTCTGGACACTGGCAATACCAGATTCCTGCCGGCCCATGGCGCAGCACTTAGGTGTGGGACTGAGCACCGTCATGGGCATCCTTCAGGACTTCTGCGAGGCCTGGGTCTCCTTGTGCCCCCATTTCCCCCCTCGCTGGTACCGGCGTGTGCCCTCCTCCTGGGGTTCCTCCTCCTCTGCTTCCCCTCCGCCGGTCTCCTCCGGGGACTCTGGTTCCCAGGCCCATTTCCAGGTCTATGGGTCATGGGGTGTGTGTGTTAGTGTCCTTGGTCCTTCCGACCCATGGCCTGCCTCCATGCCCCCCTCACACCGGGCACCCCTTTTTTGTGCGCCTCTGCCGCTGTACGGGGCCCCCCTTGCTCTCCTTACCTGTTTCCAGGGTGCCTCCGTCCCCTGGCCGGTTGTCCTCTCAAGGGCGGCCAGCTCTGGCTGCTACTCCTCCACCACCTCCTCCCTCTCCTACACTTCTCCCCTGCCTCATTCTCCCTTTGATCTTGCTCCATCCCGCCACATTCCCCTGCTGCTGTGTGCGCTTTAAATCTCCCTTCCCGGTATGTGTGTTGCTCGTTGCCTGGCAGCGATGCTGCATGCTCTCACCACAGCTGGGGATAATTTGTTATGGTGCCTGATGGCTGGCGATCAGTCGTTACATTTGGCGGTTTCCTGGTGGAAATCGCTTTCACCATGATTCCGGAGATGGTCCCATCCCGACCTCTGGAACCGTGGTTGGCTTTGGCCCCTATGGGTGATTGACCGTGGTGAACATCTGGATGCCGCTGATCAGACGTTCACGGCTCTTTGGCCGCACCGCGGAATTGGCCATGGTTCACTGTGGTTGGCCATGGTATCATTACGTCTGAAGTTACCCATAGTTGTATGCAATGTTCCCTTCTAGAGAGTCCAAACTACTGAACAAATATTAGTCTCTCAGATATTCAGGGCAAGGATTTTCTAAAACACCTCCGTTCAGTATGTCTACTCTGGTGGCAACGCTGACTTTACAGAAACAGAATGGAACCCTTCCAAAATTGAAACACAGTACTGGATATTCCAAGAAAGCAGCAAGTAGTAAGATACCTGCAGATTTATAGGACCAAATCCAAAATACATAACTATTGACTCAAAGTTTATTTGTTGCAATTTCAAAGAGAGTTTTGCCTGGCAATGACTGAACAAATTCAACATTAGAACTTCCAGATTTCATCCATAAAACAGTAAGGACATGAAAAGTTCATTTTGACTGTTTCATATTTAACAATTTCTCCTATTTTCTGTGGTCCTTAACCATTCCCTTTTGGTTAGACTCACAGATTTCAGTGGGAGTTTTGATTGTGCAAGGACTGGAGAACCTGGTGCCCCAATTTCAGTTGGTTTTGGCTGGTGCCACTCAGAGCATCACACACTTGTAAAAATATTAATCATTGCCCAGCAAGTTAGCACAACTGAAGCAAGAGGCTTGATCAGCAATCTAATGCAAACCCTGCAGACCCTGTAACACACATACCAGGCCTTAATAGCATAATTCCAGATATGCATCTTTTTAAAATTAAAAATTAGAAAGCTATAATATAGTTGTCTGCTACTCCAAGTCTAAATGTATCTCCATCAGAACACCGAGTCAGTAAGGATTCTTTCATCCATTGTCTTACTAATTGGCCTGGCTCACAGAACACTACGCAAAATTAATTTGTTAAAATAGGACATTTGCTGTCTTACTGTGCACTTTGAGGGCTGCTGTCCTTAGCTCACTTATGCCCTATGAAAGGGCAATTATTCCCCATATTGGAAAGTAACGTGAAACAAGCCACGCAACATGATTTTACCATGGTTAGGGCTACAAATTTGTCATGGAAAGTTTCTTAAAAAGTCATGAGTTGGTCATGGCAGGAATGAGAAAAAGTCATGGAAAACTCATGGGTAAATTTTTTAAAACTTTTATTCAGTATTGTATTTTGTAAAAAAAAACCCGCCCTCCCGTAGATTGTAAACCCAGGGATTAGATTGTAACCCACCCAGCACAGAATAGAAGGAGGAAAACACACCCCTTATATTGTAAACCCAGGGATTGTGGAGCTGTTTGAAAGCCCCAGGCTTAGACTGTAAGCCCAAGCAAGGGATAAAGGCAGAGGAAATGCTGTTGTCTCCTCCTGGGCACTTCTTGAAGCTCTGACAACGGTAACGTTCTCTGCCTCTAATCCCGCCGCCACATCATGCTGTGCTGCCACTTGAACATGCCCCAAAACAACACTGAGGAGGGGTTTGGAGCTCCGGGGAGAGGCCGTGGCTTTACCCGGTGTTGCCCAGCATGCTATTCTCGCTGGTTTCTTGCCAGGCCGCCACGTCTCCACAGTTAGGGAGGGGTTTGGCGCTCCAGGGAGACACCGTGGATCTTCTTAGCACCATCGAGCGTGCTCATCTCACCAGCTTCTTGCCAGTTCTGCTCTTCAGTTTGGGGGAAATATCGAAAAACTTGGGAAAATCACAGAAGTCATGGGAAGATCTCAAAATTCATGGAGGGAGGCAAAAGTCACTAAAAACGTGACTTTTGTCATGACCATGACAAATTCTTAGCCCTAACCATGATTCATCATTTATGTGCAACAGGTATTGAACAGCATCCAAAAGGGGTATGCATATTCTATGCAATAGAGATGATGCAAGGAAGATGTTACAGTGCATGAGCTAGATGAAAACACAAGGTCTAGTGGGGTCATGAGAGATTCTCTCTTAAAGAGAGCAAGCCTGTGAGGAATGTAACCCTGTAACTTCATACCCCTGGTTTCCCCCAATGCAGGACATTCACAAGCGCAGTGATCAATGGGAGAAATTCATAATGGAACAGCCGTGCAAAGTGCAGTGTGCGTGTGCGCGTGTGTAAAGAGGGAAAAGGCCTTTCCCATTGCCCTCCCCAAACCACTGCATGGCATCCCCTTCGAATGGCTTTGTAGTCTCACTCACTATGTAGAGCATGTTCTTCAAAAGCAGAAACGGATTTCGGAAAGCAGAAATGTAGAACAGGCACTTGTAGCAGCAGCAGGGATGAAGGAGTCTGTGCACAGCAGAACTCCCCTCAGTCACTTTCACAAAAATGGTTGGTGTCCACCACCAACACCCTAGACATGCCAGGCATGGAATGTACCATCTCAAAGACACAATGGGTTTCAGCATGGAATGTACCATCTCCACAGAGTTCCACCCACTACTATGACAGGGGTAGAGAGCCTTTTTCCTTCCAAGGGCCACTTTGAAAATTAAGAAATGTTCTGAGGGCCATATGAAAATTAAGGGTGGGGGTGCTTAAAGGGTGAACTCAGGAAGAGGAGGGTCCACAGCATAGATGTCATGGATCTGTTCCTTATCCTTGTGAACATGCCCTCATCTCCGCACCTTACCCAGAGCTCAGATTTCGAATGAATGCGGGTTGAAACTGGATCCAGGGTAGCGTCTCCATGCCACTTTCTGTGGTTTTATCCGAACACTCTCATGGACCAAAAAATGGGGAGAGTGTGGGTGAAACCATGAAGAGTGGCAACCCTAATCCAGGGGCCAGATGCCAGAGCCAAAAAGGGGCCACATAAAAACTAGCCATGCAGCACATTTGGCTTCCAGACCCGAGTTTCCCCATCTGTGTGTGCGGAGCATCCCCGTGCTTCAACAAAGAGCCGAGCAGGGCGGTGACGCCCTCACTTCTTTAACTTGCTGCCATGGTGGGCTGGAATTGAGGAGACTGACCTATGCACCCCAAACTAAGGGGGATCCCTCTCCTTCATGCCCCCATTTTTACACCCATCGTTGTAAATAATAGGTAGTAGTAATGTCTAGGGCAGGTGTGAGGAACCTTTTCCCTCCAAGGGGCCACTATGAAAATCATACAAATTCTGTGCCAATTAGAAAGCAGGGTGCGGTGCATAAGAGGTGTGCTCAGGAAGAGGAAGGTCTAGGCAGGGGACTTGTCCCCTATCCATGTGTGTCCTTACCCTGAGAACTCTGTCTTTCAGCGCTTGGGGATAGGAAGTGGATCAGGGGCCAGAAGAAGGGGAGGAAAAGAAAAAGCAGAAAGACAGAGGCAGCCTCTTCTCTCCACAAGAACAACTTCAGTTGAAGTCTGAAAAGATTCTGAAGCCAAAGTTAGTTTAAAATTGGGAAGCAGGATCAAAGTTTTGCAGGTGCTGCTTAAATAATAGGGATGTGCACAGTAGCTCGCTTTCATTTTTGCTATTCATTTCATTTTCATTATCAAAATGTCAGATGTTTTCGTTATATTTCGTTAGTCTCTGTTTCGTTTTTACTTTTGGTTTTGATTTCCATTGTTTTCAATGAAAAACACATTTTTCGTTGGAACTTTTTTGATTTTTTTATCAGAGTTTGATGCAACTTGGTGGGATTGTATCCCTGATGGAGGGCATTATGTGTGCCAAATTTCAGAATGAATGGCTAAAGTGATCCCATTTTATAAGCAGTTGAAACTTGTTATTTTACAAAATTCTGTGTACACATCCTGACTGTAACATCTTTGTCTCCCATCTGATTTGGATGTAACTTGGCAATATTATACTCCTCCCCAAGGCTACTACCCCTTACAATGTCAGAAGGATTGAATAAAGGATCCTGATGTTATAAGGGATTTACTTCTAAATGCATTCCTGGCTGTAACATCTTTGTATTCCAGACGTTGTTTTTTTTAAATTTGTCAGGCTTCTATCTTGGATCTTTAGGAGCATCTCTGCCAAATATCAAAGTATCTGATAGAGGGTACCAAAGTTAAAAGCCTGCACAGCATCTTGAGAGTATGAGCCTATGCCAGGGATTCTCTCATGTTTGTCATTGTGGTACAAGATGCGTTTGTGATGCCAATTAGCCAGCAAAAATGTCATCCATATATCATTCTGTGCTGTGACCAGCACAACCCCTCTCCCTCACTTGTTACTGGGAAGTTGGAAGCATCTGCTTAGGAAAGAGCCAATAAGGGATTCTCTTATATCCTCTGTCACAGTGCTGCAGGATGGGATTGTAATGACAACTGACCAGCCTGGATGTGTGAACCATGTCTCCTGATTGCTGGGATGCTTCCCCCCTGCCCTTTGCCTTGCTGCATGAAGTCCTAGTTATGCCCCTTCTATGCCTGCCTCAGAGCCATCCAGGATTGGTCCTGGAAAACTAGAAGCATGCAGTAAGAGAGACAATCACATCTCTGTCCCAGCCAGGGTGTCTTCGAAATGTCAAGTCAATTGGCCAGAGGATACGTCATCTCTTCTGTTTGGCACAGGCTTCAGTCTGGGTGGGCACCCCAGGAGCATGGGAGTGTCCGTCAACTTGCAGAGAATGCCCCAAGAGGGGGCAGGAGGATGTTGGGCAGCACCCCAGGTGCATGGGGATTGGATTTATGTAGCTAGCTGAACTCTTGTAGCAAGCTCTAGAGCACGCGCACACACACACACACACACACACACACAAAGGCTGCCAGCAAAGTCTGAGAAAATGCTCTGACCAAAGCCAGAACTAACCACAGACAAAGAGCAGGCCCAAAGAACAGCAACTTATATCTACCCTTTATGCCTGCCTTGAAGCCACCACTGATTGGTCTTTCTGTAAAGGTGGAACCTTACAGTAATTGGCCAGTGAATGTGTCTGTCAGTCTGTTGGGGTGCTTGCCCTCCCTTCTACAGCCCCCTTCCCGCTGCCATGCCTGTCTCTGAATGGCACTGCATGTGTTTTTTACCTAAACTAAAAAAATCTTCAAGAGGGAAACTACAATGGCTTATAAAATTTGTACCCTTTATCAAATCTTTCTAACATTTGGCAGGGATGATCCTGAGGATCTGAGATACAATCTTGCCAAATATCATGTAAAATAGATGGAATACAACGATGTTACAGCCAAAAATGCATTTAAAAGTAAATCACTTGTAACAAAAGGACCCTTTATCCAATCCTTCTGACATTTGGCAAAGATAGTAATATTGAGGAGAGGTATAATATTGCCAGGTTACATCCAAATCATATGAGACACAAAGGTTTTACAGTCAGGAATGTGTACACAGATCTTTGTGAAAGATCAAATTACAACCACTTATAAAATTGGATCCCTTTATCTAATCTTTCCAAAGTTTAGCACACATAATGCCCTCCATTGGGAGTACAATCCCACAAAGGCTCATCAGTATTGGATGACAAATAAAGAAGTTACATCTGAAAATGTGTTGGGGGGTGTGTGTTTCTTATTAATTCGTAATAACACAACGTTTTAATTATTATGTTCTTTTGTTTTCAGTATTGAACAACAAAAATGAAAAATCCCTATTTTGTCTTCATTATTATAATAACGAAAACAAATGCACACCCCTATAATAAATAAGCATGTAGGAAGCAGTTAATCCAGTAGACACTGACCTCAGCATCACATGGGTCATCCCCCCTTAAAGCAATACTATTTTTGAACATTTTCTCTAACAGTATCAGGCTAGGGCAGGTGGTTCTTCTTCATCACCTACATTATATGCCTCTACTACTTGTAGAAATATTTACAAGGGTACAAGTTCTTTAAATGCCTGGTTTCTCTGGGCTCTTACCACTATCCCAAACATTGACTCTCTAGCAACATGGCTCTCACTTATCTTTTTTTAACAAAAATCCTTTTGCGACACCCACCCCAACAGACAGATTAACTAGTGTAAAAGGTAGCTAAGCACTGCTAGCAGATTTTTCTTATTTAAAAGGAAAGTTAATTTTCTCCTGCTTGATATTTAAAGCCTCAGACTACACCCTTGATCCTGCTGCATTGGGGCTAAATCAACCGCTTGGGACCCAAAGACAGAGTAGTAGTAACACAATTTCAAGTGGTTCGAGTCACCCATGATCAGAGGTCCAGGCACAAACTCATCCGTTCTAGCGCGTTTGTGTTTTCAGAGAGAGGACAGTGGAGTCAGAAGCATCAAACAGAGGCTGGGGTTGATCATCCACCTCGGTGTGTTTTCCTGTGAATTTCTTTTACTTCTCAAAACTGAGCTAAAATGATACGCTCATATGTAATAAAACAGGCTGGGATACATTTTGTGGTACCTCAGGCTAAAATTTCCAAGGTTTGGAATGCATGTGTTTATGACCGTCCTGCTAAGTGATAATCTAGGAGTTCCTAGGCACCCTCTCCCACGTCACTGAGCAGGATTTATCTGCCAAAGGCATCTGACTAATCTGCAGAAAAATACATCAGCATTACATGCCTGACAAACAGAACATTTCACACTGGTATCCACTTTCCTTTGCCTCCTCTGTCTCATCTTAAAGACACTTCCCTCCCTATCAAAGCACAAGTATTACAACAAATGCATTTAAATGAGCTATCCCATCTCCAAAGACTCTTACTAACTAAATTCCATCATTAGGCAATGGCATACCTGACACTTTTCCAAGATCCCTTTAATCCCCATGCAGCAGCTTTTAAAGTGATGGCTAGACAGACGCTAAAGCAGATGGCCAATTAGCTGAGTCACCCATCTGGTGGCTAGACTCACTGTGTTGCCTGAACATTTCTGCTCGAGAACCATTGTGGCTCAGAAGCAGCAGAGTCTTTCCCTTGGACACGAGACTCTGACCTGTGTTCAAGATGTTTCCAGCTGAAGGCATCTCCCATATTTCATAGCTCCATGAAGCATAACATTGATCAGGCCTAAGCATACTTGTCACTTCCAGAGTGTGTGACGGTGCAAAGCAGTGCAGGTGAGTTTAGATAGCAAGGACAATGCTAGAGAGGTCTTGTCTGTATAGCCTTCATTCCTGCCTTAACTTTCCATTTCCATTCCTGTTGGTGGTCGATTGGAATTGCTAGCGATGTATATTTCAAGTAGGTTTTGGGGGAAGGATGCTAAGTCACTTTCAGAATTATTCCTGAAAGGGTTTTTGGGGTAGTTAGAAAAGACTGGGTAAGGGTTTATTTGGTAACTGTATTCCTTCCCAAAAGGTTGCTTGCGAAGGGTAGGATAGGTTTTTTTTGGGGTAGGACAGGGGTTTTGGGGTAGGAAAGCACCTTAACTTATCCGCTTACCCCAACAGGGGGGGTTTGGGTAGGAATTTCCTCTAGTTTTTGTGTAGTTGCTATACTCAATACACATTTATCGTATACATTACTGCGTTCATATTATTGAAACCACTTCAATCTGTAAGTGTGTGTGTCTGTCTTTTGCTTAACATGATACATGTATACATGACACATTACAGATAACACATGACAGTGTCAGGCTCCAGGGCAAGGAGCCGGGGGAAGAGGGGAGAATGGAGGGGCAGGGAAGGAGGGAAGGCTGGAAGGAGTAAGGGAACGTCCCCCCTGAACCCCTCAGTCATCCTCCAGTATCAAGGAGGGGGAACGCTCAGCATGGAAACCAGGCAGGCTGGCCTAAGAAGGCGTACGGCTCATCATCAAGGTTCCGGACCGTGGCGCCGGCGGGGGTAAAGCACAAGGTCCCAACACACAAGGGGAACAAAGATCACAAACAAACAACAACGGGGGTACCACTCATACAAGAAACACAAGAGTTTCACGGGACAAGCGACTCACACACAGAATACAACAAGCATAGGCACAGGGAAGGGACAAGGCAATACTGCACCGAATTAATGGAGGCACACAACCAAACCTCGGGAAGAGAAGTTGCTCCACCAACTTCCTGAGGCCACCAGGAGGTCCTAAATACTCCCTGGTGGCCAATCAGGAATCCAGGAGGCAAACACTGGAAATGGCAGACAGGTGAGCAGGGGCAGACGAAGGCACCATCTACCAAGGCAGTCGGTGGCGCAAGTCACTACAGTGCCACCCCCAAACCCCCCAGGGCCAAGGGTTCAAGACCCGGCCATGACACTTCTTGCCACAACCCCCACCTGGGCATCCAGGCAGAGCTGTGAGTTGAGGAGCGCCCCTAGACTCTGAACCTGGGGAGCCAGCAGGGGGGCAAACCCCATCAATAATAGGGGATGCCACCTCCACTGCCTTCCCTACTAGCATCACCTCCATCTTGCCAGGATTCAATTTCAGTTGGTTAAGCATCCAGTCCCCCACAGCCACCAAGCACTGGGTAAGCACAGAGACTGCCAGGTCTGCGTTGGATGAAAAAGAGAGGTAAAACTGGGTGTCATCAGCATATTGATGACACCCCACGCCAAACCTCCTCACGACCTCACCGAGCAGCTGCATATACACGTTGAACAGGAGAGGGGACAGAACAGAGCCTTGCGGGACTGAGTTCTTCCAGTCAGAAAGGAGTAGAACCATTCATGAACAGTCCCACCCCAACACAGTCTCACAGATGAGTCACCAACATCTCATGGTCAACGGTATCAAAAGCAGCTGACAGATCTAGTAAAATCAGCAGGATCAAACAACCCTGATCCAATTCACGGCTTAGGTCGTCGTCCAAAGCCACAAACGCCGTCTCAGTGCCACCACCTGGACAAAAGCTGGACTGTGAAGGATCAAGGAAACAGATACAGTCCAGATGCTGCTGTAGCTGCCAAGCCACAACCTGTTCAATAACCTTCTCTAAAAAGGGAAGGTTAGAGGCAGGCCGATAGCTGGCAAGGGAGTCAATGTCAAGTGATGGTTTCTTGAGCAGAGGCCGCACCACTGCCTCTTTAAGACAGTCCAGCACTCTGCCCTCCCGAAGGGAGGCATTGATCACCTCAGCCAGCAATGGCCACAGCATCTCCTGACTGGCCTTAATCTGTTGCTCTACAGCCAGCCACTGCAGAGAACGCAAGATGGGGGTAATATGAATACACAAATTTTGGCCCTTGAGCTGTAAGGGACTTTTCAATCTACAGATTCCATCTCTTGACAGCCACATCTATCCAGTCTAGAAGGAGAAGACTGACAGGTGATGCACAATGGCTGGTCACCTGCAGTAGGACCAGCCCCGGCCAAAAATACACCACAGTTCTGAATGTTAATCAGCTGATTAGCCCTAATGGCTGATCAGAATTTGAAGGTGCAGTCTGTCCCTGGCTGAACACAGACTGTGCTGCTAATCCATGCTGTGGCTCTTTAGTTACCAGTAACTGCCCCTGTGGATCCTTGAACACTAGCAGTTCTAGGTTTTGTGGTACACTACATAAAAAATAAATGGGTCCTTATGTTTTATCAGCATCTACACTAGTAAAGGTTTCCAGCCAGCTCAGCCTGAGCTTCTGGAGCTGAAACGTAGAGCTCTTTCAGACATGCGGTAAATAGCACCTACAAGTGCGGGCGGCTGAATGCGAAGGTGAAGAATGCATGCCCAAATGATGTCTGAAAAGGCGCCGCATGCATGATTGAGTTTGCCGGTGCCCTGACAGGCATGCTCTACCGACCTGAAAAAAACAGGTCGTTCGAGCACGCCTGTCAGTGCGTCAACAAGCTTCAAATCATGCGCGCGGAGCCTTTCAGACATCATCAGCGGTGCACATTCTTCACATTCGCATCCAGCCGCTGGCACTTGTAAGTGCTGTTTACCGCACGCCTTAAGCTGGATGGGAGGGAACTCACCTATTTTAGTTAGGTGGTAAGGTCCACCTCTTCCTCTTTCTTCTCCAGAGCTAAGCCACAATGGCAGCGATTGAAGCTCCATGAAGGGCCTTAGAAAAGGGAGGATAAGTCCTGTCTCCGAGTCCTGTGGTCAGAAGTATGAAGAGGAGAACCAGGCCCCTATTGCCTAGTGACTAGGAAAGGACATTAGCTGCAAGATAAAGATTATCTTTTGGAATTGAGTTACTGGAGGCAAGGGACACAGCACATAATAGTAACAAGCACAATTATGATTCTATACTTCTCTGACTTAAAATCGCTTAAAACACATTTTCAGCAAAAATAAGTCATTCGTGTCTCTGCAAAACTGTTTGGGACACAAAAATGTAGATGACTTAAATTAGTTCGCAAAACATCAATCGTAATGCTATTAACATGTATGTATTATCGAGCCCTAGTGTCAGGGTCCGCGGCGCGGGGAGGTGGGAGGAGGCAGAGGCCGCCATGCGGAGAAACCCCCAGCACCACAGAAGGGATGGCCCCGTTTGTAAGGCCCGAGGCCAGAGGAGATCGGGGGGAAGCCACACACCCCAGTACTGAGAGAGCGTCCCCCGGTAGTATTGACAGCGTAGGGGGCCCGCCCACGTCACAGGAGGGCGGGACTCCTCCACAGGTAGTGGAAGCGGCGCCACGCACAGTGCACCGCTCCGCACGATTAGCAAGCCGGAAAGAGGGCGGGGCGAGCCCTTTATAGACAAGGCCGGGGAGGGCGTTCAGTGCTGGTGATTGAACGCAGACCGGCCGCTTGAGAGAAGCTAAGTGTGATCTTAGAGTGTTTTGTGTGAAACTATTGTGCCCTATTTCCCTTGTGTACGTGAGCTTGTGTGAGAGAGTGAGAGGGTGTGTGAGAGCGTCAGCCCTGGTTCCCGTGGTTCCTCCGTCCCCTCCCCCGGTGTCTCCTGTGTGCGAAGCCCTCTGCTCCTCCCCTGCATTCCTGGGGGCCCAGTCCACGTTTCCCTCACAGCCCATCCTCACTGTACCTTCCTTTTCCCAGAGCAAAAGTATAATTGTGGTCATGGTGCACGGTGAGGGCCTTGCTCTGCCTGTAATCTCGGCGCCCTGATGATGATAGGGGCCTAGCCCAGACCTTGCGTCAGAGGCGTTGGCCCACACTCTATCCTGACGGGCATTCCTCCTCCCAGGGAGCGCGCCTGCCGTACCCTCAGGCGCAAGGCAGCGTTTGAAGTGTGGTGCGTGCGTGGCCCCCTTGCCCCCCTACCCCTGACACCTAGCAGCCACCTGTCTTGTTGCTGGGAAACATCTGTCTTTTTCTGAGTTTTACCCAACTGTTGCTTGCTACTGTTCCTCATTGTAAGCTCTGTCTGTTCATTCCTGCCGTGTATATAAATACCAGAATACCCAAAGCCAAGACAAAATATATAGGTTACTTCCCCAAAGTCACACAGGAAATCTAGGGCAAAGCTGAAAGTTGGACCCAGGTTTTCAATTGCTACTAGTCTAATATGTTCACAACAACATTTCCTAAATAAAATGCCTGGTTTGGATTCTGATGCAGACGTACAAGACAAGAGGTTCAAAGAACCAGCTGTCACCGTAGTTCAATCACACCCTTCACTGTATCACCATAACCGACACAAAACAACCACATTTTCTAGAACTTGTTCCCACAGACGCTTACTTTGGGCTAATAACCCCTATAACTCCAGAACAGACTTCTCCCTCATTTTGGCTAAGTAGAGGGGATTAAAATGAGGGAAGCAGGGGAGAAGTCGTTACCTCCCTCCCAAGGAAGCGTGGGAGGGATTGCTCTGCTTCAGACCAGACGATCCTGAGTATGGGCTTGTTGGAAAGGAGTATCGTTTGCTTTCTTCTATTTAGACCAGGGCTGGGGAATTTTTTCCCTCTGAGGAGGCCACTTTGAAAGTTAATACAAGCTCTGAGGGCCACATGGAAGCTGTGGGTGAGGGTGCCTAAATGGGCATGCTCAGGAAGAGGGGAGTGCAGGCCGTAGATCCGTCCAATGGATCTGCCCCGTAGCCTTGTGTGCGCCATTTTGGAAAAGGGTCACACATGAACAGAACTACTCCAGTGGCCATTCGCGCATACGTAGTTCTTTTCGCTTGTTTTTCCTTGTGTTTTTTGCCAAGAATGCAGCTGAGATGCTGCTGGTTTTCAGCTTGTTCTCGTTTGTCAGAACGAGTCGAGAACCACGATTCACCCTAAGAAACACAAGAATCACGAGAACAAGTTTCAGCCCTAGCATGCATGCCTTCTTCTCTGTTCCCCATAGGGTTTGCCACCTATGTATATTTTTCCAGGCCACTTATGAAACATACATGTTGCAGGGCGGTAGTAAACCCTAGTTCCCTTCCCCCCGAGTTCAGTCCAGTGCTTGGAGGTCAGGAGCTGGATTTGGGGGCCAGATCCAGGAACTGGAAGGGAGACAAATAAAAATTAGCTGTGGGCCGCATCTGGCACCCAGACCCAAGGCACCTCATCCCAAGTTAGTCCTTCTATATACTCACCTCTGCCTCAGTGCCTCTCTGCGAGGGATCTAGGGAATAGGGTTCCAAGCATCAGAATGAGACTGCTTTCATACTTTACAAAATGGGCTATTAGAATAACTGGCGATAATACCAGCTATTATAATTCCTCAAATTTTGGACATGTGTGAATGCACTATTCCCCTTTTATGCTGCAAGTTCTCGGGTCATTGTAAGAGACACATTTGGTAGCTCTTACAATGGCCCAAGATCTTGCAGCATAAAAGGGGAATAGTGCATTCATACGTTACAAAACTCCAGCAATCATAATACCCGGTATTATTTCTGTTGGCATATGCAACATCCATATGTTAATGCCTGCTGTATTAAGAACAGTAATTGAGTATAGAGCCACCAGATGGCGCTGCTAAGTTTATATGTACATGGAAGGGAGATGGGGTTTTGGAGTCGAATTCCTTCGTGTAACCACTCCTTCTTCTCTTCTCTCTCATCGTCTCAGTCTTCATTTTGTTTTCTTACTAGTTAGATGCAACTAAGGATCTGTGCCTGGAAAGTCTTAAGTAAAGTTCTGTTTTTAAACCTTCAGCTGCATTTGTCCTTACTGACTGCGAATCAGTTATTACTCTGCAACAATTTCAACCAATTATAATACCCCATTTTTGTCATGTGTGAAAGCAGCATGCAAGGGGAAGGAAGCAGGGACAGGGAAGAGCAAGTGACTCCCTAGTTCTTGGGCAGTCAGAACACCCAGAGGCAGGCTGTTACTCCATGGCAGTTTTTGCAGATTAACAATCACAGAGCATTCATCATTGTGAGAACCCATCCTTAGCCTGTGCACCACTAATTCTCTAGAAGACACACGGTAAGAAATGTACAACTAGGAGCCTAGGACATGTTACTAAATCCACATTCACCCACCCATAAATGAGTGACCCAATTTTCTAAAAGGTCCATTTTCTCTTTGTGTAGAACAATCTTCTCTGTTTTATTGTTAGCTAAACAAGTCCTCAGGCATCCCATTTTTTTAACCTTCTGGATGCCAAGAACTGGACAGTAACACTATGCTCTATTTTAGTGGCGAGCCAGAGGACAATTCAGCATAGCCAGAGGCTCGTGGAGTCTGCATTTCCACCATTTCTGCCAATGGGGAAAATGTAGAATTCACAGGGCCCCGAGCATAACCAGTTTTAAAATATGTAATCTTCACATGTATGAAAATGGCAGAGTACAGAAGAGAGTCCATAGAACCTTCCTAGGAAGGCTTTCGCTATGCTCAGTCTTGATGGGAAAAGTGCTCTTATACAACTCTCATCCAATTAATGCTTTTAATAAACTGTTTGCTTAGAAAATGTCCTTGAATTGCAATTGTTTGGAGAACCATCAATCATCCTGCACCAGAATCTATTCAACTACACATGAACATGTATTTTCTGTGTTGCTGTCTCAGAGTTCTGCAATAGATCAAAGGGGAATGGACTTATTTTCTACTAAACAAAAAAAAAAAAGCTTAATTTAATAGGAGTTGAATTTAATAGGATTCAACAAGTGACAAAAAAGAAAATTCAAAAGGAAGATACTGTTCAATACTCTAACCCAAATCCAGTCAATTGCTTCAAGACACGATTGAGGGTTGGGTACATAGCTCGACTTCGGTTCTCAATTGCAAAATGTAAGATTGGCAAGGGTTACTAGATCCAGGTTTTCAAAAAAAATTAGGACACTGTACTGAATACAGTAGCATAAAACTATGCAAAGCAATTTGCAGGCTTGGATAAGGGAATCTGGGACAGTGCTTCCATGAACTATTCCAGTTTTAATCCTGTCCCCTCCCCTCACTCCCATCCCACCACTCTCCAACATTCTTGACCCCAAGGCCCCACCCTGGCTGCTCTGACATCTTCCGATTGCCCCATACACCTGCTTGGGGGTGTTTTAGCTGAGATGCTACCCCGCATGGCCCCCCAGGAGCCCCGGTGCCTATTTCACACATGCGTGCTCTAGAGCAGGGAGCTCAGCAGTGTATTGTGGTGAGGAGCCTGTTGGGAGACCCCCTACAGCAGCAGCGGGCCGGTGGAACTTCAATCAGTACCTCTGAGGCCAGTAAGCAACACTGCAGGGGATAGGGAAAACCCAGATGCATTTTATAAATGTTTAACTGTTTTAAATTGTTTTTATATTGTTCTTCGCTGCCCTGGGGGGCAGGATAACAATGTTACATAAAATAAAAAAATTAAAAGATGCGTAACAGGGGATCCACAAATGGCAGGCCCCTGTTACAGACTGCTTTGGATTAATCCACACCTCCTCATTATGGGTAGATAGATATGGATTAATCCAAATTCAAAATGCCCATCCCTACCATATACTGAACCTGAAATCCTGAACCCACTGAAGTCAACAGATTGAACACTGTCTGCCACCTTACTGTATACTAAAATGGAAACAAGTACAAACAGGTATGCCTGTCAAAACTGCAGCACACAATTTGACCCAGTAAGTTTGGGTACTGTTTGGCACCCAAAAAGCACCCGATTGGGTACCCGATCAAAATACCATTTTTCTGTTCCAATTTTTTTTTACTTCCAGTCCCGAATTTTCTGGTTTTTCAAGTAAATCAGTTACCCCAAAATACTGTGTGTTTTGGTGTTTGGGCACTGACAGAACCTGAAAATTCAGGTATTACTCACAGGTAACAAGTCCCATTTCAGCTCTACTGTATACGGTGGCAGGGCTAGATTGAAAGAATACAGTCTACCTCAGTAGCAGTCTAGGGGAAAAGATGTAATACAGGGAAGGTTAAGAATAGGTTCTGAACTGGCCCATTAGCACAACTGATGCACAGCCATCTGACTCCACCCCCACGCTGTAGCCAGCACCCCACCCCGCATCCTGACAGGCAGCCATGGCTGCTAACAACAGGCAGTCATAGCTAGCTACCATGGCAACTCACCATGGCGGGCTGGATGGGTGCAAAAACAGATGCACCTGCCCGGTTCGCCCAGCTCTGATACACGTGGGCAGCTCGTGGGGCCGGACCACGAGCCTGGTTCATTCCAGGCCCACGTTTCCAGCCCAACCGTCAGCCCCACCAGGGTCTAAACCAGGCCCAATGTGGCAGGCCCGGAACAGATGCGCAGGTTCAGCAGTGGCCCTAGTGAGCCAGAGCTGGACAAAGGACCTCGTTTGTTAACACCTTATGTTTATATTGTTCATCATTTTATTCTTCGTTGCCTGTTTCTAAATGCTTGACTCGTTTTCCTATCTGACCTTCCCTAGTGATTGCTTTCACCCTCCACAGCTCTGTTGTGTTCCCTACTTGGTTCCAAAATGTGAATTACCACCCCACCTACACTCTTCCCTTACGGACACCTCCCTAAGGTTGGCAATTTTACACAGGCTACATTCACATTTTTTTTTACAGTTTGTATTTAAAAAGTCAGAACCCTCCCTAGTATCGTTTTCACCAGCCCCACGTATACATTCCCCATCTTAAGTTGCTCAGTCTTCAGTTCTGGCTTATCAGTGTGAGAAAAAGCCCATGCGGCCTGAAGTCTGGCATACCCTCACCATCAGAAGTTCGACAAAACTGTGGCGAGTTACATGCGTACGGCACGACGCGCTCATCGTATCCAGATGCAGGCACCTTTGTGCACCACTTCTAATTTTAAAAAACTTGAAAGTTGCTTTGTCAATGTGATTCCATGTAAGGAGAATTTAAAACATGCTGCAAACTCTACTCTAAAGTATCTGACAAGCTAGGCCAAATACTTATCAGGTAGCATCCCATGTAAAAGGCATGTGCCTCTAATTGAAACCTCTCATCCAGTGGTAGATCAGTACTTCAAGAACATCCCCTGATCTGCTGCTGCAACATAGAACAAGAGGTAAGTGAAATTTTGTCAATGTGTCTAACTCTGGAAAAGGTGGTTCCAGGATTGCAGAGTTGTTTAAAAAAAAAAACACCACCAAAAAAACACACCACCCTTTATTGAATAGTCTGTTATTTTCCTCAAAAAGTGATTATGGCCCTTTTCACACAGACACTCTCAAACTGATAAAATGGGTGTTACATTTTATTATACATGCTGCAGGGCACCTACAGAGCACACCTGCAGCCCTGCAACATGTATAATAAAATGTAACACCCATTTTATCAGTGTTAGAATGTCTGTTTGAAAAGGGCCTATTTTAGGACAATACCACCACACACAGAAAATGATCCCAATCTCTTCAGTCTCACTTTCCGTCTAAATCATTTTATCTTCAGTGTACAGAGCCAAAGGAAAAGAAAATTCCTACAGAACATATCCATTACTCACTGTTGTCCTTCTCCTGTTACCAGGGAATATCAAAATTCAGGTTCTTTCCTCATTTTTCAATAAATGTAGTGTTAACTTTAGATCCATTAGCAACAAGTCACCATATTAGGTAGAAACCGGGCATTTTGAAATAGCTTTATCCATAACCAGACTTTCTTTTTTAATGGTCCTAAATCCAGGCTTCTCATACAATAGGAAATAGAACTCAAGCCTTAATGTGTGTGAGTATGATCCATCAAATGTGAAAAATCACTTGCAGACGCACGCAGGATGAACACTAATTAATTTTTATTCCTCTGCCTTACTCAGTACGTTGTTTTATTTAGAGATGCATTTTAGCAAGTTACAAAGATGCTGGTGCCTAAAAATAAAGCCTCTCTAACCATATGTAAAGCAGGACCATTTAGACAACCCCTCCTTTTCTTTCTCTGTTGCTAGTTTGTACCTGTCTGACTAGGCCCTTGAGGGTATCGATTTAAATAGCAAAATACCTGTTGGTGGCAGAGTTAGGTCAATTCAATTTTGCTAGCTGTATATCTACATTTTAAAATGTCCAGTCCTGGGCACCGCATTTTAAGAAGGACATTGACAAAGTGGGACGGGTTCAGAGGAAAGCGACAAAGAAGGTCGGGGGTCTGGAAACAAAGTCCCACGAGGAAAGGTTGAAGGAGCTGGGTATGTTTAGCCTGGAGAAGAGAAGACTAAGGGGAAATGTGATAGCCGTCTTCAAATACCTGAAGGGTAGTCACATAGAAGATGGAGCAGACTTATTCTCTGTTGCTCCTGAGGGCAGGACTAGAACCATTGGGCTCAAATTACAAGAAAGCAGTTTTCGGCTAAACATTGGGAAGAACTTCCTAGAGGAAAGAGCTGTTTGACAGTGGAACAAATTATCTGGGGCGGTGGTGGGCTCTTCTTCGCTGGAGGTTTTCAAACAGAGGCTGGACGGCCGTCTGTCGGGGATGCTGTAGCTGTGGATTTCCTGCATTGAACAGGGCGTTGGTCTAGATAGCCTCTGAGATCCCTTCCAACTCTATGAGTCTAGTATTCTACAAGGTAACAGTTCGTCTATAGCACAATTTCAGTATTCATTATTTTATTTTATTTTTAACTCCACGCTCCACCCTCTTGTCTTGCTTGCCTAAGTTAAGTTTTCTTGTAAGATTCTTTCTGCAAAAGGATGGCTTTTCGACCTGCTTATCTGCAGCAGATGAACTCAGTCATTTTTTAAAATGAACTTCATAATTTCAACAAGCCAAATAAATAGGTCTGTTTCCAGGTTAATGAGTACACTCATGCGGATCACATTTCTCCTTGCGTCTTTATCAGAAGCAAATGTGATCAGAGTCTCATGACCTGGAAACATGCTGCCTGACACCACAAGCAACATATTAACTCATCATTGCCTGGAAGTGAGGCTCATTTATTTAATTTGTTGGTTTTTATTTATTTTTTCAGTAAGATTTCTACTTTTACACAGTAAGAGTTAAGAGCACAGCCATTTGTTTTAAGCAGTACAAACATCAAGGACCTGACTGGCTACGGAATTAATTGCAAGTGTGAGAGGACTACTACAAAGATCTCATGTTCAGCTGTAAGATGCACCGGTAGGGCGGTCTGTGGGTAACCTCACTGGGGGCTCTACATGTTACGTTAACCAGGAGGGAAATCAACCCCATGGTACTTAGTTGCTGCAACATCATTCCAAGGTGGAACAGCATGGACAAACATTCATGCTGTTCCATGTTTATCCTGCCACCCCATGGACTCTAACCAAGAGGGGAAGCCCATCAGGCGGCAGCATAATGACACTAGCAGTCTCAGTGCTTATTCGGTGTCTGGCGGCTGTGGGGGACCGGATAAGGGCTAATCGACTGAGGCTGAATCCTGACTGAGGCTGAATCCTGACAAGACGGAGGTGATGTTAGAGGGTAAGGCGATGGAGTTGGCAGCCCCAATTATTGCCCTCCATTGGCCTCCCAGGTATGGAGTCTGGGGGTGCTCCTCGATGCGCAGCTCTGCCTAGATCTCCAGGTGGAGGCTGTGGCGAGGAGTGCTTTCCGCCAATTACATCTGGTGCGCCGGCTTTGGCCGTTGGTTTCAGACTCTGGCCTGGCCACTGTCATCCATGCTTTCATCTCCTCTAGATTGGACTACTGTAATCAGGGCCCAGAGCCAAATGCGGGTCTGCGATTTGCATGTTTCCCACAGAATTCCCCTCCCCCCGTGAAATCTCCTGCCCCGCTTACCCCAGTGCAGAATTTCTATCCTGCGCTGGGGAGACGTGGGGCAGGAGATTCCACGGGGGGGGGGGATGAACAAATCCTGGCAGCTGGGGAG
>QEPC01006664.1:1464918-1535346 GCA_003113815.1 Sphenodon punctatus | reverse complement strand
ATGGCCTGGGTCAATGGAAAAAGAGAGGTAGAGCTGAGTGTCTGTCTCTTATACACATCTCCCCGAAAGTTTGACACGTGCGGGGGGCGGGGAGGAGGCAAGCCCTGGACGCCCCCCCCCCCCCGGCATGGTAAATCAGTGCAATGAGGCGCAGAATCGGACCCTGGGCTGTCTTGACTCCTGCGGAATTTTTTTTAAAATTCCACGGATGAATCGGGGCCCTGACTAACGCACTCTACGTGGGGCTACCCATGGTGACAGCTTGGAAATTGCAGCTGGTGCAGAATGCAGCGGCTCATCTCTTAGTGGGACTGGGTGGCCGGGAACATATTACACCAGTACTCCGTTCTCAGCACTGGCTCCTGGAGGTTTTCCGGGCCCAATTCAAGGTGTTGGTTTTGACCTATAAAGCCCTAAACGGCCTGGGCCCTGCCTCTGTGAGATTGCCTCACTCCCTGGATCCTGGATTGGCCTCTGCGGTCATTCGAGGTCCCCTGAATTGTTCGGGGGGGCAGGCAGGGGAGGGCATTCTCCATGGCTGCACCACGGCTGTGGAACTCCCTTCCAGTACAGGCCCGGCTGGACCTTGATCTTTCCTCCTTTCGGAGAAGTTGTAAGACCTGGCTGTTCCGCCAGGCATTTGGCGTGCGAGAGTTGTTTTTCCTCCTTTTATGTTGTTTTCATTGATATTTTTTTATATTTGTAAGCCGCCCCGAGCTGCCTGTGGCAGGAGGGGCGGGGTAGAAAATCTTTTAAATAAATAATAAAATAAATAGATTAACCCTGAAGTTTTCTGCCAGTGAAACTCACCAGACAAAGCTCCACGCTGCAAGGCAAACCTCCCCGCTGGTGAAACTGACAAGCAAAGAGCTCCTTGCTACTAACTACTACTACTAATTTCTATAGCATTACAGACACACACAGCGCTGAACAGGTAAAACATAACATCAAGGATGGTCCCTGCTCCAAGGAGCTTATAATATAAAAATCTCAAGACACAGCAGCTCCTGCTGCCACCGCCACTGACTTCTCCGGGTGGTGGCGGGAACCTTCATTCCAGTGGAGATCCAGCCCAGCCACCAAACAAATATAATGGTGGCTGGGGAGGGGGCATGGTGACACACAGATGTGCGTCCATGTGGCCCCACCCCTGCGCTGCACACAGCATCCTGCCCCTCTCCCCAGCTGACAGGCAGCCATGGCAACTGCCATGGCACCCAGCATGGGGGGGAACCGGGTTAAGTAAAGTGACTGTTCATCCATAACAGCACCTTTACACCCAGTCAGGCAGCTACTCCCCAGGCGGTGTTGACGCTTAGCCCAGGCTATGCGCCAATATTGCCCGGGGAACGGCCCAGGGTAACATCAGGCAGCACATTCAAGTGTGATGGTAGCCTGAAATTCCACGTGGGTCAAAGCGTGGAAATGCGGGCTATCGTCACATCTGAAGACACACACAGTTAAAAAACCTGGCCATTATATGAATCATGGATGCAGTTTATTCAGTAGTTATTTTATTCCAACTAAGATATTTTAGTTAAAATCTACAAGGCTATGATATGTATATAGCCTGAGTTCATGAATTAAAAGGTGACCTTTAGGTGGGCCTTGAATATGGACAGGGAGGGTACACACCACCTCAGGAAGGGTACAGGTAAAAGCATCATGCCCAACAAACGGACGGCATGAAAACGGGTGTAGGGGGAGATAAGGGAGGAGAGGTAGTGAGAGGCTGCAGAGTGAAGACTTTTATAGGTGAGCAGAAGATGTCTGAACTGCTTGCAGGAGCAGATGGGGAGCCAGTGTAGTGACTTGAGGACAGGGGTTACATGAACCTAGTGGTATGCAAATCAGGTGAGTCTCGCAGCAGAATTTGGAATAGACCGTAGTGGACAGGGATGTTTCAGCAGGAGGCCTGCAAGAAGCAGGTTACAATAGTCTAAGTGGGAGGTGATGTGGAATGGATAAGTGTTTTGAAAGCGTGTTCAGAAAGGAAGGGATGGAATTTGGCAATGTTATAAAGAAACAACAAGTTTTGGCAGTGTTTCGGATGTGTGCAGCAAAGGAGAGAGAGGAATCAAAGAAGATGACCCCAAGATTGCAGGGTGGTTGGGCAGGAAGGATGACCGTGTTCTCCACCAAAATGGAGAATGAGGGAAGGAGAGAAGTGGATTTAGGAGGAAAGATAAGAAGTTCCTGGATTTATTATTTATTTTATTTATTTAAGCTTATTAAGCTTAGTAGAGAGCCACTGTGGTGTAGTAGATAAGGTGCTGGACTTGGACCTGGGAATCCAGGGTTTGAATCCTGCCCTAGCCATGAAGGCATTGGGGGGCCTTGGGCAAGTCACAAACTCAGTTCTCCATCTGTAATAAAGTGTCTCTCTCTCCCCGTGTTCCCCACACCCTTGTTCATCTTAGATTGTAAGCCCATGGGGCAGGGACCTGTCTGTAACAACAACAATAATTATAAAGCACCAGGTATACTCCTGTGGCATATAAATGCATAAATAAAATAGTAATAATAATGTCAGACAGGCAAGCTGAAATTTGGAACTGGATTCTGGGTGAGGGTTCTGGTGCAGAGAGGTAGCTCTGCGAATCATCGTCATAAAGATGGTACTGGAAGCCTTGGGAGGAGATCAGATTAATAAAGAGAATGGGTATAGTAAAGGGAGAAGAGAAGAGGCCCAGAACAGAGCCCTGGAACACACCAGCACAAAGTGGGATAGTGGTGGTGGAGGATCCACCAGAGGGTACACTAAAATTTAATTTATTTATTTCTTTATATTTTTTTAGCCACCCCCCTCATGCCTATGGCATCTCAGGGCGGCTTACAAAGTCAAAAAAACATATAACAATAAAATCCAATAAAAATTCAAGACAAAACGTTTTTAAAAATCTTAAAAAACCACAGATTTATCCCCAACTACCCCACCCCCTTTCGAAGGCCTGGGCGAACAGTCATGTCTTGCAGGCTCGGCGAAAAGCCAGCAGACCTGGGGCCAGGTGGGAGAGGTAATAGAAGAACCAAAACAGGACGAAATCCAAAAAGAAAACAGTGTGTCAAGGATGAGATCATGGTCAACTGTGTCAAAACCAGCAGATAGATCAAGGAGGATGAGAACACAGTAATTGCCCCTGGCCTTGCTTATGAAGTCATTGGAAACTGACAATGGCCGTTTCCATGAAGAGGGAGGAAGCCAGATTGGAAAGGATCAAGTATGACCCAAATCACAAGAAAGTCGAGGCATCCGACATTAATGGCACACTCAAGCAGTTTGGAGGCAAAAGGAAGGAGGAAGACAGGCAAGCAGAGTCCAGCGAAGGTTTTTTGAGTAGGGGTGTGGTCAACAGCATGTTTGAAGGCAGCAGGAAAGGTTGCAGTGGAAAGCGATAGACTTAGGATGTAACAGATGGAGGGGATGACTGCAGAGGAGATGGCACCAAGGAGGTGCGTGGGGACGCTGGGTCAGAGGAACAAGTGTTAAGTTTGGAGAAGAAAAGAGTAGGTGGGCAAGTTCCTCTTCTGTTACTGCAGAGAAAGAAAAGGGGAGGGAGGTGGGGGACTTAGCAGATAACTTGAGGCAGATCTTGTGAATCTTGTCATGGAAGAAGTTAGCTAGACTCTGGGCAGAGAGTGAACAGACAGGGGAGGAGGCGGCAGTTCAAGGAGGGAGGTGAATGTGGCAGAGATGGCAGGGGTTGGAGACACAGGCGTCAGTTAGGTGGATGGAGTAGGCCTGCTTAGCAAGGGCAATAGCTGAGCTGAGGGAGGTGAGCATGAATTTGAAGTGCAGGAAGTCAGCACAGAAGTGGGACTTTAGCCAGAGAAGCTCGCGGTCAACTGTGTCAAAAGCAGCAGATAGGTCAAGGAGGATGAGAACACAGTAATGGCACAAAGCACAGAAGCGAACTCGGGGGGTGAGCCAAGGTTGGCATTTGGCATGCCTGATAGGATGTGGGAGGGCAAAAGTATGCAAAGCAGAAGAGAGTGCAGTGTTGTAACAGGAAAGTGTCTCATCAACAGACTCCAATGAGGCTGTGGGGGAGAGAAGAGAAGAAATGAGACAGTAGTGGAGAGGACAGAAGGGTCAATAGTCTGGTGATTTCTAAAGATGGTGGTGGTGGTTGGAGGAGGCTGTCGGGGAGAGTGGTTAAGTGTAAAAATTAGCAGATGATGGCCAGAGATGGGAAGAACAGAAACGGCGAGGGCTGAGAGAGAGCAGCTGGAAGAAAAGACCAGATCAAGGCAGTGGCCATGCTGATGAGAGGTAGAGCATTGTTGGAAGTCAAATTAAGAGGTTAGGGCAAGAAGTTTGGAGGCGTGGGAGACAGAGGAGTCACTGACATGGAAGTTAAAGTCCCCAAGTATAAGAGAAGGGGAAGAAGGGGCAAGAAAGAAGGAAAGCCAGGAATCTTAGTCAATGAGGAAAGAGGAAGGGTACTTATCAGGGGGTCTATAAACAACAGCTACCCGAAAAGGCAGAGGGATGAACAGGCAGGTGGAGTGGACCTCGGAGGAGGAGGAGAAGGAGTGGGGGGAGGGATGAGGTAAGATGGACTGAAAGGGAGAGAAGGAGCCCAATGTCACCACCGCAGCCTACAGAGTGAAGTGTGATGGAGAAGAGATCACAGAGAAGGGAAACCGAAGCAGAGTCCTTAACTGAAAGCCAAGTCTCAGTCACAGAGAGTAGATGGAGGGAGTGAGAAATAAAAAGGTCATGAAAGAACAAGGCAAGTTTGCTAGAGACAGAGAAAGAATTCCACAGGGAGCTGGAAAAAGGAGAGCTGGAGGAGGGAGAAAGGGGATAAGAAAAAGGTTGACGGGGTTACGGGTGGATGGATAGGGAAGTGGTGCAAAAGTGCCTTAAGGGTCCAGAATTAGAATGGATATCTCCAGCTGTTGGGAGAAGGAGGAGGGTACAGAGGAGGAGGAGAGGGAAGGTGTGACAAAGGCAACGAGGGTGAGGTCCTCAGAGAACAGTGATGGCTGGATGAGAGGTAGAATCCTTTGATGCTGGAGAGCAATGGATAGGGCAAAGGAGAGAACAGATGGGGAGATAGAGGGGGGGCAGTGGGGGTAGATGTTTGGAGTGGATTACGGTAAGGAATAAGGCTGGGGGAGGAGGGAAATCAGGACTAGGAAAAGGAATAGTGGAGCCATGGAGGATCAAACTAGAAAGTGGTACTGAAGTTGCTAGAATGTGCTGAAACTGGTTTGCTGCTGAAACAGACAAGACCGGTGAATAGATGTTTATTACGTGGCATGTGTTTGCTGCGGGGTTCCCCATGTTCCCTCTATGGCCAGCTCCCTTGTGGGTGTGACCACACGTAACGCTTGTTTCAGTGTTAGGCAGCGGGAACAGCGGCAAGTGTTATGTGGAGAGACACCCACCACAGCAGTCTGGGCTTCTCCAATCTGAGACTACGCAGACAGCTTCATTTTTGGAGGAGAGGTCCATGAACGGCTATTAACTAGGGGGGGGTGCACTTCGTTTTCATTATACTGATAACGACATTCTTGCTTTCATTATCGTTATTGCAACAACAATGAAGATAAACAACAAAATTAATTTTAAAAAAATTATTTTTTATTTTATAAAAGATTTTTATCCCGCCCCCCCTGCCCACAGGGCAACTCGGGGCAGCAAACAACAATTAAACACAATAAAAGCAATTTAAAATTTAAATCCCATATGCGGGAGAAAAAACAAATCCCCCCCACCCCAACCGACCCACCCTACCCTACCCTGCCACCTCGCCAAAAGCCTGGCGGAACAGCCAGGTCTTACACAAATGTCGAAATGACAGGAGAGTGGGGGTCAACTGAGCATCCTCCGGGAGCGAGTTCCACAGCACAGGGGCAACCACTGAAAAAGATCTAACATCAGTGGCCACCCATCTCGCCCAGGGAACCTCCAAAAAGGCTCTCACGGACAATCTCAGGGGTCACACGGGCACATGGGGAGTGAGGCACTCCCGCAGATAAGCAGGGCCCAGGACGTGAAGGACTTTGAAGGTCAAAACCAGCACCTTGAACCTAGCCCGGTGCTTTATAGGCAGCCAGGTGTCATGTGCTCACTGCAGCCCACCCACATAAGGAGCACCAGCTGCAGCCTCCGGACCAGCTTCTCGGGCAGCCCCACGTAGAGCGCGTTGCAGTAATCCAGCCTCAAGGTGATGAAGGCATAGATGACAGTGGCGAGGTCAGAGTCTGAGAGATACGAACAAAGCCAGCAGACAAGATGTAACTACCGAAATGCACTTCCCGCCACGGCCACAACCTGAGATTCCAGGCTGAGCCGTGAATAGAGGAGCACACCCAGACTCTGCATCTAAGAGACCATGGGAGGGCAAACTCCCCCTACAAGAGGAGACTCAACCACTCCCAGGCCCCCCAAGCCCTCACCCACCAACATCACCTCTGTCTTGTCAGGATTCAGCTGCAGATGGCTCAACCTCATCCAAGCCCCCACAGCTGACAGTCACTGGGAAAATAAGGAGACTGCATGGCCTGGGTCGATGGAAAAAGAGAGGCAGAGCTGAGTGTCATCAGCATACGGATGACACTGCATGCCCTGAAACCCTCTCACAATCTCCCCTAATGGCTGCATATAGATGTTAAACAAGAGGGGGGACAGAATGACACCCTGCGGGACTCCACACGCAAGGTTCCGGGGGGAAGATGTACATTCCCCCAAGACCACCCCGTGAGTTCTCCTGGTCAAGAATGAACAAAACCAGTCCAAGACCGTCCCGCCAATCCCGGCACGGTCCCGCAGGCGAGTCACCAATACCTCATGATCTACTGTGTTGAATGCAGCCAAAAGGTCTAGTAGGACCAGTAAGGTCTGACAACCCTGGTCCAACGCCAGATGGAGATCGTCAACCAAGGCTACCAAGGCAGTCTCCGTACCATACCCAGGCCGAAAACCAGACTGAAAGGGGTCAAGAAAACTGGTGTGGTCCAGATGTTCCTGAAGCTGCCATGCCAAAGCCCGTTCAAGAATCTTCCCTAAAAAGGGAAGGTTAGAGACCGGCCAATAACTGGCAGGAGCATCAGCGTCAAGAGATCGTTTCTTGAGCAGGGGCCTAACGACAGCCTCCTTCTGGCAGTCATAATGATAACGATAGTAGTTATTGATTTTGTTATTGCCTGGCAGGTGTTTTTTGGAGGGAAATGTGGCAAGGGGAGGAGGGAGCAGACATCTCGGAGCCAGAAACAGTGTTGAACTCTTGAACTGAGCCTGTGATGGGAGGGGAAGGACCTGATGGATGTAATTGCTGGCCAATGAGCAGCGCAAGCAGGTCCCAGGCAGTTGCGTGGCACCCTGTGATTGGTCATTGCCTCCTGCCTCCCAGAACCAATCATGGGAGCTCTGGGGAGAGCACTGCAACCTTTTATGTTGCAGGGCCAGGCTGTTTGACTCTTGTTCTGTGTTAGCTCTTGCTGTGACAGGCTGCATTTACAGAACTCTGATGCTTGCACTAAAAATCGTCCCCAGCCCTCAGTGTTATACCATACCTTTTTCCTTATACCCTTTATTTTACCTTTTACCTTTCCCTGTCTCCCCTTGTATATATTATATATAGAGATATATTAGTTGTAGATATATCAGATAGATTATATATTATATAGATATCAGTAGACACTAGGCTTTTTATTATATATATTAGCATTATAGGATAGGAATAGGATAGATATCATTATAGGATAGGATAGATACTTAGAAAGAACACATAGCAGATAGAAGTTTAGGAATATATTGCATATACTCTAGGTTATTAGGTGTAGGTTTAGGTTAGACATACATATTAGTAATTTTTCATATTGTCATTGTGCTCTTATTACTACTGCATTATAATGAGAAAGGGAGGAAGGAGTTCAACTTCTGAGACGTCTGGGGCAGGTGTCTGCTGGCACTTCTGCCACTGGTGACAGCCCACAGCAGAAAAGATACCGAAAATAAAATCTTAATTAATCGCTCAAAATTGATACTGATAACACGGATAATGAATAATGAAATGTTGTTATTAACGATAACAAAAACAATCTTTTTTAATAACAAAAAACAAGTGAAAAATGACATGGGTCCCTGGTGTGCATCTGTACTATTGGCTACGTAGTTATGAGGATGTAACCTCTGAGTGTTGGGAGCTGGGAATGAACAGCAGAGAATGGATCATCTCATCATGACCTGTTTGGTACTGTTTGGTCCCACTGTCAGAGACAGGACGTTGGGCTCTATAGAACAGTGGTCTGGCCCAGTACAGCACTTGTGTTCTTCGAAAACTCAGCCAGGCCTTTCATTAGCGTTATGCATGTACTATTGTAAGCGAAGGAATCGGGTACTGAACTATGGCACAAAACCACATGAGCCCATTACGCAGGGAGTGAACTCACTATTTCTAAGCCTGGCCCCTTTTAGAACATAAACAAGTGATCAGTCCATCTACAGAAATTTATTTCCCCCAAACTGGCCTAAAAGAGAGAGTGGCACTGATCAACACATGCGGTCCTTTTGTCTGGCCTAGTGTTTTTGACACTTCAGTGATCCTGATCCTGTTGGTGGTGCAGGCAGTACTGCTACCAGACAAGCGGATTCACAGCAATGCTGAGAGCTTCCCTGTCCATAGCCCTTGTAGCACTGGGTGTGACTACTCTGCCCAACCAGCTACCACAGAGCAAAAATGGTCTGCACATACCCAGCCTCACGCGGGTGAAGAGAGAACACAAGGAGTGTAGCAATGGGTGCTGACAGGGCATGCTTCCACACCCTCTGCGATTCTGCAACCCTACAGCTTTCCCTTTCCACTCTTCAGTGCCTGCCAGTGCCGTTGCTCATGCAGACCTGTGCTATGGATTGTCTGGAACTCCCACAATACTCTTCATGCACTCCAGCAGAAGATGCCATCTCTGCATGAGCACCATTTACAATGTGAATGTACTTTAGTGTCATCTAAGTCAGTGGTTTCCAAACAGTGCTCCAAGAGACCAAGGTAATGGTCTGTGGAATTGGCCAAGGATAAAAGTAGAGTTGACTTTAGTTCCTGATGCCACTGCAGCCATCTCTGGAGAGACTGGGGGATGATTGGACCGCATGTACGTCAGCCACAGCTTCTCTGTATGCATTACAATCACCCTCACCCTGCACTGGCGGTGGGTGCAGAGTCCTCGGATGCTCGCTGAGGGATGACCATCACTGCTCAAGGAGGGTGACCCAAGAGAAGCATTTCAGGTTGGCAGCCATCTGTTGGTCTAAAGAGTTTGGGAACAGCTGATTTAAACAGGTGCAACACATTGTTTTTCTCATTACGCCCCTTACCCAGCCAAAATACAATAAAACCAAGTGATAGCATAGTGTTCGGTAGATTAGCTTAAGCAAGACTATCTTCCGGTACAAATTCTCAAAGCATTATTTAAGCATCTTTGCCTATTTTAGTGAATATAATTTGACATTTAGTTCATTGATTTTCTGCTCCTTAATACTTCATTAGCATGAATTAAGCAAACAGATGAACATTAAGGCTTCCTGTTAAATCTCTGGCTTGTTTTGCATGTTTTAATGCATTTCCAAGTTTATGAGGATACTTTTCAAAGTACAATGCAAAATTATTTATTCAAACTGCCTTCCCCTAAGGCAGAGTGGCTTACAAAATAAGAATAAAAAAACCCACATACAAATAGTTTTAAAGCTACACTCCAACCACCTACAAACTCCCACCTGCCCAAGCCCTCTCCTCACCTGTCAGACAGAAAGATCTTACATTGCCTCCCGCAATGATTCTTCCCAATCTACTCTTCTGTTTTCCCTCCATTACATTGCATCTCAAATTAAGTTGCAGGTTCATCAGGAAAGGGGCTATTCTTGTACTGTGAGGTGTGTCTGGTGTCCACAGTACAAAAATACTCTCACATAAAATAATTAAGATCGATAAATACCTAGCTTCCAGGCTTCCACTTTGTAAACATGTAAATAAACAAAATCCAGCACAAATATATAACAAAAAAGTCAGTGTTGTAAAGCTACCATCACACTTTTTTCTTGCATTCCAGAGACAGTCTCTTGGGATGCGTTTCCTTGTAGTTTATAACAATGTCAAAGATCGTTCTTGCCTGTGGTCAGGGGGAAATAAATAAATAAATAAATAAAATCAACAATGATAGTTCCTTCACTACCATAAAGTTGGACATCACATCCAATGCCATTAAAATCCACAGAATGCAGGAAATAAAAGTGACTCCGTGTTCTATTAACATCTACAACGTAGGAGAAAAATTGAAATACTATTCCTGAAGTGAGGAGATTTCAGCTCTCCTCCCTCCTACATGGAAGTCTGAAAGTTTCAAATGCCGACATGAGTTGTTAAGAGTGAAACCTCAATCATTCTTCCCAGCCTACCTTTTGTTTTCCCTCCACAACACTCTGTTGGAAATTAAGTTGCAAGTTCATCAGATGACTATGCTTGTACTGCAACAGGTCTAGAATATTTTTGTGTTAATAAGAATCTCCACAAGAGACTGCGAACTTTGAGTTATTTTCCAGCTAAACGTAAAATGGGCGTTTGCAGCAGTCACCACTGAAGGCCAGCATTTATCCACAGTGGCACCAATGTGAAATGAATGCCGTTATCTTCTATTCAAAGTAATGCTTCTGAGGAGAAGTGTTTACTTTTCATCAGTAGCCACCATACTAGGTTTTGTAAATTTTTTATGATGCTCATCTCATAAATAAGGGGGAGGAGCTAGGGTGCTTTACACAAAGGAGGCCCCAATTTTCTTTCCTTAACAATAATGGAAATTAAGCACTTAATTTCCTTTCACATCAAGGTCAAAAGGTGTATCTAAGTATTCCGGTCCCAAAGAGATTACATGTTAACCATTCAAGTAAATAGAATTTAAGAAAGCAGAAGGAAGATGTTCCAGGAGATTTCATGGTTTCTGGTTACATTAGGAGATAGAGTTTTCACGTTGTCAGCCTGCGTTATATTCAAAATAGCTTATTCAGATTCTTTTAAAGAGCTCACTGCATTGTAACGTCAAGAAATAAGGCTTAGCAACATTAACAGCAGAGGAACAAGGATGAGAAATACAGGCAACTGGGGGTGGGGGAAAGACTGCAGAGTAGATGAGCCTTTTAAAGTGTTATTTTCTATTCCCTTTTTCTAGGTCCTACAATAGCATTTTAACCCACTGCAGCTCTGAAGACATCAAATGCCATTTTGTGTGGGAAAATTTATATCACCAAATTAAACTGTGGAGGCTATAACAGTATGTTGGGGACTTAATACTGAGGAGATACAAAATCATAACTAAAAACCCACCCCTGGCCCAACCATCCCATCCTGCCCACTCCCACTCCCAGCCCTCCATCTCTCACCCAGCTAAGACACCACCATGGCTCTGGCCATGAAGCTATCCTCAGGAAGGGACAAACAATTTCACCAATACAGGGGATAGAGATGGACACTAATTTGCTAGCACTGGGCTTACTCCTGAAGAGGAGCTCATCCACACTGAAAATTCAGAACCTGACAGAAGCAGCATGGTTTCATAGTTGGTTACAAGAAACACCACATTAAAATAAACCCTGATAAGTCCTCAAGCATTTTGACTGATCTTTGATGGAAAAGAAAAAAAAAAAGTTTCCTCCATGTTCTAGGACTTGCGTTAAAGGCTGAAACCACAAACAAAAGTTGTCCCACCAAGTTTTTGGCTGCTCAGTCTACTCCAGGTCGTCCCTGCCATGAACACTGACTGTTGCCATCGTTTCTGCTGCTCCAGTGACAGAGCAGAGGGCCTACTCGGAGAAGCAGCAGCCTGAACAACAGTCTCCTCATGAAGCTTCCTCCTCTTACGGTAGGAAGGAACCCATCATCGCTGCTGTACAGGGCCACCAGCTCCTAGAAGTGGCAATGGGGGTTGAAGGTCAGTCTTTGGTCTCCGTGACTTTGGATGTTCAAATTCCCCCATGTCTGAAGCTGAAAAATATCATATTGGCTGTCTTACACACTGCCAAGCATTGCCCATTTTCACCATACGTAAGAACAGAAAGAGTTTATATTCCCATCAGGCTTTCTCCAGCGCCACACCTCCATAGGTTGCAGATGCCTCTACGTATGTCTTGCCCACCAGAATCCCCCCCTTGCCCTTGTAACTAAGCTAAGCATGTGCACAGTGCACCTGTGTATCTCCCTAGCGTCCCTTCCCTTTTGTTTCCCCTCCCTTGTCCATCCTGGATTAGAAGCTCCTTGGTGCAGAGACTGTCTCCAATTATTTTATTTATTTGTTTGTTTAGATTTTTATCCCGCCTTATCCCTTATGGCTCAGGGCTGCTAATATCACAAAAGATAAAAAGTTTTAAAAACCCATCAAAACCTCATAAAATACTTATAACCCCCGAAGACTCCAGAATCTCCCCTGCATGTTAAATGCCTGACCAAATAAACCAGTCTTACACAGCCACCAGAAGATGCTCAGACTATATCTCAGGTGAACCTCCAACACATTGCTTCTGCAACAGCCACCCCCAGTCCCACAACTTCTACACTAGAAAGCAGCAGTGTGTGCCAGGACCCCATGTCGTTTTTCGTTATTGGTTTTCATTATTAAAATGTATCATTTTTGTTTTTGTTAATAATGAAATGTCTTTTTTGTTGTCATTGCCATTATTGGTATCGGTACAGATTACAAATGAAGATTTTATTTTTGGTATCGGTATCGATTTCGTGTGCCAATGAAGAATTACTGTCAGAAGTTGAACTCATTACCTTCTCATTGTGATACAGAAAGAACTGCACACAATAAATATGCTGTACATAATATGTAATTTTATTTATATCATATATACAGAATCTAAGCTAAATCTAAACTATGTATAATACAAAATGTTCCTATCCTAGTATATATATAATAAAACAGCCTAGTATTTAACTAACTAACTAACTAACTCTCTCATATATACATATACATATACATATACATATACACACACACACACATATATATATATACACACACCCTAATATCTATCTCTATAATATATGGACAGGGGAAGACAGACAAGGGAAGGGAAAAGGAAAACTCAGAGGTATATCTACTATCCCAGTTCTAAAGTGGAAGATTCTGGAGGGACACACACTAATGGACTGGATACAGAGGCTCTGGTGCATCCCGACAATGGATAGAACTGCGGCTGGTCTCCAGGATAACCTAGAAGAATTTTATCTCACCTGAAACCCAAGCCGGACTCTGATTACTGAGAATGTGGATTTGGAAAAGCATAAACTCTCCAAAAATCTACATTTGATATGATAGAACTCTCACCAGTACCAAACTTCTTTTTTTCCTGAACAGTTTTAGTTTGATTAAGTGGTTGTGTATCTTTTATATTATTATTTTACATTCATTTTATTGTTTGTAATTATACAAATTTAAATGATACTTCTGTATTTTATAAGTAGAAACTGATGTTTGAAATTTAAATTCAAAACTTATTTTAAAAAGAGGTATATCTACTCTGTGTGTGTGTGTGTGTGTGTGTGTGTGTGAGATATATATATATATATATATATATATATATATATATATATATATATATATATATATATATAAGGATTGGATGGTAGTGAAGGGAATAAGGGATATATATATGGGAGGATTTCTAGTGCAAGCACCAGCAGCTTCTGCAAACGCACCCTGACAAACAAGAGCGCTAACACAGAGTGAAGCAGCCCAGCCCTACAATATTAAGGGTTGCAGTGCCCTCTCCCAGAGCACTCCTGATTGGTTGTGGGAGGCAGAGGCATTGAGGAATCACAGGTTGCCATTCAACTGCTGGAATCTGCTTGCACTGCTCATTGGCCAGAGATACATCAATCAGGTTCTTCCCCTCCCAGTTCAAGAGTTCAACACTGTTTTTGGCTTCAAGAGGTCTACTCGCTCCCTCCTCTCTGCTCCACGTTTCCCTCCAAAAAACACCTGCCAGACTATAACAAAATCAATAACGACTTTCATTATCGTTATTGATTTTGTTAATTTTTTTTGTTTTCGTTATTGCAATAACGAAGATGACAATTTTTGTTTTTGTTATTGACATGCACACCCCTAGGAAGCTGCTCCAGTACAGCCATGTCTTTTGGAAAAAGATATAGTTCTACCAATACAAAAGCTGTGTGTAGACAAGTCACAATTCACTCACAGACAAATCAAATTACATGTGAAGACAATAGTAATATTAAAGGCAAAAGAAACAGCCTTCTGTTTCACAACAGCAAATGTCAACTTCAGTTTCATTAATGTATATTTTACAGGTCATCACAGGAGGAGTGAATCATGGCTTTTTTGCAAAAAATAATGTAATCTACAGCCTGTATAAAATCAGTTGCTAAATTTAATATTTTCAAAAGCAAAAGTGGACTTAGTCTATGTATTTTGGAAGCAGACTTGTGGACACTGTAGCAAGGGACAAGATAGGATGTCAGAACAGGAAAGTTTCAGCAAATAAGTTACTAAAATTCTCTCCCATATTTTGCAACATTTCTTCCAGTATTTTAGCTATGCATATATATACTATGCCTTTGAAGACATGGTATCTTACAGATGATAATTGATCTGTACCATTTTTTAAGATCAAATCAAGTATCAGACATTTTATGGGCTTAATTGAAAACCTCAAATAATACGAAGCAGCTTTAAATAGCTAACACAACATTTGATACATTCATTAATATTTTAACTGAACTCATTTGCAAGTATAATAGAAAATGTTACACAGTGGGGATAAAAGAAAGAAAGACAAGTGATTAACAAACTTGAGCAAGACAATGATCCCACTGTTACAATGTCTAGTCGACATAGCCCAGATATCTAGCTGAATACAGGAATTCGACTGTTAAGGTTAGACAGCATGGGTGGAAGCTTTTGATGGCTAGTCCTCAAAATTCTGCCTGACCAAGCCACATGTACACAAGCCACCTACCCTAACATACCATTTGTAAGATAGCGTGCATGTGCATGACCCAGAAATCATGAACAGGGTCCCTTTGCTGTATCAAGACCAAAGTACTATACACATTTATCATCAGAGGAGTCTTTTTCCTACCAACAGTATTACAGCAACTCTATAGTATTTAAACAGAGTTATCAGGAATATTATTCAGGAATTCCAATAGAATATCAACAGTTTGTTTTTGATATGCTGGGGTACCTCAATAAGAATATTCCTTGTTACAGTATTTAAATGGATTTTCCTGCCTATTTTAGCATTACAAATCTGTAAGAACCATCAGAAGAGTTTGACTCTTTTGGCCTGGCCCAGCCCAAGTATTTATGGGACAGGGGCCCCAGACTCATTGTTCTCTGTGTCATTCTTCGTATCAGGCTGTTGCTAGCCATTCTTATGCATCCCTTCATTGTCCAGGAGGGAGAGAAGAGGGAGAGCGGAGGCTGATGACAGTTGTCACCAATGTCGACTTCTCCCAAGGAATTGATCTTGATGGTAATCCTCATGGGCCTCCTTCTGAGGGGTATGTCCATGGTCCTTTTTCCTGAGGGATGGTCCAATGGTCAGCTCTGTACAAAGTGCCTGGCCTCCTGAGTCTTGCAAGCCTTTCCATTGCTGAAGTCCCTAGCTTTGTGCCAGCTTCATATATGCCTGGGGTCCTTCACTAGGGATGGGCGAACGTGGTTCGGAAGTTCGGACCGAACTCGACTAGTTCGGTCGACTGAACCTCCAAACCGAACTCGATTTTTGAACCGAACTGAATTTCCAAACTCGGTTCTGTTCACCCATCCCTATCCTTCACCTGTGGACACTGGTCACTCCAGAGGTTCTTGACCCTAGATGTCTTTCCTTCCTAGGGTCACTAGTCCTACTGCTTCTAACCTATAGTGCTTCCCGCGGACCATAGATCAACAGGCCAGCTACACTCGGAGTGGTTATCTAGGCCAAATCTGCCTCCCTTCAATAAGCCCCTAAGCTACCTGCCCCTGCCATACCTCTGGTGTTCACTGGTTCCTAACTCCTCCTCTCTCGGCCTCCTACCCTGAGCTGTGTCACCCCTTGGGCATCTACGCAAGTTCTTGACTCTTCCCCTCTTCCAGGGGCAGGGTGATGTGTGCTGAACTCTCTCTCAAGTCCCTATGCTTGAGCCCCAAACTGCTTTTCCCAGCAGGGCCGGACCCAGGCATGTGCCACATGTGCGGCCTGTCCCCGCATGTGCTCCCCTGGCTGGGCGGAAAGCTGCAGCCAGCTTCTCCCCCAATAAGTTCTTCTGCTTCCCCTCCCTAGCTTTCATCCCCATCCTTCACCTGCCTCTGCCTGCTAGCAGTGCAGCAGCAGCAGAGGGACACTGGGACACACTGATCGGACTGGGAGATAAAACTGTTGGTTTATAAACAACTCCTCCCCATGTGAGTGATCAGAATATTGTTACCTTGTAAAGAAGGTTCTTTGAGATGGCACCTAACATTCTCACAACTGAGTTGTGCATGCTCACCCTATTCAAATAATAGACCACATGATGGTCTCTAGCTCTTCTAGTATGAAAATCTCTCCCTCCCTCAGAATGACAGTTCCTTCCAACTCTTTCTAGGAATATAAGAAAATTCCATGCGGGGCTAGAAGGGTGGGTGTTGGGAGGATGTTCACAGCCATCTCGAAGAGCCTTGTTTTACAAGGCAGCAACCTTCTGTTCTTTGAGTGACTCCTCACAGGCCATTTTTACATGGCTCTGCCAGGTGTGGGGGTGTGTGGGGGGTCCGTGTACACTGGTGCGCAGGCAGTACGTGCACACGGCTACACATGCATCCCCACTCACCTGCACTGACAGACTAACCACCGTTTTCCCTGGTTGCTCCGTGCCTGGGGACGAGTGGGGGGTGATTATATGGGAGGGCGGGGGCACAAATGAACTGCTGCTCGGAGAGGTGGAGAATGGGAATCCTTCCTGTGCAGAAGGAGCACATGTTATATACATTTACACATTTGCATAATTAGGTGGGTCTAATTATGCAAATTAGGCCCCGCACCAAGACTTCACACATGACCTCTCAAGCTCTGGGGCCGGCCCTGTTTCCCAGCATCCTAGGGGATCCACCCAATATTTTAAAACACATTAGATTATCTGTGTCAACTCAAATCTCACCTCAGGTAGGCAGCGTATTTTTTCCCAGTCGGATAGCTTGGCCTTTATTCCTTTCTCATTGACCTTGTATAATGCTGCAGTTTCCATAACTTCAGGTACAGTATGTTCACTGCTCTGCCATCAGCAGCTCTTTTTGCTGCACACAGCATTATCAAATTTTTGTGGCATGTCCTTTCTAGCATTAAGCCATTTGACTTTTCAGTGGTTTACTGGTAATGAATATTGTGTTGGGGGGAAAGGTATTAAAACAGCGCATGCTAACGGTTCACCTGTTATGCTGCTAATTGGTTTTTTAGCTTCTTTAACCACCGCTAAGGGCAAACTGATCAATCTAGCTTCTGGATAAAGTCTACCATCTTAATAAATCTGACAGAGCATTAGTATATCCCACATTTTCTGTCTTTAAGCAGTTTGGGTCATCATTAAAAGAACAACATTTGCCAACAGGTAACATGCAGCTCCAGTTATTTTCCTTTCTTTCTTAGTACACAAAGGCAAAAAAAACCAAAAACAGCTCAGCTTAACAATGTGTGTTAACTGTTGGAATGTGTAGGGCTTTGGGGCCCTTTCATCTGCTGCCCCCCTTCCACCCCTCTTTTCTTTTGCTGCTTTTCAACATTGTGAGTCTCTATTCTGCAAGTCAGTATGGTTCTGTTGCCTTCAGATATCACAGTGTGTTGCATTTTGGAAGAATCCTGGTTTTCCTCAGTATTTTTTTTCCTTGCCTGAAAAACATACTTCTGGCATTCACCACCTAGCTTCCTCTGTGAAGAATCAGACTGGCATAAATAATTAATTTTTTATTTTTTTTTAACCAGCATCTATTTCCTCCGTCAATAAATCACTCGTTATCCCCTGGAGGAACTACTGTCTTCTTCATTGCTCTCTTGCAGGAGTACGTTAAAATGCCTCGTTATTTAACTTGACTGGTTGTTCAATTTTCTCTTCAGTTTCTTTTGCTTAATGTGTTTACTACATTATTTTATGGGAAAGGTGTACTTACTCCCAGACTCTACATCCCCTGCCCCCCAAAGTGCAATAAATCACTTATAAAAAGATTTCCCTCAAATATAGTCTGCATGACAACCAAGAAAGTGATGCTTCACTTGTGTTCCCAAGTGTTACCAAAGGTAATGCTAACCACTTGTTTTCAGCTTAAACACACATTTATCTGTTACATCTCACATCTGCATGTGTAAACAGACAAAGCAGAAAGTCTGTTTGCACAAGCAGATGTAACAGGTGAATGTGTGTTTAGGCTGAAAACAAGTAGCTAGTATTACCTATGGGGGAACACAACTGAAGTATCGGCGTCTAGGATGTTTTTAAACAAGACCCACTCATGTATGGCCAGTGGCCACCCCACTGTCCAACTGCTCGTGTGACAGTGGTGTGCGGGGAGGCACACTCCCATGACCCACGCAGCAACCACTCATGGCCACGCACGGAGCACGCCTGAAAAATCCGGAGTGCCCTGTGCAGGCCAGGGCAGCTGCCTCCGTGGACAGACAGCCATGCTGGGAGATGCTTGTTTGAAGCACTCCCTGCACACATTGCATGCATTGACACCCCACAGCCATGACACGCAGTGGTCGCGGACCCCCTCTCCATGGCACCAGCATGGTTTGGTCTCCTGGAAAGCATTCTGGTGGGCAGCCCATAGCTGCTACATGTATATAGCTCCTGTTATGCGTACATAAATACACTGCCCCGCTTTCAGTCTGTGGCAGTCCGAGAGGCCATAGAAATTAGAAACAAGATTTCATATGGGCAACAGCTGGAGTGAGAAGGCTCTCTTGTAGCTGATGAACACCCAATAGCATGAACATCTGTAGGAGCACCTCTGGAATCAGGGGGACATCAACAATTCAATGCATGATTAATTTCCATGGATTTATTGTTACCTCCGGTAATACCTACTATCTGCTATGAATTTTAGCTTTACTTGCTCAAATAACCAGGATTTTTTCCACTTGAGATGCGAACACAGACACCTGAAGAAAAGGCATGTCACAACTACAGCACAAGTGTTTCCATTTCATCTGATGCTACACCCAATTTTTTCCAATGCCAAGTTCTCAGGCACATGGTCCACATCCAGCTTCAGATTAATCAATCATGGACATTTATAAGAGGATAGTAGAATTTCTTCCTTGTAGATTGGCTTCAAATACATTCTAATTAAAACAAGGTAATTCTTGCAAATATATTTCTTGTTTCTCATACAGAAGCATTCATAAAATACAAATATTAAAAGGATAATCTGTAGCACTGCCATTTTGATTCAGATTTTTAAAAAGAGTTTTCTTTTTAACCTATAAGCTTCAAATATCTACCATCAGTTTTGAAACATGCAGCTTGGGGAACATGGAAAAAAGATACAAGGTACTGTTGTCCTCAGCTTTCATTTTATCTTACATTTACTGTTCCCTTATCTCAGCAGAGGGTTCTCAGCACCTTCCAAGATTGGGCCCATTTGCCAACAAAACTTGAAATTTCAACTGTAAACAAGTACTCTAAGTATCAATTCACTTACTGCAGTAGAACATCAAATAGCATCACATCAACAGAATGAGAAAAAACTCAGTCGTACTATCATGCATTTTTCACTGCACACCCACAGACTCCTCCAGGAGTATCTCTTCTGTTGGGACACAAGCATCTGCACCATCTGTAGAGTTGTCAATGCCACTAAAAGACAAAGGCCCTTTTCACACGAGACGCTTCCCCACATGGACACCTATCGTCCACATGGGGGAACATCTGATGTAAATGGGGGGGGGGCACTCCCATAACCCACGCATTCCCCCCTCCCTCCCCCCCCATTCATGGAGCCACCAACAGAGGGTACTATGTATACCAAATATCAGAAAGATTGAATAAAGGGAACCGATTTTATAAGCAATTGAATGTTCTTATTTTAAGAAAAGCTGCATATATACTCCTGGCTACAACTTCTTGATCTTCCATTCAATTTTCATGAAACCTGGGATTATGTCTCTACCCAAGATTACCAATCTTTCCAAATTTCAGAAAATTAGATAAAGGGTTCAGATGTTATAAGCCATTAACTTGAAACTCCATTTCCGGCTGTAACATTTTTATATTCCATCCTATTTACAAGACATTTGGCAGGAATGTATCCCACACTTTCCATGTCATCTCTGCGAAACTACAGGACAATTTGATAAAGGGCCCCAATTTTATAAGGAATTGACACTGTTCCACTGAAGACCATTATTTAGATAAATAGCAGCACATGCAGTGTCAGTCAGAGGCAGGCACCTCGCATGGCAGGGGGAAGGAGGCTATAGGAGGGAGGATGGGGTGCAGACCAACAGACTGACGAACACATTCACTGGCCAATTACTGTAGGCTTCCAGCTTTACAGGACCAATTGGTGGTGGCTTTGAGATGGGCATAGGGGGCGACCCTGAGGCAGGCATAGAAGGGACATAACTGGGACTTTGGGGATAACATCCCAGCAATCAGGAGACATGGTTTACACATGTAGGCTGGCCAATTATCATCACAATCACATCCTACAGCACTGTGATAGAGGACATCAGAGAATCTCTATTGGCTCTTTCCTAAACACTGCTTCCGACTTCCCAGTAACAAGTTGGGGAGAAAGGTTGGGATGGTCACAGCACCGAATGAGGATATTTTTGAAGGGTGCCATCTAAATTAGAATAAATAAATAAAAATAAATATTTCTTTCTAGGCACTTCTGCTGGGCAACCTTACTGTACCTAAAAAAAAAGGGGGGAGGCTTTCCATAAGGAATTTGGAAGCAGCACTGTACCTGAAAACTTAGGTATCTTTGGAAATAAGATTAACCACCTCTTGGTTACACTTTTTTCCCCCCCAGAGTTCGTGACCAGGTGAAGTTGGGAACAAAAGGTCACTGACCTTCTATAGCATTTTAGTCTGTTTATAATTGAGCTACCACTTAAGGGGCACATTCTGATTAACAATGTTAAATCAAAGTAACTACTCCACTTGGGTACCATAGGTAGAGTGGCAACACCTCCCCTTTAATAGAGGATGCTTATGAAATTTTCACAGCATGAACCGTGTACCCCAGTGATACTCCACAACAAATTTCACAATCCTAACTTCGATCATTCCGATTTTAGAACAAATAGAACGTTGGGACTTTATAATGTAGCGTGCAACACATCTTAGCTATTAGAGTGCGCTAATAATCTGAACAATAGTCAGTCTATAACTCATACCTGTTAACAACAACATTCAACAGGCATTGGCAGCGCAACTTAGGCAATATTTGAACGTTTACCTTTTAATTTCTCTAACGTAAAAAGTTATAAATTAGCTCAAATTCAGGAAGGCAGGAAGTTGGGACAGCAGCTGTCAGGTGTTGTTCCTATTCCTTACTTAAATGGGGCTCCTGGGATTTTTATTATTATTAGTGAGCTTGTGGGGGAGACTTGCTTGTTCCGTTAATAATTCTACCTGAGTAGAACTGCCACCTAGCCACCAGGGCGCAGACAACCTTACCAAACAATACGTTTAATTAAAATTGGTAGAGGCCTTTGAATGGGATGAAAGATATTCAAAAGCCCCATATAAAACAGATGGCCTATTATTGACTACACATCTGAAGAGGCTGAAGAGCATAAGTTATTAGTCAAAAACATGCATGTATGAATCTCAATAAATAAACCCCCAAATCTATCACTTCCCAGAAGTAGCATAGGAAACCTGCAAGTTCTGAGAATACCACCAACTTTTGTCAGACTATGGGTATTTTCAAAGCATTTCCACGCTTTGACCCATGTCGAATTGAGGGCTACTGTCAGGGTTGAATGCACCACCAGATGTTAGCCCAGACCACTCCGTGGGCGGTGTTGGTGCATAGCGCGGGCTGTGACTCGGGAGTCCAGGGCACGGGAGCAGAGAGGAGGGCATGCACACAAGGCTAGGGGGCAGAACCATAGCACAGGTCCATGATCTGAACCCTCCTCTTCCCGAGCCCCACCCCCTTAAACACACCTGCCCCCAATTTCTATGCAGCCCTCAAAGAATGTATTAAGTTTCGAGGTGGCACCAAGGAAGGAAAAGGTTTCCCCACCCCGGCTTTAGAATGCAGTTACCATGATGGTTTCAAAATGAGAGAAAAATAGTTAGAATCATACAATCTTAATGTTGGAAATGACCTCAGAGGTCATCTAGTCCAACCTCATGCTCAATGCAGGAAATCCACAGCTACAGATGGCCATACAGCCTGTTTGAAAACCTCCAGCAAAGGAGAGCCCCCCACCACCCTAGGCAGTCTGTTCCACAGCTCTTACCGTTAAGAAGTTCCTCCTAATGTTTAGCCAAAAATCTGCTCTCTTGTAATTTGAACCCATTGGCTCTAGTCTTGCCCTCAGGAGGAACAGAGAACAAGTCTGCTCCACCTTCTATGTGACAGCCCCTCAGATATTTGAAGACAGTCATCATGTCTCCCCTTAGTCTTCTCTTCTTCAGGCTAAACATACCCAGCTCCTTCAACCTTTCCTTGTAGGACTTGGTTTCCAGACCCCTGACCATCTTTGTCGCTCTCCTCTGAACCCGTTCCAATTTGTCAATGTCCTTCTTAAAATGCAGTGGCCAGAACTGGACACGGTACTATGGAATCACAGAATCTTAGAAATAAGATGGAACCTTTTATTAGAGGTTAGACCAACTTCCACTAGCTATCGTGTGCAAGCTCTCGAGCTACACAGAACTCTTCTTCTAGCAGGAACAGGAAGTCAGAACAAACGCAACATATTCGTTTGGCTTGTTTGGAAACTGGAGTAGAGGTGTTCAGAGCCGAATGCCAGGGGTGTAGCTACCATGGAGAGATGGATCTTAGTTGTTCCTGGGACCAGGATTCTGAAGGGGCCCTTTGCAAGCTACCTGACTGCCACTAGGAAAATTTCAGAGGGGCCAGCACACCACCCCTGCCCACTTTGAAAACTCCCTAGCAGCATTCAGGCTGCTTGCAAAAGGTCCTGCAAAGAAGGAAGTTTTCAGAGGCGGGGGTGGTGGTTGGAGTGCTGGACCCGTCCCCAACCACTCTTAAATCTTCCTTCCTGGTGTGACTGGCACCACTCGGGGGGAGGGAATGTCGGCACTAGGAGATGCAGGGGACTTCTTCATAGGTAAACCCTGCCTCTCTCTCCCCGGGAAGCCCCACCCTCTTGGAGGCCATACCTGGGACACGAGTCCAGGCCCCGCCTTGCCATGCCACTACCAACAACAAAGTAAAGCTTTAATCTTGAAAGGGAAGAAGTGGCAACATTGGGAAGCAGAGACAGCAGCTGACAAGTGCGCCATCCTAAATGGGTTGCTAGTCTCAGTCCATTTCTATTGGACTAGATTCATCATCCTAATTTGCACCATTGCCGGCAGCCTCGTCTGAGAGAAATGACCAAATTACTTTCCTGTACGTATGGGAGCTTATTCACCTTGTTCAAGCAAGAAGTCTGTGTGAAGCTTTCATTGCTTCTGAGTAGGCAAAGGAATATGGTCTCCTGGACTAAAAATCAAACACCAGTTTTGAAAAGCATCTGTCTTGCCTACAAAGACAATCAACCTTGTCCGAAAACCTGGCTATTTTATAATTATCAGATTGCAGACTTGATACTCAAAATTACGATATTTAAAGGGCTGATGATCCTTGCAAACATCACTAGAAAAAAACATGCTGACACAGCAACGCCAGAGGGTTTATATGGAAATCCTACAGTGCCAAAATAGATGTTTTTCCTGTAACAAGGCTTCATCCCAAGCATCATCCTTCCATTAAAATCAAAATTATTGAAGTGGCAGTCATCATTCTGACGAAAGGCTGATGGACCAGAAAACAGCTGCTCACTTTATATTTAATGTAGAAGTCAGATGCCAGTCATCTTGTAGAATTGACTTTTGCTGCATTTCAGGCAACCAGAAGCTAGAGTATCCAGAGAGGTACAATTTTCTAAAGATTTACTGCAATTTTATGGGTCTATTTCCAATGACATCTTTTATGTGTAAGTGCGCACACATTTATTCAGCCCTCACTGTAATAAAGGCTAATTTAAAGCCAAGTATAAAGCTGCTCATGTGGTTTCGCTTCATTTTTCCTTTCCCGGAGGCTAATGGAAGAAATTTCTTACCTTCCTAAAGCCTGTAAGATTTGCCCTTCCATCTCACTTCCTCTTTTCCTTTGTTATTGTTTATAATTGGTTGCTTCGGGAAAGTCAACGCGCTAAATTCTTCCTAGCTTGTTTAGAAAGCGCAGAGAACTGACAATTTGCTTTAGAACAGCCACAAGCATTTCCCCCACTGGTGCTACTGGACAGCAAGACAGCCTCTCTTATAGCTTGGGCCAGGGATGGGAAACCTCAGTCCTGGGTCTGCCGCTAGTCTTTACTGGCTCCTTTCCGGTTCCTGAATCTGGCCCATGACCCAGTTCCTACTTCCAAGCTCTGTAAGACTGAGCCCAGTTGAAGAGAGGGGAGATGAGGGCATGCACACAAAGACAAGGGACAGATCCATAGCACATACCTATGATCTGGACCCTCCTCTTCCCGAGACCACCCCTTAAAAATACTCCCATCTTCAGCTTCTATGTTGCCCTCCGAGTTTGTACTAATTTTCAGAGAAACACCTGGGAGGGAAAAGGTTTACCACCCCGAGCAGGACTAAAACACATTTGCAGCCTTGGCTTGGGCTGATGCTTTTGCGGTACGTTTTCAGAGCCATTTGGCTCCCATGTATCCATTGGGCTCAGCTCTTCTGAAAGCTGAGCTTGCGCAAATAAGAACTTCTGGGTGTTTGGCACATCTGAAAATCTGGCCCATGATGGACATCTGAGTTGAGAAGCAAGAGCTTGAACCTGAAGAGGAACAGGAAGCCAGCATATGGAACAGAGCACTGAAGTATGGTGAATGTGTATTGCACGGCCTACAAGTGAAAATTTGTGCAGGGCTGCCAGCACTAGGTGGTTTAAAGTTTCCGAATACTTTTTGTTTAGTATAGCCACTTTCCAAACCAACCAATCTCCTCCTTTCCCTACCTTTCCTTATGTCTCCTCTTCTCCCTTGATTGCCTTTTATTTTACTCCTTCTAAGTAGTTTTCCAATAGTCTGCATCCTCCTGCAACTTAGATTTATTATGAAGGCGATCACGCATTATGGCAGGGGCAGCTGATGGACTTTCAGGTTGGTGGGGGCAGCTGGCAGGGTCACCAACAGGGGGCAGAGCCACCCAAACTTAATATTGCTATTAGAATGACTGAAAGACCCTTCCCCCCCTCCCATACTCAGGATTAAAAACCAAACCAGAATCTCTCCTCAAAACAATTTTTAATCAGATTTACAGTGGCAAAGCCAAGGAAAAAGTCAAGCCTTAAAGCCTCCCCCAACCTCCATGCTCAGGATTAAAAACCAGACCAGGATTCCTCCCCAAAACAATTTTCATCAGTTTTAAAGGGGGAAAGTTAAGGAAAATCAAGCATGAATAAGTGCCCCCCTTGCTGGGGACTGAATCCCAACCCATAGAAAATCTCCCCCAAACAAACAATTTTTAATTCATTTTAAATTGCCCATCTTCTCACACATGCTCTTTTGGCCCTGGCCCCCAATCCCACCCTCTGTCCCCTGGCTGGCGGAGCCCCAGATTGACTGACCTGACCTGACCTGCTGGATGCCTCCATTACCCTCCATGCATGCACAAGCGCAGCCATTGCTCATGACGTATGCATGACCACCGAGTCCCCCAGCAATGGACTCTGCAGCTGCACATGCATGGGGCCAATGGAGGTGGCCAGTAAGTTCAGGTCAAAAAATTTAGAAGCAGCAGCAGTACTCCAGGGTGCTTTGTGGTTACCGCCCGAGAGCCCTTCATGGTAGAGCCAGTCGCACCTGCATTATGGATGAACTAATTTCACTGCATGGAACGTTCTGCAGTCATGGTTTATCTTGTACGTCGCAGTCCAGGAATATACTTCCAGTCCAAAGCCACCTCATCATCACCAGTGTGCATCAAATGACAAGGCTTTGCACTTTAACATATCTTTACATCTTCACAAAGCTACATTTACATGAACTAATTAATCTTTGTAACACTTAAGGGACCTAGACAATTACTGCTTTCATATAGCAGATGGGGGTGGGGCGGGGGGAAGAGACGGAAGGGTCTTGCATACGGCCACACAACCATTGAGAATCGGACTCAGAATGAGTGCCAAGAATTCTAAAATCTGGGACCAGAAATCCACCCATAGAATAACCTGACTAGACTGTACGGCCTTTTGCAGCAAGGATAGCACTGCTCCATACCAAATAGAAGGAGGCAGCCTTGCCTTCTAGACATGGAATTACCTCCTTTGAAAATTGCACTGAATATCTATATGGAACAGTTAGAAGATGTGCGTTGGCCTCACACGTGATTTCTCAAAACCGGTTACACGATAAGCATATATTCAGTGGTGTTTTTGCAGACAGACAGACATAATGCTCCATGTGTGTTTAATGCTAGAAAATGAATGGCAGTTACAATTTGGTAACACTCATAACAAAGAATGTGGGGAGTTCTAGCCAGTCCTGCCTAAGCCTTGGCCCCTGGCTCACAGGGGATATTGCATGTTGCCATTCTATTTGCTCCAGCTAAACCATTGCCTTTTCTCAATCTTTCTGTAAGTCATCAATTTGAAGATGGAATAAGCATTAAGTGTTTACACTCGACGTACCATACGTACGTATGTGTCTTTCTGATCCAGTTTGCAAACTGCTGAAGACCTACCCCTTCCAATTTCAACACCTTTTATAGGCTAGCAAAATAAAAAGAAATGGGTATGCAAAAATTAAAAGGGATAATAATATCTGGATATTGACACTTATTGCCAATTGCTGTGCTCAACCAATTACAATAAAGCTAAACATAATAGCTTAATAATTAAGCCTCCTGTCTGAGCAGTGATTTTACTGGTTTACTGTAGCCCTGATATTAAGCATAGAAAGCAATGCAGACACCAGGCAAGACAGATTGATATAATGATCCTGTTACACTCTAGATGTTTAAAAGCACTGCAAATAAAATATTTATTTTAAAAATTACTTTATGCAAAGCAATTAATCTGCAATATGCAGCCCTGCCATCTTCAGGCTCTCTCTCCTTCTTTAAATGTCAAAGATCCAATGCCACAAGACCTGCTGTTTGATTTTTGTCAAGGGCAAAAGTTGTGTTAATGGTGTTGAGAATCGATTTATCAATTACAAAAGTTTGTGGAAGGAGAAGTCTACTTTTTCCTAGAGAAGCAACTACGGACAAGCTTATTTCTTCAACATTTTATTTGAGCTCCCAAGTTTTGGAAGTGTTCTATAGAGTTGTCGGGTGAGAAGGAATCGCTAGAGCTATGTAGTCCCCTGATCCAAAGCAGGCTGCCCAATTACCTACAGGCATTACGGACAGATGCTTGTCCAGCCAGGATTTTAAAAGTGGTCGATGAAGGTGTGCCACATTCTGCAGACTTTACAAAAAGTAAAGTTTAGATACGGTGGGGCCATTCCTATTGAATGAGAACAGTATTGATCTAATGACAGATTGCTACTAAATGCCGGGGGGGGGGGGGTGCGACACCCTTTATCTGACAATAAATACCACCACCCCATTTCCAGTCTGAGGTAATCCAATCCACCACAGAAACCTGTCTGGACAACAGCTTGAGGGCTCTAGTGTCCATACAGTAGATCAGGCTTTTTTTGCCATTTTTAACCCTACCCACATGGACCCCTTGTCACTTTACTACAGTCCACCTCCGCAATTTTAATACCAGTAAAGACCTCATTTACTATGTAAGAAATATCTTTCTAGTTTTCAAATGCAGAAATGTAATTGGAAAATGAGTAACATTTTTTTTTTCTTTTTGTATTTTATGTCATGGCCAGTTGGTTAGTATACAAGCGAGTAAAAAAAGTAATAAATGTGAGTAAAAAAAAAAGTGACCTCATTTTATGATAAATGTCCCCCCCCCCTTTTGTGTGTGACAATACTTTATGGACAGCCCCTTGTGGGAGGAGACTTTCGAGCATACAACAGCACAAACACCTGTTCAAACAGCTACGGGATCAGCAATGAGGTGTGGATTTTCCATGGATTTATCATTACGTCTGGCAACACCCTATGCCACACCTCATCACACATGTACATGCACAAGTGGAGAAGGCATGGGCACCAGCCAGGGGCCAAAAGAGGCTGCTATGCACATCTTGGGATGGGGGATTTGCGGTTTCTCAAAAGGATGACCCACTACAGCTTCCAATAGTGCCTAGAGTCTCCCAAAACTCTGGGCTTCCTTTATAGCTGCACAATCAGAACCACCTCTGACAGTACTGCCTGTGCTCTTGGGCTTCTCTCTGCACCAGTGATCCACTGCCTCTTTCTGGTTTAGGATTTTCAAGTAAGAAAGCCTGGCATCTAGTTGGCACGAGTTACACAGCTGAAAGAGAATGTCTCAATACGTTAATGGAGTTGAATGTATTTAGACAGGTTCAGATTCCTGTAGTCACATTACGCGGTGTGTTTTATGACACACATGCAGGTGCATGTGTTTACCTTATATACTGGGGGGGGAGGGATGCTGAGCAAACTGACAGCATCAGCAACCAGGTAACTTGTAAGAGCTGTTAGGGATGGGCGAACAGATCGCGGTTCGGGTTCGGCCGTTCGGTTCGGCTGCGTTCGGTTCAGCCATTCGGTTGGGCTGCGTTTGGTTCGTCCATTCGGTTCGTCCGTTTAGTTAGTTCTCCGAGTTCGGGTTCGGCTGTTCGGCTTGGTTGTCCGAACAGGCTGTTCGGTTAGGCCGTTCGGTTCGGCCATTTGGGAAATGTTGTTATGGGTGGTTTTTTGTTTTTGATATGGTTTTTTATTGGGTTTTATATGGTTTTCTTTTGTTTTTTATTTGGTTTTTTGGTTTTATATGGGGTTTTTTAATTTATTTTTTTATCTAATATTATATGTATCTATCTACACTAAATCTAACTGCTATTAACTATTCTAAATGCTATGAACTAAATGGATTATCTAATAAGTACACAGGCCTATTCCTACAAACACTAAAACTAAATCACTAACGCTATCTATATCAGTAAGCTAACTCCTACAACTCTCTACATCTATCTATCTATCTATCTTTCCCCCCCATCCCATATCCATATCCATATCCATACATACATATGGATATATATATATGGATATATATACATCCCATATATATGGGATGGGGGGGAATCACAAACAGAAGAGGAGTCTGTAGTGAACTGAATACATACATACTCAATGAGTCTGTACAGTGAAATGCATAACACAAGGTTTCAGTTTTTAAGTTTCATTTCAGTACAAAACTGAAATGAAACTTAAAGCAATCTAAAAATCCTACTCAACGCCTGCTGTTCAGGAACAGTGACTAGCTCAGAAGGTGTTGGGAAGGGAGAAGGCAGATAATTAGTTTCGTTTCTTGCAAGCCTCACCACTCCTGGTGCCTGGAAGTCTGGTCCTCAGTGACTGACACCTCCCTGTCATGTTTGACCTTCCAGTGAACCTTTTTTTGCCACCCGAACGCAATCCAAACTGACCGAACTGTTCGGCCATTTCGCCTTTCGGTGTTCGGTTTGTTCGGTATGTTCGCGGTCAGGTTCGGGTTCGAGTTTGGACTGAACTCCGAACTACCGAACCGCGTTCGCCCATCCCTAAGAGCTTTTTGACAGTGGAACAAGTTACCTAGGAGGATTGGGGAGGGCTCTCCCTCACTGGAAGTTTTCAAACAGAGGCTGGACAGTCATCTGTTGGGGATCCTGTAGCTGCAGATCTCGTGCACCAAACAGGGGTTGGACTAGATGACTTCTCAAGTACCTTCCAACTCTATGATTCCTGAGACTGATCACTGATGCTGTCCGTTCGCTCAGCATCTCTTCTCCCCCGTAACACACGCACCTGTGACTGACTGTTCAACTGCATAAATGTATCCCTGTATGCTCCCCAATCCCTGATGTCTCTCCTCCCTTGTTTTTAATAGCCCTCTGGGGGGTTTCTCTAAGTAGGACTGCCCAGAACCAGGTACATCGCTGGCACAAGTAAAAGAGTTTGAGGCATCTCTCAGCGATGGAACAAAAATACAGATCTTTCTACACACAGGAAATCAGAAGGCTCGGATTCCTGTAGTCACATTATGCTGTGTGTCTTATACTTGCATCTACTTCTTGTTATTAATTTCTCATTCAATTAATCTCCCCACCCCCGTTTAATTTTCATATCCAGAATGGTTTGGATCCTTCAATAGAGAGCAAAATCGTGGACTTGGCAGGGGTCTATTGGCCAAGAGTCAACTTGGAACTGGTGCATTTTTCCTTCCCTCGTCACCAGCTCTGCATAACAAATTCAAATTTATTTTATTTGGCATCGGCTCAAACCATAGCCAAAATGTTTAAGTACACTTAAATGTTAATGATACACTTAAACAGCAAATACTTTAAAATAATGACAAATGAACAATACAGAATAATAAGTTTTAAATTACATTAAAAGCAGCCATAATACAGGGCATGTTCATCATTTACACACACCTTAAAGTGCTGGTCTTTCAATCTTCTCGGTTTACAAGTCCACAAGTACGTTCTGGGTGCATTCTTCTCACACACACTGCCATGAGGCAGCCTAAAGTAGCTGCAGCTGTAGACTTGAGGGGCTGCCATGGAAACCAAGTGACCACAGCTGCCTGGAGCAAAGCAGTTTACCAGGAGAACTTTTTACACACACAAGTTATGGGAGAAGTTCTATGCAGAAGTTCAAAAAGCCAGATGTTTAAGATCTGGGTGAGTGATTTAGACACACAGAAAGTTCAGGATGTAACAGCAAACATGCAGGAGAAACGTGTGTGGAAAAACACCCACAGTCTTTGCTCCTATGCAGAGCAGTGGGACAGACAACCCACACCCCTGAAATTAGGACAACAATACAATGTAAACAAATACCATATACCATGATCAGAACTTCTATAGCCCAATACAGATCTATCCTGAGCATATTTAAATATACCATAATACTCAACATCCATGGCTTAATACCAATCTACATAAGACAAAGTCAAATACACTTTATTACAGTTTATGCCTTGAAACCAGTGAACCAAAAATACATTTTGCAACATTAAAATTAAACAGTTTTGCATAACAGAAGCAGAAATAAGAGTAAATGATTTTAAGTGTTAGCCGCTTTTAGACGAGCAGCGCACGATTGCGCATCGCGATTGCGCATAATTTGAAACGTCCGCCTGTTGTAATTAGACGAGATGGAAGTGGGGTATTCACATATTATGGTGATGGCGCATTTTTAAAGTCCGCGAATTAAATAGCTCACAATCGACCTATTTAATTCGCGGACTTTTAAAATGTGCCACCGCCATAATATGCGCATAATACCCCACTTCCGTCTCGTCTAATTACAACAGGCGGACATTTCAAATGATGCGCTATCGCGCGCGCCGCTCATCTAAAAGCGGCCTTTAAGTCAGGACAAGAAATGCTTACTGAAAACAAACCACCTTAACGCCCCAAATTACCTTTATGGATGTACCAACTGCTTCACTCACAGCAAGAACCAAAAGAAAACCTCTCTCTTACATTCGGAGCCAAAAGCTCAGATTGTCTGGGTCCAGGCCAAATAATGCCACACATTATGTTTTTCAGAACAGAATTTCAGCCTGTAACTGGCAGAGCATTTTTAAAGGATATTTTCAAACAGTGAGAGCAGATATTTCTGGCAGGTTCCGATCTCATTATGCTCTACCAATTCACAACAGTAACAAAGGGACAGTGAGCCAGTCACACAATTGTCCTACAAATCCATCCTTGTCACCAAACAAGGATTAGCTAAGTGCTGCCTATCTTCTCCTGAACAGAGAAGAACAAGGGCAAGTCTCCTCAGAACTTACCATGCTACACGGCTTGGTAAATAATACACAAGTATGAAAGAAGTATTGCAAGAAAGGAGCATGCTCCCCTACTCTGTAGACGCTGAACCCTGACCTTCGGAAGTTTGCTATTTGGCAGCCTTTCTACAAGGACAATACAGTATTTGCTGCTTTACCACGCTGGGTGGATGCCGGAGCCCTTGAATAGGCTGAGTCACTCGCTCGGCACTCCCAGCTGGTCAGTAGTACCGTTTCACCATGGTACCCCTTCCGTTTTCTAGTTTTAAAATACTGCCCTAACTCCAAGACATTGTTCAATATATTGAAAATATCCTGTCCTGGCTTCCCCCCCCCCCCCTTTTTACATATGGGATGGCAAACCTGTTACTATTCCAAGATCAATTTAAGCCCTGATTAACCCCCGAGATACGGGTAAAGTCAAGCCACATTACTAAAGTGCATTGTGTAGAAGTCCTGGACTCATGCTGCAGGAGAGAAAGGAGATAAACATGAAATTCCCAGTGCTACCAACCTGGCACATTCACAAATACCGAACTCACTGGAGAAAAAGGGACCTGTTTTACAAACTTGGGCAATCCGGCTGGAAGCTGTGAAGTTAGCATCTGGTTTCAAGTTATATAATATCCAACATGGTGGAAATGCATCATAATTCCCAGACACAAAGAAATTGTGGAGACAGGGAACCATGCTCACAGAGTTTCCCCCATGCCACCAATGGGGAAAATGCATTGAACACAAGTCCCTGAGCAGAGGGCCATCACAGCTCCAACTCATCCAAACACACGATTTTCATAGGTGGAAGATGCACTCTTCCCTTCTGCTTTCAAAGCAGCAAGGAAAACAAGCCACCTGACCAAAATCAAGGAAAGCTTAGTGGAAAGCTTATCAGCAGTTCCTTGCAATTAATTTCTTTATTAATGGTAAAGTGGTCCTTTGCTAGTTTCTTTTGCAGACCATATTGCCATGTGTTCCTGAGGACCCCGTGAAGGAAACAAATCTAAACTTGAAAGTTCCGGACCAACTACTAGGATTGTTTTCTTATAATAAGTTTGTAGAGTTAAAACATAGGGTTTGCACGAATAGATGTGACTCTTACATATTTAAGTTACTTTAGATGAAGCATTTAAAATATATATATAAGCTTTTATCTTTTATTCACCAACTTCAGTAATTGGCATCATAACTGCTTACCGTTTGCTTTCAGTGCAAATTAAAACCAAAACAAAATGCATGCAATATATGAAGGGATATTTTCTCTTCTGCTGGAAAGAAATAACCCCATTGGTATAGATACGAAGTACACTTCAGGAGGACAGCTGGAAGCTTTCACTCTGCGCATTGGAGTTCAAGGTAAATGCATTTTCAGAATGGTTATTAGAAAGGTGCCTAATAGAACATTACAGCTCAGGTTCTCACCCTGGAACCTCTTTTCCTCTGCACTGACTGCTGTGCCTATCACCTGACTAACAGTTTGGGATGTTAGTAATATAGCACTTGTCCTGTAAGGGCCTCAAAGTTGTTGTTTTTTCAATTAAAAGAAGATCAAGCCCTACAAGGTCTCCTCACCCCCCAGGTTCTGCAGCGACCTCTGCAGTGGGCCAGGGGTACCCTTTTGGAGGTCCCCCACGTTTGGCAGGGGGTCACTACTGAGAGGGCATTCTTGGTCACAGCACCTCCTTTATGTAGCTCCCTCCCAGCGAAGGTTTGCCGGTCCCCAGATCTCCTGTCCTTTAGGCATCAATGTAAAACGTGGCTTTTCTGTCAGCTTTTTTTTTTGAGGGGGGGATGGATAGTGGGAGGGATTGGTTGGGCTGGGGAGGGATGTTTTTACGACTCATTGATGGTTTTATATTTGTATTGTTGATTTTTTTTTTTTTTTAACCACTGTCTATATTGTTGTAGTGTTTATATTTTATATTGCACGCTACCCTGAGCTGCTGCTGTAGCAGGAGGGAGCAGGATTTCATTTTTTAAAATAAATAAATAAATTTTAAAAACCACAGTACCCCTGTAAGGCAAGTGAAGCCGTTTGTTTCAGGTTCTCAATAGAGGCAAACATCTGCCCTCCGCTGTGCTAAGCGGCGGTGGGGCGATTGTCGCGCCCCCTCCCCTACTAGAGGGCGAGCGGGACTGCTTGAGACAGCAGGAGCTGCAAAGGCAACGCCTGCTATGCATGAAGCCGCTGGAGTGGTCGGGGGGGGTTGCAACCCTAGGCAACCCCCCCGACCGCGCGAAAAGGAGAAAGCCTGATTGGCTGCTGGGAACCACGTGAGTGGCCAGCAGCTGAATTCTGCGTTTCCCACTCAGTCCAGGACAAGCGGGGAACGGAGCAGCAGCCGGCAGTCACAGCGCCCAGCTGAGAGGGATTTCAGGAGCAGCGAGGGTGTCTCTGCTGGCAAGGAAGACAGATGGGCAGAACCAAGAAGAGAGGCCCCAAGGCAGGAGCAGCAAATCGGGCTGGGAGTGAGGCTCAGCCCGAAGGTGAAAGGGAGGCAGAGGATAGCCGGAGGGGGCGGGGACCCGCAGCCCCCGGTCCATAATGCACAGGCAAGAAAAAGGAGCAAGAGGGGGACGAGTACTGCACACACCCCCCTCGGTATGGGGCGGGGACAGCTCTCGAGCGCCTCGCTGCCTGCGAGGCCTTGCTCTTCGGTGCTGGGCCCAGCACCTTAGGCGGGCCCCCTCCCCCACAAGTAGAAGGGATTAGAGAGGAGGGCGGACCTCCCCCACATGAATGGCAGGATAGAGAATGGCTAGGGGAGTCGGGTGGGGCTGGGACCGGCTGGCCCACCCCACACCCGGTCACACAGGCCCTGGGCAGGGCATTTGCACTGGGAATGCGTGAAGACCCCCACGAGGGACCGAGCACCGGGGGGGGGGAAGAGAGGGGAGCCCCCCCTTAGGCACGGTACGAGACCAATTGTTCCCCCCCCATCTGCTTTGCGGACGAGGCCCCTCCAGCACGCAGGCAGAGAGGGGAAGGGACTGATGATCCCCCACGGGCCCCTGTACTATTACTCCACCCCCCAAGGCGACCAAGGCGACGAGGGAAGCCAACTGGGAGGCACTGGGGAAAATGAGGGGCCCCCCCCACGCTCCGCAAGGAGGTCCTCCTCCGCCCCAGTATGTTCACAGGCCGTCTACGAGCACAGAAGCAGAGGGAACAGGACATGATGACCCGAACATCCTGGCAAGAATTGCAGTGATCGAACAGGCACTCGCGGTCAGATCCGGCAGAACCCTGCGAAAGGGGCAGGTGTGTGGTCAAGGGGACCCTGGATGCCGGCAGCCCACAGCATGGGGAAAAACACAGGGGGGCCAAACAGCATTAGGCCCAGTTCCCAGCAGACCTGGATGGGGGCAAGCGGGAGTTCAGCTGACACATGGCACGGTGGGCACAGGGTTGGCACACAGGCAGGGAATTCAACTGGAGCCGGGCACACACCATCACCCCCAAACAGGCCCCCCCAATACTTATGGTGGAATGGGGGTTGGGTCCAGGTGGCCACCCCTCCTGGGATTGGATACGACAGCTGCGCCACACCCAACGCAAGGGGGAACGGGCAGTGGAAACATGGGCGCACCATTGGGCGCGCCTCAGGCCCAGCAAGCACTCCAGGTTTGGACCCAGGGATCCCCTGGGCAGCTTGGGCAGTCGGGGGCGATTCTTCGCCAGCCAGCCCCACTAGGGGAAGCGTATGCAGACTTATCAGCACCAATAGGCGAGCACCTCTTGCCTGCCACTTGAGAAAAGATCTGGAGAGGGAATTATGTAGATCTTTTTGCACTCCTTTTCAGCGACCCCATAGTAGACCCAGGGGACGATGATGAGAAGAAGGAGAAAGAAAAATACAAGAGACCCAAGGCAGACAGAAATTGGGTTAATTGGACATTGGCCTATGCAGTTTACCAAGGGGTCCAATTGGAAATGTTTCCGGGGAAAGGAGCCACGCTTCTCAAATACGGGGAGATTATACGCAGAGTCTACGAGACCGCCCCCCCCCCCGGGGCATGGCTCAGATATGATGAAGCCTTCCGGCACCAGGCTTCCTTCATCCCGGGGCTAAGGTGGGACACTCATGCGCATGACCTGTGGTTAAATTGCATGAGTGATGCCACGGGAGTACCCAGAGCAGATAGTGGACACCTTTTGGCAAAAGGGGGGGTTGCCCCAGTCAACGGCCCGGGTAGGGCATGGGGGAGGCAGAGTGCAGAAGGAACTGCCGGGCAGTGTTGGGCATTTTCCCACATGGGCAGATGCCCTCTCTCATCATGCAGGTTTCGGCATACCTGCTCCTCCTGTGGGGGATTTCACGCCACCTCTGCTTGCTCCAGACCCAAGCCGGGCACTAAACCAAGGGGCAGGTCCGGTAGCGGTGGAAAAGCAAATCCAGGGAGTGGGGGCACGGGAGTGGCAGGGAAGAGCCCCAATGCCAATTAAGGTGGAAAGGTTGGCAGCAGTCCTATCCGTGCACCCCAATAGGCAGGAATTCAACTATGTGGTAATGGGTTTTAAGGAAGGATTTCTGATACCAGCAGGGGAAGTGAGACGAGAAAAAATCCCCCCCAACCTGAAGTCCGTAGTAGGGATGGAGAAAGTGGTAGAGCAGAAGATACAGAAGGAAGTGGATGAGGGTAGAGTTGCTGGACCATTTTCCTCGCCACCGTGGCCTAACATGGTTTTTTCTCCTTTGAGAGTGGTCCCAAAAAAGGCTCCCAGGCAGTACCGCCTGATCCACCATTTGTCATACCCGCGGGGTCACTCAGTTAATGATAGCATCCCCAAGGATTTGACATCCGTCCACTATGCATCGTTCGACGCTGCAGGGGCCTTGGTGAGACAGTTTGGGAGTGGAGCGTTACTGGCAAAACGCAATGTGAAATCCGCATTCCGCCTTTTGCCAGTACACCCTGACAGTTTCCCGCTCCTGGGTTTTCATTTTCGGGGGAGATTTTACTATGATAAGGCTATGCCAATGGGTTGCTCTATTTCATGCTCTGCCTTCGAGCGCTTTGGCTCCCTTATAGAGTGGGTGGTCCGACGGTCTGCGGAGGGGGGTGCCATCACAAAATATCTTGATGACTTCCTCTTCATAAGCCAAGCAGGCATGAATCAGTGTGCACAGTTGGTGGACACCTTTCAGAGGAAGGCCGAGTATTTGTGCGAATGGAGCCGACTTGCAACCCACGTTAACCATGTATCATGTTCCGTTGGCGGAGCAAAACGGAAGGAGGAATGTGACAATATGGATCTGCGGACATAGCCTGGTCAGGTGGGCTGCCGCGGCAGCAAAGAACACTCAATGGGGAACCCAGCTGGGGATATCAGAGATGGCCAACATTTCCTGGCTGGGGCGAAGTGGGATGAAATGGCATCATCTGCTACCCGAGCTCACGCGCCAGGCTAGGGCCACCAAACCCGACATTTTGGTGATCCACCTTGGGGAAAACGATTTGGCAAAATTAAGAGGGGTACAATTAGTTAAGAATATCAAAAGTGATTTATGGGAGGTAAAACGTATATGGCCAAGGGTGAGATTAATTTGGACAGAGTTAGTAGAAAGGGTTAGTTGGGGCAAAGGGGTACCAGCAAAAAAGATAGACAAAGCAAGAAAGACAATTAATAGGGAAATGAGAAAATGGCTGATCGGGATTGGAGGGGAAACAATCGCACATACCGGAATTACTCATAGGGAAGCAGAACTATTTAGGAATGATGGTGTTCACCTGTCCCCAGTTGGTAATGAAGTGTACCTGCAAGAGTTACGGGCTAAGCTGTTGAATTGTTTGGAACAGGTGTGGGGGAGGACGGATCCGGCCGATAGATTTCGGCGGCTCCTGTGTGGCAGGGGTCCAGTATCGGTTATGTTAGGATAAGTAGAAATATGAGTCACCTCCGTAAGAGATGGGGAAGACACGCTTAACGTGATTGCAGGGTATGGCATGCGTGGCGTTGTTTTCCCTGGGAAGGGGTGGCTTTGAACGGTGGGAGGACATTGTATGGCCCACCACCGAGAGCCACCTTAGTCCTTACTCAAGTCTGAAAGGACTAAGTCCCCATTGCCCGAGCACTAAGCGCCGACTATGGGGAGACGTTTTGTTTAGGGGAAGGTTATCAAGGGTATATTGAAACCTCCCCTGTGGTTCAATTGTTCATGTGTTATAGTTGGATACCGGACCCTGAATCGCAATAGGCGATGTCACCCCCTCACCTATTCAATTTCAATGATTGGTTACAATAAAGGGTGCGGCCATGTTAAATCCATATACTGAGTCCTGTCTCGTTCTTGGGCGGTGCGTCGACAACTGCCCTCCGCCGTGCTAAGCGGCGGTGGGGTGATTGTCACGCCCCCTCCCCTACTAGAGGGCGAGCAGGACTGCTTGAGACAGCAGGCGCTGCAAAGGCAACGCCTACTATGCATGAAGCCGCTGGAGCAGTCGGCAAGGGTTGCCCTAGGCAACCCCCCCCCGAACGCGCGAAAAGGAGAGAGCCTGATTGGCTGCTGGGAACCACGTGAGTGGCCAGCAGCTGAATTCTGCGTTCCTCGCTCAGTCCAGGACAAGCGGGGAACGAAGCAGCACCCACCCTCCCTCCCTTATAACTGTGGTTTCGACTGGTTGCATTATATGGGCCAGGAAGGAATTTTTGGCAAAGAAAAGTTGGTCAGAGGACCGTCTTGCTTGTTTTCACCTTCCTTACAGTATGGGCAAATTGGTTGGCCAGTAGATTAGCGTGGTGCTTGCTCGATGTTAATATAGGTTTTGAATGTTATAATTGTCACACCCTGGCGGGGGTCCAGTATCGGTTATGTTAGGATAAGTAGAAATACGAGTCATCTCCATAAGAGATGGGGAAGACATGCTTAACGTGATTGCAGGGTATGGCATGCGTGGCGATGTTTTCCCTGGGAAGGGGTGGCTTGGAATGGTGGGAGGGCATTGTATGGCCCACCACCGAGAGCCACCTTAGTCCTTACTCAAGTCTGAAAGGACTAAGTCCCCATTGCCCAAGCACTAAGCGCCGACTATGGGGAGATGTTTTGTTTAGGGAAAGGTTATCAAGGGTATATTGAAACCTCCCCTGTGGTTCAATTGTTCATGTGTTATAGTTGGATACTGGACCCTGAATTGCAATAGGCGATGTCACCCCCTCACCTATTCAGTTTGAATGATTGGATTCAATAAAGGGTGCGGCCATGTTAAAGCCATAAACTGAGTCTTCTGTCGTTCTTGGGGGGTGCGTCGACAATACTATCTAGGACCACAGTGACTAATGAACTGGGAATACAACTTTGGGAGATCGAGCAATGCTGTTAAATCACTAGATGAAATTACCTCTTATAAACTAATCAGCTGCAAAACATCCCAATTATTTAATTTATTTATTTTATTTATTTAAAAAGAATTTTTTAGTCGCCCCCTCATACCTACGGCATCTCGGGGTGGCTTACAACAACAGTAAAAATATTTTAAAACCATCAACAAAAAATTAAAAACAATCCCATCCAACCCCCCCCCCCCCTCACACACACACATCCCCAATGCCCCCAACTACCCAACCCTCCCCTCTGAAGGCCTGGATGAACAGCCAGGTCTTTCAGGCTCGACGAAACAGCAGCAGACCTGGGGCCAGGCGGACTTCCTCCAGGAAGGAGTTCCAAAGTCGCGGCCCGGCCACTGAGAATGCCCTCTCCATTGTGGCCCCCCATCTCACCCGACGGACCTCCAAGAAGGCGCCCCCAGCAGACCACAGGGATTGCTCTGAGGCATGGAGGGTGAGGCGGTCCCCGAGGTATGAGGGGTCTAGACCGTGCAGAGCTTTATAGATCAATACCAACACCTTGAATCCGGCTTGGTACGCTATAGGCAGCCAGTGCAGAGCATGGAGCACTGCTGTTATGTGCTCCTGTTGCCCAGTCCTCATAAGGAGATGGGCCGCCGCATTCTGCACCAGCTGCAGCCTCCGAACCAGAAACAAGGGAAGCCCCATGTAGAGCGTGCTGCAGTAATCTAGCCTCGAGGTGATGAAGGCATGGATACGGATGGCCAGGTTGGGTCTGGAAATGTATGGGCACAGCCTCTGCACCAGATACAGCTGGCGGAAGGCGGTCTTGGCCACCGTCTCCACCTTCTGATCCAGACGGAGACCCGAGTCCAACACCACACCCAGACTCCGAACCTGCTGGGCAATAGACGGACGGACCACCACCACCCCCGCAAGGGAGGCCAGAACCTCCCCATCCCTCCCCACCACCATCACCTCCATCTTATCGGGATTCAGTTTCAGTCTGCTCTGCCTCATCCAATCTGCCACGGCCTCCAAACATTGGGAAAGCAATGAGACGGCAGGACCTGGGTCAGTTGAAAATGAGAGGTATCAGCAGCATATTGGTGACATTGCACCCTGAACCCTCTCACAATCTCCCCCAGGGGCTGCATATACACATTAAACAATAGTGGAGACAGGATCGAACCTTGCAGAACGCCACAGGATAAGGCCCAGGGGCTTGATGTTTCAGCCCCCAGCTCCACCCGCTGGCTTCTCCCTGAGACGAATGAGCGGAACCACCCAAGGACAGTCCTGTCCAGGCCCCCCAGGTCTCGCAACCATCTCAACAGCAGCCCATGGTCCACGGTGTCAAGAGCGGCCGAAAGATCTAGCAGGATCAGAAATGTTGAACATCCTGCATCCATCTCCTGGCGGAGATTGGCCACCATGGCCACCAATGCCATTTCAGTACCATAGCTGGGGCAGAACCCAGATTAAAAAGGGTAAAGGAAACCGATGTTGTCCAGATGCGCCTGGAGCTGCAGTGCCACTGCCCGTTCAATAACCTTCCCTAAAAAAGGGAAGATTAGAGACAGGTTGGTAGCTGGCAAGTGCATCCACATCCAGATATGGCTTCTTCAGCAGGGGGCGTACCACAGCCTCCTTGAGACTGGGCGACAGCCTCCCCTGCCGAAGGGACACATTCACTACCCTCGCCACCACCGACCCCAAAGTCTCCCTGGAGGCTTTCACCAACCAGGACGGGCACAGATCTAATTCACAACTGGTGGCCCTAACAGACCCCAGGACATTCACCGCATCGGCTGGCATCAGTTCCTGAAACTGATCCCAGAAAGTTCGACCGGACGGCACCTCCATAACCTCATGCTCCTTGCCTACTGCTTCCAATCTGGTGTCGAAGTTACTCTAGATCTGAGTGATCTTGTCTGCAAAGTAGGTGACAAACTCCTCACAGTGGGGTCTGGGACAAGTCTCCGTCCAGGCGGAGGGAGGCTGGACTCACCAACCCCCGCACCACCCAGAACAGCTCCACTGGACGTGACTTTGCAGATGCTATGAGGGCAGCAAGGAACTCCTTCTTTGCTGCCCTCACAGCCTCAACATAGGACCGTAAATGGGTCCTATGGAGAATTCGGTCAGATTCAGAGCGAGTCTGACACCAGCATCGCTCTAGCCTCCTAACTACCCGTTTCATATACCACAGACCCTCAGTAAACCAAGGGGCCCTGAGGTGACGAGACAGAGGAAGAAGACATCTCAGAGCCGCCTGTCAATAGCCCCCTCAAGCCAGATGTTCCAATGCTGGACAAGCTCATCGACAGAGTGGCCATCTGGGTCTAAAATTAATTCCCTCAGAGCCTCCTGGAACCGCTGTGGTTCCATCAGCCTCCAGGGGTGGACCAACCTAAGTAGTCCATTCACCTTCTGGAGGAGGTGCGCTGAAAGACTGGCCTGTAGGAGATAATGATCTGTCCATGACAAGGGCATAACCCTCACATCCCCCACTAACAGATCACCCACCTCAAGGCCAGAACAGAAGATCAGGTCGAGAATGTGCCCCCCCTCTCCCACGTGGGTCGGGCAGTTGACCACTTGGGACAAGTCCATGGTTGCCATGGCAGCCATGAACTTCCGCTCTGCTCCTACAAGGCCAGCGTTGGCATGGGCGTTGAAGTCCCCCAGGACTAAAGTCCTGGAGGAGCTCAGTGTCACCTCCGAGGCCAGCTGTGCTAGAGCGGCAAGGGATGCTGCCAGACAGGAAGGGGTCCAGAATACCAGCAGCACCCCAAGCTTGCCCCCAGTCAAATCAACCACCACATGGAGGGCTTCAATACCTGGAATCTCCTGGACTGGATATCTCCTAACTGGCAATTCCTCTCTAAAAATAGAAGCTACACCTCTCCCCCGGCCCCCCAAGCGGGGCTGGTGCTGCACGGAATACCCAGTTGGAACGAGGAATTTTAAAAAGTCTTGGGCTCAACTTCTGACAGGACACAGGTCATTATCGCCTAGTTTAGATTATCAGCTGCAACGTGGCCAATTGAAATGCACGGCAATGCACATCCAGTGAGGGCTGAACAGAGTCTGAAAAAATGCTGAAATAATTTAAGCCAGAGACCCTTCCAATCCAGAAAGTGTCACTATTTGTTCTATCTTGGAATAGCTGGGGTTTTTTCTCTCCCAACACAAGTACGAGAAGCCACAGCTGACAGAAAAGTCAAGATTTTATAGGTTATATTTCTTTTGGGAGACCGTTCTTTCTGTATCTGGTCATATTGCTGAAGAGCAACAGTGCCCACTATTAATTCTCTGGACGGTTTTCTGATGAGCTGCTTGCCACACACAATACATCTTCCAACAGACAAACCCATGCTATTCTCTGAACACCAATATCCCACTGAAGTGAACGCTGCAAAACTTTCACTTCCTTTTCAATGGAAACAACATTAACTTCTGAGGTTACACAATTGTGCCCCTATATTCTTCACCACAGCAGTCATAATCCCTTTAGTAACTTCTGCGTCATGGGCTAGTTTTCTACTTCAAGGCATGTACTGCAGACACTGAAGCATCAATCTGCCCTACAATTAGTTAAGAATAGAGAAATATTTCTCTATGCGCCATTTATGAATACTGGTTTTTAAGACAAATAGTAAGACTTTCAAGAAGTAGGATCTTTGGTTAGATCATGAAACAGAATACTACATTCACTGCTTGGTTTGTAAAATCAAGATTTATTTATTTATTTTAACATCTTTATACCCCACTACTTCTACAAAAGCAACTCGGGGCAGCTTACAAATTATAAAACACAAATATAAAACCCATAGAAAATACAAATATCTTAAAACTATACAGGGAAACATCAAAGAAAGATATAAAAACAAAATATAAAAAGCAACCAAACCCTTCCACCCTAACCCTCAAAGCCCACCCACCCTACCCATCTCCCTCGCCAAAGGCCTGACGAAACAGTCAGGTCTTGCAATGTCATCTGAAAGAGGAGAGGTTCAGGGCCACCCGGGCCTCTGCCAGGAGGGAGTTCCACAGCCTCTGCCAGGAGTGAGTTCCACAGCTCTATAGTAGCCCCCCAAGAAACCCGGAGGACCTTGAAAAAGGTGCCACCAGCCAACTGCAGTGATCGATCCAGGGCCCAGGGAGTGAGGCGGGTGGGGCCTAGGCTGTGTAGGGCTTTAAAAGGTAAGCACCAACACCTTGAATTGGGCCTGGAAGACTATAGGCAGCCAGTGCAGAGAATGGAGCGCCGGTGTAATGTGCTCCTGGTGGCCCATCCCCATAAAGGAGACGGTCCGCCACATTCTGCATCAGCTGCTGTCTCAGAACTGTCATCATGGGTAGCTCCACATAGAGCTCGTTACAATAGTCAAGTCCTGAGGTAATGAAAGCATGGATGAGAGTGACCAGGTCGGAGTCAGACAAATGGCCGAAGCCACCGCACCAGATGTAATTGGCGGAACACGCTCCTCGCCACGGCCCCCACTTGGACATCCAGGTGGAGCTGGGAATCAAGAAGCACTGAGCACTCCCAAACTGTAAACCTGGAGAACCAGCAGGGGGCGAACCCCACCAATGAAGGAGGATGCTAACCCCACCACCTTCCCCACTAGCATCACCTCCATCTTGTTGGGATTCAACTTCAGTGGGCTTGCCCTCATCCAGTCCTCCACAGCCGTCAAACATTGGGTAAGCACCAAGACTGCCAGGTCTGGGTCGGATGAAAAAAGAGAGGTTGAGATGGGTGTCATCAGCATATTGATGACACCGAACACCAAACTGTCTCACGACATCACCTAGTGGCTGCATACACACGTTGAGAGGGGACAGATTAGTCTGTCCCCTCTCCCCCCCAGAGAGGGGCAGATTAGAACCTTGTGGGACTCCACACGAGAGGTCACGGGGTGATGAAAAATAATCCCTGAGCACCACTCACTGAGTTCTTCTGGCCAGCAAGGAGCAGAACCTTTTGAGAACAATCATGCCTACCGCGGTTCAGTCCCACAAGCAAGTCACCAACATCTCGTGACATCATCTCGTAATTTGAGTTAGCACTGACCGTCTGACAAAAGGGAAGTTTATGGGTGCAATCCTAACCCCGCTGAATTCAATGAAGAAAGCCTCAGTTACTTCCAATAGGGATAGAATAGCATCCTGCAGGTCTAATAAGCCGTAGCGTATATTTGTATTTATTTGGCTTTTCCCCTCCACAGCCAGTGTAAAAGTGAGCAAAGAAGTTAAATAATTGCAACACAATCTTTAGTAAATTTATGGTAAATTCCTTTAAAGAATTGCATGAACAATTGCACTTATTTCATTAATTAATAAAAAAGAATCAAGTAAAATAATAATAATACCGGGAAGGTGATAGGACAAAGCTTAGCAACAGGACAGGGACTTTATCTGGATTCTAGGTTCCATCACTATAATATCTAATGCAGCAATGATTCTAATCTGATCACTTTCTAATTAGGAATCAACCATTCACATGATGCAAAAATGACACTAATTACACGAGGCCAGTTCCAATGGTGATTGCAGGCCTTCAGTACTGTTCTCTCTTTGTTGCTGCCAAGAGCAATTCTGGGGTAACTGAGGGAGACCGATTTTAAGTTCATATTTTATATTTTTTCAAGAGATTGCTAAGGGCATATAAAACTTGGGAGGAATACTTTGTTCTACTGTAACAATCAAAAACGCATGTATAAATATACTAAGTCCTGAGCCCAAATTAACCTAATAGTTAATTTCCTTTTTAAATGCATTGTTTTTAAGCTACATGGAAGTTGTAATTTAAGGTTTTTTACATGTAGGTTATTAAAATATACCTCAACCGTAACTCCAGATAAAGTAGTTAGCTATATTGTTGGAAAGTTTTTAATGGAGGGGGTTCAATTTGACAACTGTTCAATGGGTACAAAAGAAACCATGTTTTTCACATTCAGTACCAAGCTTTTAGGCAAAACATCCTAAAACCCCGTTTGTAGTAGAAACATTCAAGCACTGGTTCTCTTTGGCCCCCATCCCCATCAGAAAATTAGGTTTCGTTAGTTCAGTTTCTCTTTGCACAAAACTACTCATTTTTATAGAGAGAACTTTGCTTCAGGTGTATCTATGCATCTTTTAAGGTCACTATCAGAGAGTGAGCATAATGAGGAGGTAGCTTACTGTCAAGAATGCACTTCAAGCCAACAGAATTAAACAAATATTACAAAACAGTCACAGAAAGCAGATTTCTCATAATGTGAGAATCCACCCCAAGAAACCAATTTTAAGAATATGTACACTCATGGCATCAGGGAAGATGCCAAGAGAAGAATGACCAAGATCTATGGATCCAAATTTAAAGAATCAAACACCGAGGGGGAAAAGGGGGTCTGTGACAGCGCACAGATTTGATTTTTGCAAATTTGTGTTCCTCAATAAATTTCAAAACAGCAAAATTGATCAAGTAAACTATTTGCTGCTATAAATTATTCAATGAGGTTACTCTTAGGGGAAAAACGAGGGAGTCTCCCCTCCCACCCCACCCCCCATGTCCCAAAAGCGATTTATACATTTTCCTTGCTATTTGCTAGTAAACATCAGCAGTGAGTTTTTAGATCCTGCCTACTTATAACCAATGAGAGACAATGCAAGGCTTCCCCCGCTCCTCACAGGAAATGTGTCATACCATAAGGACTACAGAATGTTCCAAGGCAGTGAGCCATAGTGTTGTAGACACAGCTGGCCCCTTCCTTGCCTCGGAGGCCCTGCTCAGAAGACAGAGAGATTATTCCTATTACAATGAGATATTTATGAATAGATCTTTGTTGATGGCAGTTAATGCTTGATTATTATTTATCAATCATTAAGATTAATCAATCAAATAAGTGTAAAGGGGAAAAAAAAAACATACAAGCAGAAGCTGGGAGCGCCCATCTTTCAGTCTCTCCCCATGACATCAGTCAGTAGCATGGTAAGACTGTGGATGCAGCCACATGGCCTGCGGAGAGCCCGATCCTTATGCAGCCCTGGGGTAAGCAAATGCTGCCACCATACTTGGGGCAAGTGCAGGAAGCTGGGCAAACGGTTGACCTCTCCGCAAGGCAGACAGTCGCAGTCGGAGCTCCTGCCACGGCCAGGGCATGACGCCAGCCGCTGGAGTGGGCACCTGGCCCTGCCTCACCTCCCTCCTTCAGCCTGACCAAGATCCCGCCCCTGGCTGTGACATGGCAGCATGTGATGGGCAATAGTGCCCACGCATGTTGCCCCACCTTGGGAAGACTTCATGAGAAAACCCTTGGACTTTTCTCAAGGACGCGTCACACAGCAGACAGCTGCTCACCCCGCCATAGGGTGCGGGGAACATCTAGCAGCCATTGGCCACACAACGCAGCGGCCCGGCTTCCAAGAGTGGGTTAAGGCTACTCAAGGCATTTTAGCCTCCCCACAGTCTCTCATGTGTGGCTGCACCCTGTGGTGGGCTCAGGCCCATGTCCTAATGATGTCCCTCTCCAGGGTGGGAAACACAGCTTTCCCATGAAGGCAGCACTGCCCCAGCTCCCAGTTGGCTTCTCCCTCCCCCTGGAGCACAACCACCCTGCCAGGAAGAAAGATTAAAAGTGGGTGGGAATGGGGCCGCACTTCACCCGTGCCCACTCTGAAAACTTCCTAACAGCACTCAAGAAACTTGCAAAAAAAACCTTCAGAGTAGCTACACCCCTGAATGCAGTTCCCCACAGTATCTTCAAACGATACTGCCACCTGTGTAGCAAGACTTTAATCAGCAGACGCTTTTAGGTGCGACAGTCTCATGCAGTTAAACAAAATCCACTCCACGAAAACTCATGCGGGCGGCGTTTAGACATGCCTCCGCTATTGGAAACAGTGGGTCACACATTTTTATAAATAACGTGCGAGCTGCTGGCCGCTGCTGTTTCAAATGGCAGCCCGGCAACTTCTGTGTGGGCAGGCACATCTCCACCCCACCTCCGCAACTTTTCTAAAAGTGTATTTTTTAAAAACTCTGCGAGACCATGTCACATCTAAAGACAGGATCATTTTTTCCCTTTTGAACACATCATGAACTCACTTTTTAAGAATTGGTTTCCTTAAGTCACCTTATCCCCTTATTAATATGCATATATAAGGGTCAAATAATCCTAAAATCCCTTACTCCATTTTCTGTGATAGAGCTCCCACAAAGTTTGTATGTATTTATTTATTTTTTTAAATCTGTATTATTTATTATTATAAGCATTTGTGTAGCGCCAGCTCTGTACCTGGCGCTTTACAGAACAATAAGATAGATGTGGTCCCTGCCTACGGCTTACAAACACGGAGGGAGGAGACAAGGAGAGGGGACATAGGGAGAGACACAGGATAAATAACATTCCACGGATGCGAAGTCTCAGGTGCACGTACTTGACTTAGTTGCAGTTAGGCAGGAGTCTGCGGGGAGGGCAGACAGTAAATATTGAAGGCAAGTTCTAGCAGGCGTCGGGAAAGACGGCGAGGAAGGTGCGGAGGGAGGGGGCAAGGCGGATGTGAGGAGGGAGGGAGTTCCAGGTGTGGGGGGCAGCTAGGGAGAAGGGACGAAGGCGGTTAGGGGATCAGGGGAGAAGAGGGAGGGCGCAGAGGAGGAATGAAGAGTGCGTACAGGAGTGTGTAAGGAGACTAGGGCGGAGAAGTAAGGGGGAGCCAGGTTGTGAAGGGATTTGTACGTGAACACCAGGAGTTTGTGAAGGATTCGTTCTGGAAGGGGGAGCCAGTGAAGCAAGGAGAGAATAGGCTGCACGTGGTCGAAGCAATGGGCTGAGTGGATAACTGCAACAGCAGAGCTTTGGGTGGAGATAAGGGGGGACAGGTGAGAGTGGGGGGAAGCCAGTAAGGAGGAGGTTACAGTAGTCAAGGTGAGAGATGACCATGGCGTGAACAAGGGTTTTGGCAGAGGAGAGGGAGAGAAAGGGGCGAATCCGAGCAATGTTGTGGAGGGTGAAGCAACAGAGTCGATGTAAGGTTTAAAGGAAAGGTGAGTATCGAAGACGGAGCCCAAGCTACGGGCTTGGGGAATGGGGCAGATGGTCCATCAATAAGGATAGACAGGGAAGAGGGAGAGGAAGGGTAGGGAGGAAAGATAAGTTCAGTCTTAGCCATGTTGAGCTTGAGCTGACGTTGGGACATTGAGGTGGAAATATCAGAGAGACAGTTGATGAGGCGAGCTTGGACAGACGGGGAGAGAGAGAGGGGGTGGAGAAAAATAGAGTTGAGTGTCATCAGCATAAAGGTGGTATTGGAAGCTATGGGAGGCAATGAGTTTGCCAAGGGACAAGGTGTAGATAGAGAAGAGGAGTAGGCCCAGGACAGAGCCTTGGGGAACCCCAACCAAGAGGGGGAGGGAGGAGGAGTTGGAATTGGGAAGAAACAAATTAAAAGGAGTGGCCAGAGAGGTAGGAGGAGAACCAGTCAAGGACAGAGCCGCAGAAGCCTAGGGAGCGAAGGGAGTCCAGTAGGAGTGTGTGGTTTACTTTGTCAAATGCAGCATAGAGGTCAATGAGGACAAGAATGGAGTAAAGGCGCTTAGATTTAGTGACAAGTAGATCATTGGTGAACTTGGCAAGGGCAGTTTCAGTGGAGTGAAGGGGGCGGAAGCCAGATTGGAGAGGGTCCAGGGAGGAATTGGCAGAGACGAGATTCAGGCAGCGGGAATAGACAACATGTTCCAGAAGCTTAGAAGTGATGGGTAGAAGGGAGACCGGCCGGTAACTAGAGGGGTCAGAAGGGGCAAGGGTGGACTTTTTGAGCATGGGAGAGACAGTGGCATGCTTGAAGGCAGAGGGGAAGGAGACAGTGGAGAGGGAGAGATTAATGACATGTAAAAGGAGGAGGGGGGCAACAGTGGCAGCAATGGCGGTCAGGAGGTGATTGGGTCAAGAGGGCAGGTGGAGGGGTTGGAGGAAGAGAACAAAGATTTCCTCAAGGGGGAGGGGAGACGGGTAGGAAGCAATGTCTTCGCAGATCTTGTCAATCTTTGAGGTGAAGAATGACGCAAGATCCTGAGCAGAAAGGGAAGAGGGTGGCAGGGGGGCTTGAGAAGGGAGTCAAAAGGTGGAGAAGAGGCAGCAGGGGTCACGAGAGTAGGATTCAACCTGGGAGGCATAGTAGTGTTGCCTCACCAGGGAGATAGCAGAAGAGAGGGAGAAGAGGGAGAATTTATAGTGGAGGAAGTCATGGTGGGAGCGGGATTTGTGCCAGAGGCATTCAGCAGCCCGGGTGCAGGAGCGGAGGTAGCGGATAGTAGGGGTGAGCCAAGGACGAGGCTTTCGGGCCGAGCAGGGCGGAAGAAGAGGGGGGCAAGAGAGTCGAGGGTCATGGTGAGAGAGGCGTTAAAGGAAGAGATGGCAGTGTCAGGGGAAGAGGAGAAGAAGACAGGAGGAAGAAGAGGGGAGAGGGAGAAAGCAAAACCTAAAGGGTTAATAGCCTGCAAATCACGGAAGGGGTGTGGCGCCGGGGACGAAGATGGGGGAGGTTGAAGGAAGCGAGGTAATGGGCTGATATGGGACAACGGTCAAAGGAGAGGTCAGCAACAGGACAGTTTCTGGAGAAGATGAGGTCGAGAGAGTTGCCACCGGTGTGGGTGGGAGAATCAGTCCAGAGACGGAGATCAAAGCAGGAGGCTAGGGAGAGAAAGTGGGCGATACAGGGCTGGGAAGGTGCGTCAACATAGATGTTGAAGTTACCAAGAATGAGCACAGGGGTATCATCAGAAAGGAAGAAGGTAAGCCAGGATTCAAAGTCCGAGTGAAAAGAGGAAAGGGAGTCGGGGGGGCGGTAGATGACAGCGCCACAAAGGCGAAGGGAGGAGAAGAGACGCACAGGGTGAGCCTGGAAGGAGGGGAAGGAGAGGGAGGGGGGAGGCGAGAGGGGTTTGAATCAACAGGGGTTGGCAAGGAGAAGGCCCACGCCACCATCCTGGCCTTCTGGGTGGGACCGATGAGAGAATGAAAGGCCTCCAGAGGAGAGGGTGGCAGGGGTGACAGAGGGAGAGATCCAGGTTTCAGTAAGTGCAAGGAGCTGGAAGCGGTGAGAGAGGAAGAGGTCGTGAATGAATTGTTAATGGAAGAGCGGCAGTTCCAGAGGGAGCAGGAGAAGGGGAGTTGATCGGGGGAAGACGGGGAATGTGGATGAGGGTGGGGGATGTGGAGCAATGGGGCTTGCAGGGAATGATTAAGGGGGCTGGAGGGGAGGAGGGGGAATAGGCAAGGGGGAGAATAAGGGGCGGGGAGGTTGGAGAAAGTGTTGCCAGAGGGAGAGGGAGAAGCAGGGTAGACAGTAGCAGTGGGAGAAGGAGAGGGGAGATGGAGGGCGAGGGAGTGGGGTAGAGAAGGGGCGGCATTCCAGTGGTTGGTAATCACAGCAGCAGAGGGGATAACCGGGTCTGTGGATGGTGCAGGAGAGTCCGAGCGAAGGCCAGTGGCGGTGTGAGCGATGACTGGAAGAGGCTGCATTGCACTGCTGTCGTCACTGGGGCCTTACGGGCCTCACGCCCTTTGGGCACCGCCCCCGGGGGTTGGTAGGAGGGGGCGCTGCTTTCTATGCTGGCTGGGGGAGAGGTGTCCCAGATGTGATCACTTCCCTGCAGGGAATGTAGGATGAGGCACGCGGGCCACACACAGGGCTGGGGGAGGGGCTTCCAAAGGGGCTTCTTGCTTCCAGGGGACCCTTCCCAGGGGAACTGTACAATGTCTGTCACTCTCTACAGTGGGAGGGGCATGGAGGTAGAGCGGTTTTTCTAATTGGTCCCCTTTCAGGTCCTGGATCTGGACCATGGGTACTAATAAGGCATTTTCACACAAGACACTCTCCATCTACCACACACCCACTATACATATAGCAGGGCTGCAGTGTTGCCCTATAGGTGCCTTGTAACATACAAATAAAACATAAATAAAATATAGTGGGTGGGAGGTGGGTGGAGAACGTATTGTGTGAAAATGCCTTAAAAGAACAAGCTCAGGAATCAGTAATGAGGGCATGTACACAAGGATAGGGGGCAGACCCAGGATGTAAGCACCCCCACTCCCACTCATCACCGTGGAGCTAGTACTAATTTTCAAAGTGGGTCATGAGAGGGAAACCGTTCCTTGCCCCTGCTCTCAATGCCTCCTTGATTAAAGTGTCTATGTCAGAGAGTGTCCATGCTCTGTTCCACCTGTCAAGCCAATAATCTGGGTTCCAAAGGCTTGCTTAAAAGCCTGAATTTTTATTCACACTGTAGAGGCAAGACCACCAAATTCTACCAAGGAGAAGAATTAACAAGGCTGCATCGTGGGTAACACGGCTGAAGGAATTACACAGACACATAACTGGTTAAACACATGGGCATAGGCTGCAACTTTATTAGCAGAACAAAAGGTGGCCCCTCCCTGGGTACAGTGACCTGGCATCACTGGGGGCAATCCCATGCCCTGTGCATGCTGCACGCAGCCTGTGTGTGCGCACGTGCATGCAAAGCGCACGTAACTCCACAGGGATTGCACTGTGTCACCCAGATCCCGTGCGGGACCGGCGCCGATCCCACACGGATCTCTCTTGGGATTGCAGCCACTGTCAGGCACCTTGTACATGTGCGCCTGCAACGGATGCATTCAGGAGCAACACCTCTCAAAAGGCATCCCCTGTGCCAGTGTCAGCCAGGGAATCAAAATGACATCAATCCAATGGGGGTAGTCAGTCAGACTACCCCCTGTTTCAGGAGAGTGCAGGAGGCACTGATCATGGTGATCCCTCCCCTAAAGATTAGGGTGAGGGCAAGAGGCAGGCCTACCAACACAGTGGTGGTGTATACACCCTCTCCGACCCCTGCTCCCTGTCCATTTCATCCATTTTAACCTTCGATTTGCTCTTTTTATTGTTTCCCAGGCTAACATCCACCTTACAGTTGTGACAGCAAAAGCCTCTGCTTGGCATCACCATTGCCCTATTGGGAATACAAACACCCTGCTACAGAGACAGCAAAACCCATATCCCTTCTTTGCCAATCTCAGGGGTGTGTAAAATTCCTTTCAGCCCTGAATAGAGCAGGTAGCTGCAGCCCATAACAGAACAGATCTAGAGCACAAGCACATTCATGTGAAGCAGGTGGGTGGGACTTTCTTAACCTGAGCAGCCACCAAAGGAAAAGCAGGCCTGAAAGCTCTTTTAAAGTGGGTGTTAAAACCCCACCCCTTCCCAGGTGGGTCAGGAGCTCACAGGCTCACATGAGCAAGTGGTCTCAAGGAGTGGAGGTCAGATACCTGAGCTGAGCCCAACCCCCTACCTGCATTCACCTGATTCCCTGGCCAGACCCACAAACATATTCCTTGTGGGTACCACCATGGCTCAAGTAATAGGGATGGGCGAACAGAATGCGGTTCAGATGTTCGGTCGTTCGGTTCGAAACCCGAGTTCGATGGTTTCTGCATGTTCATGGGTGGGGGAGGCCAGTGTGAATGACACAGCGAGTGCACCCGAAGTGTGTGGGGGTGCATGTGTGTACCCACTTAACACACATCCCCACTCACCCCCCATCTTGTGCCCACGCACAGAGCAACCAGGGAAACGGCAGTTGCTCCGTGGGTGCGGATGAGTGGGGGGTGAGTGGGGATGCGTGTGCACACCCCGCCCATGCACCGGCACGCCCGTGGGCCCACCACCCAGCAGAGTCATGTAAAAACAGTCTGTGAGGCCCTCTGCACAAGGTGTGGGGTGTTTTTTTGTTTTTGTTTTTTATGGTTTTATTTTTCAAAAACTTGGTTACCTGTTAACTTTATTGTTGTTTTTCCAGGGCTGGTACCATGGTACCTAAAACTTGTTATACTGTAGAATCTCCTCGTCTATTTGAGTTGCTGTCCAGCTATATGCCAGGATATGGACAGTATTCTCATATCTGTTTAAACTTGTTCAGTGATTTTGAGATTTTATGTAACCTTACTTCAACAATAAAAGGATAAAAAAATTTAAACAAAAAACACCATCCTGTGAGGTGCGACTCAAAGAAGAACATTGTTTGTAATCACAGAACACATCTGTTGGCCAACCGGAGGTTTTTGCTCTACTGACTCCTATTGAACAGCATAGGCGCAGTTCAATGAGAGTTTGCTACCGCCTTAACTATAGGGCCACAACCGTGGCCCTATAATCATCTCAACATATGCTATGCTTGGTAACATCAAGTCGATGTTTTAAGTTCCTTGCAGCATGTAGGTGTAGGATTTTAGAAGACACTATTTGCTCAATAATTTTCTCAGAGAAAAAGAGTTGTCCTTCGAGTGATATATTTTTGGACCACCATCAGCCTAACTTGTAATCATCAAAAATGGAAGGCTTTAACACAAAGTGTGAACAGCCACCTTACTAAGGATAATGGAAACTGGCAGTTACTGAACTTAACATTTGTAACTGCAATAAATTATTCAGTTCTCTTCAATATGATAATGCAATCGCAAAAACGTCTATGGTTCAGTCCTTAAAGCATTGCACTGACACAATCCCTATTTGCTATAACAGGGCTTGTGCTAGCAGAGTACTTTGAGGAATGAGTTTTAAGATTTTGGAGAAGTTGTTTGCTTTTTAATAAGAATCTTAAGGTTTTGTAGAAGTTGCTTGTTCCCACCTTACCCTCATTTGCTCTTATTAATTAGGAGTGGGAAAGAATGCCCCCACCACCCCCAAATTCCTGTCTAACTTTCTGTCACTCATTCCCATAATTTAAAATTTAAATCCAAAAGACCCAACACCTTTTTAAGATTCTTTGCTACATTTAATTTGTTGCTGCAATTTCTCCTTTTTATATGGCCGCAATGTTAAAGATTTGAAAAATTGGCATTGTTAAAAAACCGATATGCCGATACCGATAAATCCGATATCGGATTAATCTGATACCGATAAAACCGGTAACCGATAACTCGCCTGGAGTCCCACACCTACTGAATGCAAAACTTACAGTTACTGCTGTGAGACAGTGACCCAAAGCTGTCTCCCTTTTCCTCAGAATGCTTTGGCTCAATGATTTTGGCTCTGGATCTTTGGGAGGTACCAGCTGGCTCCCCCCAAATATCTTCTATATTCAGAAACCCACTGGGATGGGCCATTACCCGCAGAATATTACAATTCTTCAAGGTGCAGGAGACTACTTCAACTCTTGATCACTGTAACGTAGGTCTTGACTTGTCCCCAGGGCCAAACAGTACCATGGGAACCATACACAGGAAGTGATGCATTGGAATTCTATAGTACAACTCAAGGGAACCTTGAGGGTTTACTACTCCACCCAATGCTTGTCCGTAGAGCACAGTAATTTCCTCTAAGCCATAGCCTTGCCCACTTGTCTTGTAAGTGTGTCAAGATGTGTGCCCAGATCCTTTTAGATAGGTAGGGAAAAGTGACTGCTTTGTCTTAGCCACCACCCCTCCAAAAGAGACGGAAGATGGGGAGGACTATTTTTTGACAATCTGAGACAGTATTTGACAGGTCAATTGACCAAATATTTTGACTACTCAAATACCCAACCTTAACCAAAATTTTGCAGCTTTAAAACACACACCTCTCCCTGTCTATTAAGAAAAGCACTTACACACATATTTGAGTTTCCGCTTAATACAGATGAACTTAAGCATTAAGTGTCACCCTGAATCAAGGTTTTCATTATTTCAAATTTCTAGATAAGCAAAATTCTCTGCTGGCATAAATTGGTGCAGTTCACCAATGCCAATTATATCAGAATGTTGCTCACAAACTTTAAGGTGGTTTTTAAAAAAAAGAAAGAAAAAAAAAAGAAAGCCACTGGACTAAACATGGGGAAAATCTTATAAAAGTAGTTTTTAAACTCACCATAAAAAGCCAGCATCTGTAAAACATTAAAGAAAATGCAAATGCTATGCCATTCATTGACTACAGAAGGGTGTAGATGCAAGAACTGAAAACTGTACAAGTTAATCATAACTTTCCTAGAATTAAACAAAGTCCACCAGCAACTGAACTGGCTAAGAAATGCAGTTATAAGGGAAATAAAGGATAAGTTATGCAAACTGGAAGATGATTGGATTCCTATGTCAAGTACAGGTAATATATCCAAGCTAACAAAAATAAATGTTCAAGTCAGTAATGCGGTTTGGAATTTCTTATTGAATTTGCTGAAATTTAAATGTATTATTTCAATACGATGGAAGCCAGAAAGGAGTTTTAATGTAGTGGAGCATAGCAAAGATCTAGAATGGTTGCCTGAAAGAGGGAGAAGATGGCTGAAGTTATTTTGCTTGCATAGGATTAATAAGAGACCAGCAAACCCATTTAGTTCTGTCTAGCTCTCAGTAATGACTTAATAGCAGGCAGTTTAGTGGAACTCTTGTTCCACTCCAGTAATATACTGCAAAATAAAGGAAGAGATATTCTAAGGGAAAAATGAGAGGTAGCCACTCCAGGCCCATTTACTCTCAAAAAAAGGGCCGATATTTATTCATCTGCTTGTTTGTCATTCCCCGTCCCCCCCCCCCCCAAAAAAAATAAAAATGTTAATGGTATAACCTAAAAGAGAAGAGACTTTTACTGAGAACTGCTCTGTGGTCCAGCAGCTCAAGGACAGGACTTCTGAGCTGGAAAGACATGGATTCCAGTCCCAGCTCAACCACAGTTTCAGCAGAAGCCTTGGATGGGTCACTATCAGCCCAGTATTTCCCTCATCTGTAAAATGGGGGAAATACTGACCTACTTACTTTCTAGATTTTTGGGAAAGATTGGAAACAGCTCTACACATTTACAGTGCAATTCCGAGTTAACGTAAGCTGAGTTGTTGACTTCAATGATCTTTAATCCGTGAAGATTACACGCTTAGAGTGATATTAAAGTCTTATTATCTAAAACTTGCAGTGAAACCAAAGAGATTTTATGGCCTACAGGAACCTTCAAATCCTAAGTAGGCTCCCAAGCAAGACCCATTGCTTGGTTCCTGACTCCATTTGCTAAGGAACAAAATTCCAATGGGGGCGCAACTCAAGTAAAATTGTTCTACTAACCCTGCATGTAACTTTAATAGGTTGGTATATGGGCCACTTCTGATCAATTTCTTTTTTCTTTTCTTTTTTTAAATCTTTCTTGTAAGTAACTGTCCCTGGAATCCTTAGCTATTTATTTAGGGCGTTTTCAGACAAGACACTCTCCACCCAGGACCCACCATATAGGTTGCAGGGTAAGCAGTGTTGCCTTATGGGCGTCCTGCAACATGTATAGCGGGTGGGTAGTATCTGGTCTAAAAACACCCTTGGTTTTTTGTTTCAGAAGACTTCCCACGTACTGGTGTTATGCATTTTTTAAAATATCCCCTTCTGGAAATGCTACTTCTATTAACGACACCAAAAATGCAACAAACCTCATCATTTCATAAGCAGCCTCTCTTTCGTCCCCCATTTCCTGCTATACTCCTACGTGGGAACACAGAGTGATATTTGCTCTTCGTCAGACATCGCCCTCACCCACCTCACAGTTTCCTGCTTCCTAGACTTTCCGTCTGCCTGGACATCCCCTCCCCGAACACATGGTTATGCTCCGTTCCCTCCCTCCTGCCCTTCAAATCTCTCCGCCTTCCCTAGCTCCTCACTCAAGAGCCTTTACAGCCCTTTCATTCAGGGTCCCCTTCTCTCCTGTAACTAAACTAAGTACATGCACCAGCGACTTCTCAGCTTATTATTATTATTATTATTAACAAACATTTATATAGCGCCAGCAGTGTACCTGGCACTTTACAAAGTAATAAAATAGACACGGTCCCTGCCCCTAGGGCTTACAATCTGAGAGACAGGAGCTGGGGGAGAGACGTAGGAAGGGGAACAGAGGGAGAGACAAGGGGTCTAACATTCATGAAGATGCAAGGTCTCAAGTGCACGTACTTGGCTTGGTTACGATGAGAGCTTCACAAATATATCCCCATCTCCCCCTATGCAGCCCTCCATCCTAGAATGCAAGCCCCTTGGGGCAAGGACCCATCTCTAAGGATTGTTCTGTGCCAGGCATATTGCTTGTGCTATCTAATTCATTAATATATAATCAATAAGAATACTAATGGGTACCAGAAATTCCCGTGTATCACAAATTTGATTTGATTTTTAAAAAGAAGGGAAGACAGCATGTCAGTTTGGACAGACTTTAGAAAATTTAGAGTTTTTCAACAATAAAGATCTTTTCCTCCCCTTCCCTTAAATTCTTTAAATGTGGCCCTTCCGCAACTCTCCAGCCCAGGTTTTGTTGTCCAATACAAATGGAGACAGCTGAAGGAATCTTAACTAAAGGTTGCACACATTTCCCACAGACGTCAAGATAGTACTTCTGTATCACAGAGTGACAAGTATTGACAGGAGCAGCACACTTTGGGTGTTTTTAGACAAGCGCCTCCCCACTCATTACCCACCCATCATGCAGGTTGCAGGACTACATGGGCATCCTATGCAGCTCTACAACATGCATGATGGGTGGGTAATGAGTGGGGAGGCGCTTGCTAAAGACAGTGGGGCTAGTAAAATAGAAAAGTAGCCCTTTAAGAGCTCTGGACACTCGAGCCAATGAGGCACCTGACCAGCACCTGCGCCGGACTATTGAAAAGCCTGGAAGGAGAAGGGTCACTGGTGGAGAGCCGTGAGCTCAGTACTGAGATCTACCCAAGGAGCCAAGAGCTCCACTCAAAGAGACAGGGCAGCAACCCAGCAAACCCCAGAAGGTGCAACGATGGAACCCAAGGTGCGACCGAACCAAGTTGCCCACAGGGTTTGACTTGGCTAGCTGATTGGGGAGGGAACCCACCGGTTTAGTGGGAGAAGCCCCTGTGTTGTGTGGATTGGGACTGATTGTGAGGGGCAGAAGGGAGAAAGCCAACCCACCCAAACCGAGCAGGATGGAGACAGAGGATTAAGGCAGCAGCTGGTCAAGCTAATTCCCCATAAAGGGCGTCAGAGAGAGGACTTCGTCTAGGGCCACTGCTACATTCTTGTTGTTCTACAACTTGGAAGACATTGCCATGGTAACCGAGAACAACACAAACCTGACATTCAAAGAAAAGAATGAGATCGAATCACTGAGTCCAACTTTCAGGGCATTTTGAAATGACATGGGAAGCCCTGTTCTTCACTTCTCACATGAATATCAAAATACCATAAGCCTAATTTTCAGAAGCATCAAGCACTCACTACTCCAAATAATGGGCATTTTTACACACACCTTAAAGTTGATGGCTATCTTGAAAGGGAAGAAAAAGAACTTTGAGGTGACTTGGTTCAGCATTATTGCGGCAACTGAAAATGAAGAAGTCACACAAAATGATAGAACAATTTTATTTGATAAATATCTTTAAACATATGTAATACCTAGTAAATTGAAGAGTGTTGTAGGTTGGGATATTTTAAGTGATATATAACCACTTTTGTATAATGTGTTAAAGAATTTAATAAAGTAAAAACTTTTTTTTTTAAAAAAAGTTCTGGATTTTTCAATCTTCTGGATTTACAAGTCCACAAGTAAGTTCCAGATGCATTTTTCTCTCTCTCACACACACTGCCCTGCAGCAGTTGCTGGATTCATTCTACACACAAACACTGCCCTGAGGCAGCCTAAAGTAGCCACACAGCTGTAGATGTGACAGGCTGCCATGGAAACCAAGTGACCACAGCTGCCTGGAGCAAAGCAGTTTACCAGGAGAACGTTTTACACACAAAAGTTCTGGGAGAAGTTCTATGAAGAAGTTCAAAGAGCTGGATGTTTAAGATCTGGGCAAGTGATTTAGACACACAGAAAGTTCAGGATGTAACAGCAAACATGCAGGAGAAATGTGTGTAAGAACACCCAATGTCACTGTGAGCTGCAGGTCCGCAGCCCTTGTGAAAATCAGATTTCAGATTAAAAGGCCTGACACCAAGCTTGATGGAGTTCAACTGGTCCCATTGAGCTGTCCAAGTGTCTCAGGTCAACACTCCATGCAACTACGCGTGGTCACATCAGGCTTATGTTTAGAAGAGATCGGCTGCATCAGGCCTAGGGTTGGATCAGGCCCAGATCAGTCAAGTATAGGCTGACATCAGGTAGGCATCGCAAGCTGGCCGTTCAAAACCAGAGGCACCTAAAAGCAGCCGCCACATTTGAAAGCTTAGGGGTCATTCACATAAACACACAGTTCCTATTGAAAACCTACCACTGGTTCCTTAAATTAGCATTAGGTTTGTACAGTAGCAATGCATTCACACAGCTGCTGCTGATTCCCCTGCATTTCATTGCTCTTTCTCCCCTTCCTCCCACTTTCCTATTGTGTTTCCCCCAATGCAAAAGGGTCTTCGCACCATCCCTATATGCAATGCTTTGGAACTAACATGGACTGGAGGCATCCCAGCTCCTCTACAGCCACTAGGGATGGGCGAACATGGTTCGGAAGTTCGGAGTTCGGCCCGAACTCGAACTGTTCGGACGACCAAACCCGAACCCGAACGCGAACATACCGAACAGCGAAATGGCTGAACAGTTCGGTCAGTTCGGATCGCGTTCGGATGAGTTTGGGTGGCAAAAAAAGGTTCACTGGAAGGTCAAACATTACAGGGGGGTGTCAGTCACTGAGGAGCAGACTTCCAGGCACCAGGGGTGGAGAGGCTTGCAAGAAACGAAACTAATTATCTGCCTCCCCCCTTCCCGACACCTTCTGAGCTAGTCACTGTTCCTGAACAGCAGGTGTTGAGTAGGATTTTTAGATTGCTTTAAGTTTCATTTCACTTTTGTAATGAAATGAAACTTAAACCATAAACTGAAACCCTGTGTTATGCACTGTACAGACTCACTGAGTATGTAATGTATGTATTTCACTACAGACTCCTCTTCTATTTGTGAAGATTCCCCCCCATCCCATATATATGGATGTATATATATCCATATCCATATCCAGATAGATATGGATATGGGATGGGGGGGATAGATAGATAGATGAAGACAGTTGTAGGAGTTACCTTAGTGATAGAGATAGCGTTAGTGATTTAGTTTTAGTGTTTGTAGGAGTAGGTCTGTGTACTTATTAGATAATCCATTTACTTCATAGCATTTAGAATAGTTAATAGCAGTTAGATTTAGTGTAGACAGATATATATAATATTAGATAAAAAAAATAAGAAAACCCCATATAAAAACCAAAAAACCAAATAAAGAACAAAAGAAAACCCAATAAAAAACCAAAAAACCATATAAAAAAAACAAAAAAAACAATAACACTTCTCGAACAGCCGAGCAGCCTAACCGAACAGCCGAGCAGCCTAACCAAACAGCCTGTTTGGATGAACGAACCGAACAGCCGAACCCGAACTCAGCAAATGAACCGAACGAACGAACCGAACGAATCCGAACCGAACAAACAAACCGAACGCAGCCAAACCGAATGGACGAACCCGAACCGCGATCTGTTCGCCCATCCCTAACAGCCACACTTCTATGATCACTCAGAGGTAGTAAGTGACAAACCAGAAATGATGCATCAAGAATGCAAGAAATGAACCTTGATTTTGGAAATTTCATTCAGACAACACCATGACTACTTGAAGGCAAAGAACGAAGAATCATCAAAGAGCACGGGCAGTCGGAAGGGGTTTGTGCCACTGCTCACTCAAAGAGTGTTGTGTGAATGAGCTGTTAGCTGCAAGACTTCCAATGGCAGTGGCCTCACCCCTCTCTCATGCACCAGAACTGGCAGGATACACTGAGCGAGCTGAAAAATCTAGATTCCCTAGAAGCTATTTTAAATGTGCAAATTGTTTTGTTCTTGCTTGGCTGTGAGTCAAGTTAAAAACTGTCTAGGTCAGGGGTGGGGAACCTTTTCCCTCCCCGGGACCAATTTGAGAATTAGTAGAAGCTCTGAGGGACACACGGAAATTGGAGGCAGGGCTGCTGAAAGCGTGTGCCACTGCTCAGTAGGAGGAGGGTCCAGATCACAGATCTGTGCCATTGAACCATTCCTTATCCTTATGTACATGCCCTCATCTCATCTCCCTTACCCCAAGCTCATTCTTTCAGTGCTTGGAGGTAAGAACTGGATCCATGGGCCAGATCCAAGAACTGGAAAGGGGTCACATAAAAACTAGCCACAGGCCACATTTATCCCTGGGCCCAAGCCTCCCCATCCCTGGTCTAGGCCAACTCCGGGACACAGTATTTGCCATATTAGCTCAGAATAGTGACCAGTCAAATCTAGGACTCTACCTCCAACAGCAGTCAGTGTCCAAGGCTTCAGAGAAAGGCAAAACTATAGAAGTTGCAAAATCCTTACACATAGGCACAGTCTTGCTAATTTTAACCACAGCATTTCAGTTTTAACAACAGTTGACAAGCTGTACAAAGGAGAGGAATAAAAAGATTGTAACAGGCCCATTTTGGCCAGGGAAGCAAATGAGCTAGAAGGAAGACACTATCCATTTGGACTTTTTACCGTCAGCTGGATTAGATCAAGCTTTAACTTTGCACAATACTGTTTTGCCTGAAGGACAAACAGTGGCTTTTGCTGCACTTTGCTTGCCACTGTCATCATATCCCTCCTTTTAGGTGTAATGCAAACTTAGAAGATTTTTGTTTTTAATGTTTTTAGGTTGAAATCATCAAAAAGCCAACTTAGATGGATTATTCTGTAGCAAAACAACCACCACCACCAAACGAACCAATTGATACCAAAAATACAGAATTTAACTAGAAAGATGTGTTATCTTACTCTGGCAGATGCCAAATACAGGTCACAACTATGTCTTTCTCCCTGCCACTCTGCATAGAAGATTGTCGTACGAGGGAGAATTTATTCCATACGGATAACCCCTGCAAGCAGATAAATCTATACAGGGATGGATTCAAATTTCCGAGTCTAGGACACAGCCAGCCCCTGGAGATCTCCACCCAGGGCTCCACAATCAAAACACTCCTCCCTCCAGCAAATGAATAGCTATAATAGGGACAGTAGTCCCTGGTTCAGCTGCATCTCTTGGCACTGGGATGGAGGAAATCCCATTCCATCTTCTGACCCATTCCAACTGAGTTCTTCCCTCTAGGACAATTTACCGTGGTGAAAAGAGTAACAGAGAGAAAGGCAGAGTTGTGTGTCCGGGGTCTGCCAGAACAACAATAATTCCCCACAGGAACCTTCCCCCACAAGAATTTGGGGACACTCCTATTCCTGCCAATACCCCCATATTTACTTTTTATTAAACCCACCCTTTTCAGAGGCTGACCCAAAAAGAGACCCTACTGAAGGCTCCAGGGATTCCTATATAACTACAAGCCAGAGGAGTCAAGTGCATAGCTTGTTCTATTTGGAGTGGGGAATCTTGAATTCAGCTCCCGGTTTCACTAGGTGCCCTTTGGAAAGCTGTTTATCTCAGCCTCTGTTCCATGGATAGCGTAGATCAGTCTCAATTAGGGAGGCTTTTAAAATAAACGTTTCTCTTTATTGTTCTTTCAGGTAGAGGTGTGCACCAGGGGCCCATGTTATTTTTTGTTTTCATTTTTAGTATTTGTTATTTAAATCTGTTTTCATTTTAATAAATATGAAAATTTTGTTTTTGCTTTCATTTTTGTTTTCCATTGGTTTCAATTAGACACATTTATGGCTGTAACTTTCTTGTTTTTCATTATAGTTGGCTGAAACATGGCAGGATTATACCTCCAATGACAGGCAATAGGTGTACCAAATTCCAAAATGACTGGATAAAGGAATAAAATATTATAAGCAGTTGAATTATATTATTTTGCAAATATCTTCATATACATTCATAGCTGTAACTTCTTTGTCTCACATTTAATGTAGATGAAACGTGGCACATTTATACCCCTTCCCATATTTACCATCTCTGCCAACTTTCAGAAGGATTAGATAAAGGGTCCTGGTGGTAGAAGCATTTAACGTATACATGTATGTCTGACTGTAACGTCTTTGTAGTCCAACCAGTGCACATGAAATTTTGCACAGCTGTATACCGTACTTTGTTGATCATCGCTGCCAAATATCAGAAAGATGTAATAACAGGTCTCAATTTTATATGCCTGCACTGTATATACAGAGAAGGAGCCTATACCAGGGATTCTCTTATGTGTCACTGTGGTATAAGATCGGTTTGTGATGCCAATTGGCCAGCAGAAATGTCAACCAAATATCCTCATTATGTGCTGTGACCATCCCAATATCTCTACCCCACTTGTTACTGGGAAGTCAGAAGCATCTGTTTAGGAAAGCGCCAATAGAGATTCTCTAATGTCCTCTGTCACAGTGCTGAAGGATGCGATTGTGATGATAATTGGACAGCCTGGATGCATAAACCATGCCTCCTGATTTCTATGATATTATCCCCAAAGTCCCAGTTATGTCCCTTCTATGCCCACCTCGAAGCCACTACCAATTGGTCCTGTAAAGCTGGAAGCATGCAGTAACTGGCCAGTAAATGTGTCTGTCAGTCTTTTGGTCTGTCACTGCTGAATAATGATCTTCAAGGGGGCAACTTCAATTGCTTATAAAAATTGGGTCCCTTTATTAAATTATCTTGTAGTTTGGCTGAGATGACAGGGAAGGTATGGGATACATTCCTGACAAACGTCTTGTAAATAGGATGGAATATAAAAATGATTCAGCCAGAAATGGATTTCCAAGTTAATGTCTTATACCATCAGGACCGTTTAGCCAATCTTTCTGAAAATTGTCCTGAGTGTTAAGCATGTGGAGGAACATAATATCCACAGGTTTCATGAACATCAGATGGAAGATAAAGAAGTTGTAGCCATAAATGTGTATGGAAGCTTTTATTAAAATCACAACACTCAATTGCTTCTAAAATTGATTCCTTTTATCTAATCCTTTCAAACATTGGTACACATCGTGCCCTCTGTTGGGGGTACAATTTCCCCAAGTTTCATCAGAATCAAAAAAGTTATAGCCAGAAATACGTTTTTCAGTCTTTCCCTTTACTTCAAAAACAAAAAGTCATTTTCATTTCTATTTTCATTATTATTTGTAGTTTGTTATTGCAATAACGATAATTAAAATGACAATTTTTGTTATCTTTATTGTAATAACGAAAATGACATGCACACCCCTACTTTCAGGTAGAGTGGTAGCAGGGAGAAGTTATCCTTTCCAGAATATGCCTAGCTATCCGTTTGGTTTGGATTGGAACTGTACGATCAGATCCTTCATGAAAGAGATGAACAGCATGCTCGGAAGAAGCAAAAATGTTAATATTGCTTACAAGGCTGATCTAAGCAGCAGGAGGTTGGTACATCTACAATAACTCAACTGTGGAATAAAGGATTGCACAGACTCAATGTCACATTAATAAGGAACCAAGGTTTTGCTTGGAATGTGCAATTCTCAAGTAGAGCTAGCTTCTGCAATAGTTCACAGAGAATTTAGGGTGATGTGCAATGTGCTGCATAAACAAATGAAGTTGACAAAATACAGAGAGTGACTGCAAAGATAATGGTTTGTTCAAACCTGTTGAAGCATTGCATGAAGTAGTTCTCGACCCAGATGGAAAGGATTAGGACTGTTTCACAAACAAGCCCCCAAACCTAGCTTTTATTAATACAAAACTTATTAGTTTGAGAGGTGCACTTAGATAGCTACATGATCAGTCTCTAAGATGTCCTTTCAGCCAATTTTTAAAGGGATCCTCCTTGTCTCTGCGAGACTAACGACAAATGTTACTATTTGTGAAAAGTGGCAACTAACTAAATAAATTCGAGTTAAATACAGAAATATGTTCTTTCTGCATCTCCCAAAAGCATAACAATGCTTTCTCTTCTCTCCATTACTTTTATTGTCATTGCCTCACAAACTTGTGCCTTTGTCCTCTGAACAGCTTCCAAGTCTGAGGTACTCAAAGTATCACACACAAATCTTTTCTGCAAGAGCATAGCTTGCACATTTAAGAGACACGGACATGGATCTATGGATGCAGTTGAATGTCTCCCGAGTTATGCAGTAGGTGTGAGGACATTAACTGTAGTTCCGTTCTTGTTGGGATTTGACTCAAAGGGCTGAGGAGCATAAGAACATGAGAAGTGTCATGTTGGGTCAGACCAATGATCCATCGAGCCCAGAACCTATTTCCAACAGTGGCCAATCACGGTCACTTGGAAGAAGTATCCAACAGGTCAAAATGAGGTGAGTCATTCCCGGTTGTTCACTCCCAGCTCCCGACAGGAAGAGGTTACATTTCTCCTGGCTAATAGCTGCCAACGAACCTATCCTCCAGAAACTTGTCCAACCCTTTCTTAAACCCAGCTATACTACTGGCCTTGACCACATCGTCTGGCAACAAATTCCACAACTTAATTGTGTATTGAAAAAAAAATATACTTTTATTTGTTTTAAATCAGCTACCTGTTAGTTTCATGGAATGTCTTCTAGTTAGTACTATTTGCCAGGGTAAATAACAGTTCCCTATTAACTTGTTTCACACCACGCATGATTTTATAAACTTGTATCATATTAATTATTATTATTATTATTATTAACAAACATTTATATAGCACCAGCAGTGTACCTGGTACTTTACAAAGTAATAAAATAGACACGGTCCCTGCCCCTAGGGCTTACAATCTGAGAGACAGGAGCTGGGGGAGATACTTAGGAAGGGGAACAGAGGGAGAGACAAGGGGTCTAACATTCATGAAGATGCGAGGTCTCAAGTGCACGTACTTGGCTTGGTTACAATAAGAATGACAGCAGACAGGTCCATGTTGCAAGGATAAGGGTAAACAGACCATAGGTATAGGAATAGTGGCTCAGCAGGATAAAGAGTCAGACAGAGCAGAGCGAAAGAGGTGAGTTTTAATATCCCCTCTCCATCATCTCTTCTGCAACCTGAAGTCCAGCCTCTCTTCATAGGAAAGCCATTAGCCGTTCCATACCCCTTATTTTTCTTGACCTTCTCTGTACCGTTTCTATTTCTACTATATCTTTTTTGAGATGAGGCGACCAGAAATGCACACAATATTCAAGGTGCGGTTGCATCAGAGATTTATATTGTGGCATTACAATATTTTCAGTTTTATTCTCTATCCCTTTACAAAAAGTCCTAAATTTCTGTTTGCTTTTTTGACGGTTGCTGCACACAGAGTTGAGGATTTCAATGTATTGTTCACAATGACTCCCAAGGTCCTTTTCTTGAGTGGTAACTCCTAATTTAGAACCCAGCATTCGGTACATAAAGTTCAGATTGTTTTTCCCTATGTGCATCACTTTACATTTGTCCATGCTAAGTTTCATCTGCCATTTAGATGCCCAGTCACCCAGTCTTGCAAGATTCCCTTGCAGTTCTTCACAGTCTGCTCATGTTTTAACTACCTTGAATAACTTGGTGTCCTCTGCAAATTTGATCACCTCACTCCTTACTCTTTCCTTTCCAGATCATTAACGACTACATTAAACAACACCGCTCCCAGTACAGATCCCTGGGGCACTCCATTTTTACTTCTCTCCATTGTGAAAACTGACCATTTAGTTCTACTCTTTGTTTCTTACCCTTTAAACCCACACTAGGATACTGCCTCCTATCCCATGACTTTTTATTTTCCTCCAAAGTCTCTCATGAGGGACCTTATCAAATGCTTTCTGTAAATCCACACTATAGTGACCAGCTCCTCCTTAGCCACATGCTTATTCACATCCTCAAAAAATTTCAATAGATTAGTGAGGTATGACTTCCCTTTCCTAAATCCATGCTGACTCTTTGTCATTAAGCCATGTTTATCAATATGCCCAATGATTCTGTTTTTAATAATAGTTTCTACCATTTTGCCTGACACTGATGTCAGGCAAATCTAAATTAAGTTAGATTTCAACCCTTAATCCACACACCTCTCTTCAAAGCTCTACATACCTTGAACTACAGGAGCAACCGTTGGTCTCTTTAGTTTTGAGACTAGACTTGACAATTTCCAGCACGTTACGTGAGGTTGCTGTTGAAGAGTTAGCAATGTGGCTAGAAAGCTACGTTGGATGACCGCTGAATAGCTTTTGCTCTTCCTGCTAAAATCCTGGGCTCTGTTCCTCACTGTGGCCTTGTACGCAACCTGTCCGATAGCTTATTTGCAAAGTTAAATAACAGCTCATAGGCAGCGCTGTAAAAATCCACTTGCTCGCTTGCCTCTGTAAGTATATTTTCATGGTCCTGGGGTCCTTTACCTATTGCAGATCCCAGCCTAGCAAATATTCTTTTATGCCTGTATGGTAAATTATTTACTTGTATTTTACAGTCCTGCTTAGTGCTCATAGGTTCCCTTCCTTGTAGGGCAGTGGCCTTAGATGAATGAGCAAAGATTTGTGCATGCAAGGGGAGATCAAAGGGTGTTTTCACATGGATAGCACCCATATTAACCCCTGGGCAGACCCAGCCTTGTAAAGGTGGCCTGCCAGATGTGCAGGTGGAGCAGAGGCAGGGCAGGCTGTCCCTGCTCCGGAACAGACCCACCAACGGTGTTCCGGAACATCCAGGAGCACCGCCAGCAAAGCAGGCAGTCCAAAGCTGAGGCACCGGCTGGAGGCAGGGCTGCTGTAGCCCCGGGCAACACCATCAAGTTGCAAATGATGTGCCCACAACTCTATTGTGTGAAGGAGGGGGGCACCACGTGAGCAGACTGTGGGGTGCAGCAGCCACCAGCTTTACCCAGAGATACACACACACACCCCTGCTCCGGGGGTGAGCACCCCCTGATTCGCACGAGAACACCCAAACACATAGCCTCCTATGCCTCAATTCAGAGGAAATTCCCCAATGCTCTAGCGGTATGGTGTGACACCTAGTTAGGTGGACGTCCCCTCGAACTGTGCATCTTTGACAGCCCCTGTACAGGAATCGCACTATCAGTATGCACATTTCACTGTGGAATAGCAAAATACGGGTTGTCAGGAGGAGAAGGGGGAAGACTGAATACAAGTGGGAACACCAGAAAGATTTGTACTGTGCACATTTTGAAGCATAGCAAATTTGAATGGAATAATCCTTAACAGAGAGGTGTGAAAAGGCAAATTATATTCAGACACTTCTGATTCTGAACATTCTGGGGAGCCCACTTTTATACCTCATGGGAAGGTACAAAAAACCAGAGAGTGGATAGTTATCGAATAACTTCCCCACAGGGAAGCCTTTTCCTTTCCCCCATCAGTTAGTGGTTGGCCAATGCCTTGTACTAAAAGGGCTCCTATCCTTTCTAATGTATTTATAATGTCTCCTTAATGTATTTTGTCCTCCCTTTATCTTACATTTTTTTTAATATTCTTTTAAATTGTTTATATTGTGCTTTTATGTAAAACATGAAGCGCTCCTGGTGCCATGTAGTTGTGGGGAGGGTGCTATAAAATTATTATTATTAGAGCGCAGGAGCGCTTTAATAGTTAAGGTGTGTTACACCCTCCATTATCAAGCCCCAACATTCTATTTGCTATAGAATTGGTATTATTAAATATAGGATCGTGAAATTTGTAGTGAAGGAGCACTAGAGTAAGCGGTTCATGCTTGCCAAATTTCAGCCAAATTGTTTGGGTAACAGTTGAGATATCACAGTTTGAAAACTGCACTTTGAAAGCCTGTTTATTCAAAAGTTAGACCTTCTTGATCTTGGCAGGGTAAAGAGATTTTGTATTGGTTGGGGGGAGGTGTAAGCCTTTTTTAAAAATTCAAGGAGGCTGCCAGGGGGTGCCTTCTCATTTACCGGTTTGCAAATCCAGTTAGTAGTTTTAAGTTATGACATCTTGAAAATTCAGTGTAGCCTATGGAGACCTTCCTGAATGTGGAGAGCTTGTGAACATTCTATGTGTAATGCAGAGACTGTTTAAAAGGAAACAGTCTTGAGTACTTGCTAGAGCCTATCAGTGCTTGGGAAAGAAAGGGAACTGCACCTCCCAGTGGACAGTGTGAGTGACTAGTCAGCCATGTTTAGAGCAGGGTAAAACTGGTGGGGAGAGGAGAAGAGCAAGGCCTGTGGAAGGGAGAGAGCTGAAGGTCATTCAGATCTGATCCCACACAGCAGGCACCACAGCTTGGGGACCAGAGCTCTGGAGTTCACCTGGAATGGTCTCAGGTGCAGGAAGAGGGAAGAGGTTTATCCCAGCAACAGGGACAGGTGGCTACAGGTGGGATGGAATAGATCTTCTTTTAGCGCTTCTCCCTCCGACTTTCCCAACCCCACTAAGATATGAGGGCTAAGCGGATGCTCTTGTCTGATACAGTGGCGTCCTCTGCAGAACAGCCACGTGGGGCAGAGTGGCAAGTGTAGTCCTCTTGGGAGGGCTCTTAAGAGCAAGCCTCAGCCCAGGAAGAGAAATCCTATGGGGTAGCAGGGAGGGAGGAGCATACACAAGGGGGGGCATTAAGGGGAGAGAGTAAGGGCAGAGCCTCTGTAAATAGCTTCCACAGCAGAAGCCGTGCACAGGAGGAGAACTTTACAGGGAACAGCTTTATTGGGGATTCAGAATATGGAACCCAATAAAGGGGGCTGGTCTGCAGAGTGGGCAGTAGGGGTGGGAAACCGGTAGAATCCGGTATCCGATAATGCCGGTATCGGGCGTACCGGCATTATCGGATTCGACCCGGTAATCCGGACCGGGTACCGGATTTTTCTTGCATTGCAGCCATTTAAAAATGGCTGCAATGTAAAAAAAAAAAAAACTGCCCCAGCAAAAAAGTTTTTTTCAAAAAAAACCTCCCCGAGTCCAGGCTGCGCGGGTGGAAGGGGGGGACACCCCCCACCCACCCTGCCCAGCCTGGATTTTTGTTTTAAAAAAGAGTAAAGAAAAGACCCAGAGGCGAGGCGAGGTGAGCCCACCCCCCAGCACCAGCGGCCGCGGCGTCCCCGCAGCCGCCGGTAAGTATGACCCGATCCCTGGGGGGGGTGTTTAACACCCCCCCGGGATCACCCCTACTAAAGGTCAGTGCGCGTACCTTTGGGAGCTCCGGTGGCGGCGGGCGGTCCGGAGGCCTCAGCGCCGGCTGTGGCTGCCGGCG
>QEPC01006664.1:1444486-1457211 GCA_003113815.1 Sphenodon punctatus | reverse complement strand
AGAGATGTTGGGATGGTCACAGCACAGAATGAGGATATTTGGTTGACCTTTCTGCTGGCCAATTGGCATCACCAACCGATCTTATACCACAGTGATGTAAGAGAATCCCTAGCATACATAGGCTCCTTCTCTGCATATGCTGTGCTGGCATATAAAATTGGGACCCTTTATCACAGCTTTCTGATATGTAGCAGAGATCACAATGAAATGATAATGAAAATGTTATATACAGCCCTGCCAAATTTCATGTACACTGGTTGGACTACAAAGATGTTACAGCCAGATATACATTTATATGTTAATTGCTTATACCACCAGGACCCTTTATCCAATACTTGTGAAAGTTGGAAAAGATAGTAAATATGGGAAGGGGTGTAAATCTGCCAAGTGTCATCTACATTAGATATGAGGCAAAGAAGTTACAGCTAAGAATGTATATGAAGAAGTTTGCAAAATAAAATAATTCAATTGCTTCTAAAATTGGATTCCTTTACTCAATCCTTGTGACATTTGGTACCCTTAATGCCTTCCATTGGGGGTATATGCAGCCCAGATTTCAGACACATATAGTGAAAAACAACAAAGTCACAGCTGAAAATGTGTTTTCCATTGAAACCAATGAAAATGAAAGCCAAAACTATTCAAGTCAACGATTCAATTGGTTCTAAAATTTGATTCCTTTACTCAATCCTTGTGAGATTTGGTACACTTAATGCCTTCCCTTTAAGGTATATGCAGCCCAAGTGTCAGCCACATATTGTGAAAAACAACAAAGGTACAGCCGAAAGTGTGTTTTCCATTGAAACCAATGAAAATGAAAGTCAAAATAAAATGGGGGGGGGGGCAGGGCAATCGGAGACTGTTTGGAGTCACAGCACAGCAAATTCTTCTTAGAATCCAAAATATGTGCGCCATTGAAACCAATGAAAAAATGAAAGCTAAAACAAAGGGGGGGGGGAAGTCTCTTGAGCCCCCCCCCCCCCGTGAATCTGCCCATGGAGCCAGTGGCATCAGGACAATTAAGAGAAGGGGGAATTACACAGCTGTACACCAAGGCCATTTTCAGACGAGAAGCATTCACTCAGGTCCACCCATCCCCCGTGTCTGTCTTCAGCCAGCGCGGGTACCTGCATGCTGCCCATCCATGCCCCCCTCCCCCCACACACACGCACACACACTGCCCATCTATGCAACTGCATGGAGCAACCTGGGTTTTTCCCTGTTGCTCTGTGCGGAGGCATGAATGGGTGGTGCATGAGTTGCACACACCAACCACACACCCATTCCTCACCAGCTGAAGCCCCCACCACCAGAAATGTGTGGCGACACACACCAACCCCCACCCCGGTGGGGCTGTCTAAAAATGGCCTAAGAATGCAAGGCCCAAATGGTCAGTAATTTAGATATTTTTTAATTGATTTTGTGTGTCCTTTGCATTAAACCCTTTTGGCACATTGTACTCAGATTTCCAAGCTTCTTTCTGCACTCACATGTCCTAGAATTTGCTTCAGAAATGTTTTAAAAATCTTACAATTTCAGCAGCTGGGATGGAGACATCTCAGACAATTTCAGGAGCCGGCAACCCTGTTTTTAAGCCTCTGGTTCAGCTGATAGTGGCTCTGTGGCCTAGTCAGTGTCATTTTGTTTTTAGTCCATGTCTCTTTCAGGTTCTCAAACACCTAAAAGGGCAGTTTTTGTGACAGAGGTTATTAAAATGCAAAGGAAACATCTCGGTTGAGCCCAATGTTTTATAAAAAGCTTTTTAAAAAATACAACTTTGATAAAGTAAAAAAAAAAAAAAAAGAGGACTGTGATTCTTTGAAATTAGACTTTTGCTTATATTTTCACTGAATTTTACAGATACAATTCGTATTTTACCCTATTAAAGATCAAATGTGTTAATAATTTTATTTTCTTGCTTCCCTTCTAAACTCCCTGAAGCATAAAGATAATGGAGCAGCATGCTATGCAATTTACTGAGAAGTCCCAAGGAATGGATATAGGATTGTAAGTTAATGATTTTTCTTTTTTCGATACAGAAGGGTGAGCTTTAAATGTTATTCTTTCCACTCTTCAACAGACCCCACTTATGTTGACAATGCCATTTCTCTTTAAACATGCAAGATCATACCAGGCTCTCTGAATTGCCCCCTTACAAATACCTACTCCATAAAACCCCAAAGACGCCTTTGTTGAATTCCACACTTCAGTTTAGGCAGCACTTTGATAAGCTTAAATCATGCACCAAACTGACATTCTGCAATGACACAATGGACTACCCTGCAGGGTAAATCAACGATTTACGTTAGTTGGATATCATCTCCAGAAAACATCCTGGGGCATGTAATTCAATAAACAAGTACCCAGGAGCAAAAGCCTCACGGGGCTTGCTTACAGGATGAGAAAACAACTTCAAATGCATTTTCTATTCATTCTTCTTCAGAATTTAGCTATGGATATGGGTTGTTTTCTCCAAAACAGATATGCCCTAAACAGCAATTAATCTAAATTTAACACATCCCTTTCAGTCTTGCAACAACTTGTATATCTTGTCATAAGAAAAGCTTTAATTAATTTTAAGGACTGAAACCTCAGATCATAAGTGACCTACTTAAAGGTTATACTCAAATGTAAATGTTTCCATTACAAAACCTCCCCAAAGTACCTTAATCCCTCAAATAACCAGCCACCAAAAGACACAAGCAGAAAGCTAATGACATGCAAATACACGCCATAGCTGTCAAGTTCTGTAAATGTGAAGTTATTAAATATTTTAAATCAATACTATGGGTCTTTGTCAATATGCAGCATAATGGTTGATTTGAGTACTACTACAAATTGGAGCCAAAACTTTAATTGAATAATCTTTGGGAAGACTAAAATTGTATACCCTTGTGTAATGTGAATGCCAAACAAATTGCAGTCTCAATACAGCTGCCTATGTGTATCCTGGTCTCATGACTAAATCCGAGGTGGCCCTTTCCTGTCATCATCATATGGATTGGGAAACAATTCAGAATTTTACTCTTATTGAGCAGCTTTACTCTGAATGAAAAATTCAGAGTCTCATTCAGTAGAACAGGTTTATATATGGCTGAAGAATCTACACAGGTTGGACTATGTTCCACATTTTTGCCACACATGTCTAGATTTACATCCTTAACACCAAGTCCATACATGTCCTCTGACACTGGGCAGGCCACATTTCCTTGGAAGCCAATTCATTTCATACAGCGAGCCTGAGAATTCTCGTATTCTATATCCTCAATCTAAAAGGGGATACACTGGGGAGGAAGGGGATCTCAGATTCCTTCAAATGCATTTAGTTCCCCTCAAAGAATTCAGATGCACACCTATAAAACTAAATTGTGGAAAAATGAAAGCTCATCCAAATATAAAGGATTAAAAGAAAGCTATAAAACCAGATCAAGGCAACGTTTGCAGTGACCCCCCCCCCCCATGTATAAAATGTAGCTCCACATAAATGCACCTCCACATAAATGGCTAATCAAAGGCTCATAATAAACATCTTATTTAGCCTCAGACAGTACCATGAGCCAATGTGGATTCCCCCCAGCTAAGAGGCTAAATAAATAGAAATGTGCAAACCCGAACGTGCATATACACTGCTGTAGCTAACATAATATACAACATGGCAAGACATTTGCACCATTCCAGTTCTAAAAGAGTAACCCCCGACAGAATGCCTAGGACAACCCCACACCATCCACTGAGATTCAGCATCTCTCTCTCCATCCGCTGCTTCAGTAATAAGCACCGCCGGGTATTTTGTGAGACATATTCCGAATATAACCTACCTTCCATCATGGTGGCAGAATTGCATTCCTCAGTTTCCAAGGAGCCTGAAAAAATACAGGAAAGTACGATTCCAGTTACCAGATGCTTAATGTAAGCCCTTCAAATAAATGCCTTAGATCCCTGATTTGTACAGCTGCCCGAGCAAAATTGGGGGGGGGGGGGGGTTGCGAGGGGGGTGGGGGAGAAAAAGAGAGCGCTAAGCCAAGAGGCAGGCCATGGATGCTGCTGTAGCTGTATCACCTACAGATCACAGAAGGATGCTGAGAGACAGGGAGAAGGGAGCAGGCTTCGCTCAGACGCCTGCTACTAGTCTCTCAGCCAATCCCTTCAGCGCTGTACCTTGTCACATGGTAGCTTGCTTGCATCTCCTGACACAATACCCCTCGAGAACACAAGAACCTATTTCCCATTTCCCCCCTTTCACCAAACACAGAACCCTTTTCCGTATCTTGTGACGCACTTCCCCTCGTTATAATCCTATTGCAGCAGCTGGGCGAACAGGATTAATTAATTATCAGGCACTGTCAGATTAGGGCTCTGCCGTGAAATGTGCAGGGAGAGCGAGCTGTAAAATAAATAGATACTAAAAACACTGGCGTTTGAATAACCTGCAGAAAGGCTAATAGGAGCATACAGCTCCCTCCATTCAGTCAGTCCCATTGCATTCTGCTAATGTCCGTGCATTGAGGATGTCAGCTTCTGTCTATCTCCGAAAAGAGAGAGGCTGTAAAGCTTGGCTTCACATTTGTGTCTGCTGATCCCACGCACCCCTCTCTCTCTCTCTCTCAGTCATTCAAGAGAAATCAATTGGACTGACGTCACATCATAAACAATTATCCCCAAAAGGATGATGCAGAAGAAATTTCACCCAGACTGCCTTCAAGAAAGCCTTGGAATTAATTTCGCATGAAGAGCAGCAGAGCCAAAGGGCAAGGAATTGCCATTAAAAAGAGGAAACAAAAGACACACATGAGGGACTCTCAAATCAGATTTGAAATGCATGAGAATTTCAGAGGGGGGTGAAGAGAAGCTATGGACACCAGATTGCAGCTATTCACCATGCACAAACCTAAAAGCAAACAACTGCATTAGCTTCAGCTCCAGCAGTTATCCTGTCATCTCTTATTGGGATTCTCTCGCTCACACACACACACTGAGAATCTCTCACGCACACACACTCACCCACCCACCCACTATAATGAACAGGGTGAGGTTTTCTTCTGCCAAGCAGACTCCTCTTTCTACAGGATTCCACACTGCAAACTGGAAACATGCTCTCGGTTGTAAAAGCAAACCGCTCCCTCCGACGTGTTTCCCAGCCATTTCTCTCTCTGCCTAGGCTCTTCCCATCCACAGCACCTGTCTTTATCACTCCAAACTACATACGAGCATCTTGGTAGGCATGGGTTTCTACTGAAAACACTGTCAGAGAAAATTGCTGCAAAATGGGGATAAGACAAGAGAAATGAATCCTTAAAAATACACAGAAGGAGACACATTCCAATAACCCCCATAAACAAATTACTGGAATACATAGATTATACTGTATCTTTGACCAAATAATGTCTCTGACCAAAGTTCAATGGATATTTTTTTTTTTTAAAAAGGGCTAAGTTCTTAAAACAAAAATGTGTCCAGCTCTTCCCTCACCTCATCTGCATTCATGTCAAGTTATGCTCTTTCTGCAGCTGCAGGAAAGGGGAAAACCTTTTTCAGATCTTCGTAAGGAGAATTTCCACTTTGAATCATAGCGTTGGAAGGGGTCTCAGAGAGGTCATCTAGTCCAACCCCATTCTCGCTAGTCCAATGCAGGAAATGCACTTGATATTCCTTGCCTCTGCTTGGCAGAGATTCAGGCCCCAATCCTGCAGTCTACTCTGCCGGACACAGATCGCTCACCCAGGACACATTACAGAATTAGGACTTCAGAACTGGAGGCAGGATTTAATCCATCGCCTCCACAGCCATCTACAGTGCTTAGTTTTGCACTAGTCATGGGCTGCCTTTGACCCCCAGGCTTGATGTTCACCACCACTACTTTAGAGCTGAGCATGAGCATTTGTTCTTTGATGGGACTCATGTTGGCTCTAGAGTGACTGGAACTTGCACTGTTGTGACATTGGTGCAAAATAGCTAAAGGATTGTAGTTTGGAATTAATTAGTTGCTGCGGCTGGCAACACTAGCTTCAAACTGGAAAGGGGCAGCAACAGGAACCAGTGTGCCTGGCCACCTTCAAAACACTCTGGGATCATACTATATCATTTCCGGACTGTGGAGCACTGTTAGAGGAAAGATTTGAGTTGCTTTTTAAGATCTCAGCAGTCTAAGAATATCTAGATCTCATGAATACAAGCTTTATTGTAAATGAGAAAAAACACACAAAGTAGCAAAAGGAGAAAGATAGTGTCAGACACAACAGATTTTCCAGCTCTTGTGCACTCACCTGGCTGGCAGAACAAGGCTTTCAAAACTTCTATTTTACTGGACTTATGTCTCCTTCCTCCCCCAACAAAGTTCCAAATTGGACTCAAGCTTCAGTCTTGCTCATCCTCACTGCTGCATCCAGCTAATTAATTCCAAACTACAATTGTTTAGCTAGTATTTTGCACCAATGTCACAACAGTGCAAGTTCCAGTCACTTTAGAGCCAATATGAGTCCCATCAAAGGACAAATGCTCATGCTCAGCAATAAAGTAGTGGTGGTGAACATCAAGCCCGGGGGTCAAAGGCAGCCCATGACTAGTTTTTATATAGAGCCAGCGTAGTGGAATGGCTAAGTGCACAGTACTTGGACTGGAGGGGGGAGACCCCAGTCCAAGTCTCGCCTTAGCCAGAAACTCACTGGGTGACCTTGGGCCAGACACAATATTCTCTCAGTCTAACCTACCTCACAGGGTTGTTGTGAGGATTAAAAGTTGTGTTCTGTGTAAAGCTCTGAGTGCCATGGCAGGGGGGTGCTATATACAAATAAATATTATTATTATTATTATTATATACCCTCTATCTCAAACACTGAAAGACTGAGCTCAGGGGCAAGGAGCAGAGATGAGGGCATGCATTCAAGCACAGAGAATGGATCCATGATATGGACTCTTTCTCCCATCCTGAGTGCTCCGCATGAGCACTCCTCCCAACTTCTGTGGTCCTCAGAGCATGTACTAATTTTCAAAGTCATCCTTGAAAAGATTCCCCAACCCTATTCTAAACCTCAAATCCTCAAAGTGCTTCACTGGCATAAACTCTATTAATATTGATGGGGCCTGCACCAGAGAAGCACTTTGAGGATAGAGACTTTGTCAGGAACTTCCTTTAGCTTCCAGCAACACATTACTGCAAACTAAAAAAATAAAACCCTAAAATCAAGTAGGGGAGCTTAGTGCACTTTAGGAATAAACACCTTTCACCTCCTCTGCCCTGCCCCTCCAATTTGAGGCATGGGTGGCAGTCTCCTCCTGACTTTTGTCCTCCCACAATAATGTGGCAACAGTGACCTCCACCAGGGTTACAAAAATTACAGGTTCAACCTGGTGCCTCCAGATTTTTTGCTGCATCATTTCCAGGTGAAACTGGTATTTTTTTCCAGTGCTGCCACCTCTCTGGGTAGGACCAGGAGACTCCAGGTTTAACCCGGTCTTTTAAGCCCCAGGAGAAATCAGAGCTAAACAGTGGAAATACAAACACCCACTCCTTCCCAAGCAGCAGCAATGGCTCTCCCTCCTTCCATAGCAGCAATGGCACAGTCGTGTAGTAATAAACTTTATTCAGCAATTAACCAATTGTATGACACAGACTTGTGGCCACACTTGAGGCTAGGCTGCCAGCCCCCCTGCCCCTGGGGCGCCTCAAGCCATCAGTGGCCATGGCAGACGCCCCAAACACAGCCATAAGACTCCACACCAAGACTTCTTGAAAGGGGGAGGGGTGCCATTGCTGCTGCTCAGGGTGAGGGAGGAGGGGTGCTGTTAGGGTGGTCACATATGCAATTTTTAGAAGACACGTATGAGAAATACAGGTTGCAGGGCTACACTGGCACCAATAAAGCCCTGCAACCTGTATTTCTCATGTGTCCCCTAAAATCTGCATATCTGACCACACTAGGCTCTGCTGCCATTGCTGCTGCTCAGGGCGGGGAGGAGGGGCACTGTCTCTATTACTGCTGGGAAGAGGAAACCGCTACTACTCATCCTGAGGGTGGCTGAACTACCCCAACCTAGTGGCTCTGGACTTGCTCCCCACCTGGAAAGTGGCCATGTCAGAAAGGGGCAGGGCAAAGGGACTGCCCCACCCCCCTGAGGGGACATTGACAGGTTCTGGCTCGTGAGGGGACATTGACAGGTTCTGGCTCCCCCTCCCCCTCCTCCCGTGGCGTCGGCGGCCGGAAGTGCCGGGGGATTTAAATCTTGCGCCGGCAGCTATGCCGCCCGTCGGGAGCCGCCGGCTGCGAGCCGAAGGGGCGCAGCCAAAGGGGCGCGGCCAAAGGGCACAGCCCTTTGGGGTCTGGAGGGGGAGGAGGGGGGTAAGACTGATGGAGGGGGAAAGTGAAAAGTTGGAGGGGGAGGTAGAGAAGGGAAAGCAGGAGGCGGCAGTATCTCAGGTTGCTCCTATTATCCCTTTTGGGAATATAAATAGGGGTTCAGAGGGGGGATTGATATTAAGGGAAGAAAGTGGAGGGGGATTGCCTATTGGGGGTGTGCTGGGATGGGCGTTAGTGAAAGAGGGAGGGGATGAGTGTGATGAGTATAGTATGACCACTGATGTGGAGTTGGTGGGACCACCTCCCCCCGGTGAGAGATGGGTGGAGGTGGTTAGGTTTTCCCTGGTGGCAGCAGGGGATGTTGTGACGATGTGTGGGATCTGCCCCGTTGTTGTGGGGGAGATCACAGAATGGGACATTGGTGAGTCATAAGGGGGTGGGGTTGAGAATTGTTGTTATATTTGTTTTTGATACTGAGATTGTATATTATGTAAATGATTGTTTGATAATGACTTGGGCCCCCTGTGTGGATCGCCCATGAATGTATTTTTGTTGTTGTAGGCCGCCTCGAGTCCTCGGAGAGAGTGCGGGGTATAAATAAATATGGATATGGATCCCCATGTTCCGCAGGGAGTATGCCTCACGCTCTCTGACATGGTCCCAGAGGGAATTGCCAATGAGAATGTCTTGAGGTTTTCTAGGATGGAAAGGGCCGGGCCACAGTGGAATGAATCAGGACTGGAGAGTGTTCACTGCTGGGAGGCAACTGCAAAGGTGGACACTCTTAACCTCCTCCCCACAACCAACACCACATCTCTGAGCAATGGGATTTCAAAATGGCTGCCAGCTCACCCTCTTTTTTGAAACAAGCTGCCCGATGGCATCCTGAGACACCAACTCTTGCCAGCCACACAGCCCACCAGTCAAGGAACCCCCCCAATAGAAGTAGGCAGAGTAGTCCTGGTGAGTCCAGCAGCAGGTGAGCCCCACCAAGGCACAGCAAAGAGGGGAAAGGCAGTCCCACTAAAAGAACATAAAGGGAAAAGGACAGGCAACCTGGTAGCAGCCAAGACAGGGAATGGAAGTTGTAGAGAGAGGGATCTATGGGCATAGGTATCCCCTCACCTCAGTTTCCACAGGTACTCCACTGATGCCAGGAATGTCCTGGCTTTAAATGGCCCAGGAGAGGGGACACCGATGTGCATTAAGTCCCTACCCTGTATCCCCAAAAGTGAATAAGCAGGTTGAAAGAAATGACAAGAGGTCAAACAGAAGTGAAAATACACATTATTACAGTTTCCCATTACAAATACTACCAGTAGCCCGTACAAGAACACCATGATCTAATGGGATTGTTATAACAATACAAACATAAACAATTCACCTTATCGTGGATGAGATTGTTCAGACAAACAGAGGGCAGAAGCTTGCTAACAGGTCCGGGCCTTAGGAAGCATAGAGTTATAGGTGTCCGGCCCTCCCCTGCAGCACCACAGAAAGTGACTAGCCCTACTACCGTGGGAGTGCTTCCCACCTCCAGTGGGCTTGGCCCAGGCTACGCTTTTAACCATTTTCATTTAAGATTCCAGAAAGCAGGGGTGGTGGGGGGTGGAAATTGCCTTTTGATCATTGTTAGATTAACCAGTATGTTGACCACGTTGCAGCCTAGGGCCACAGCTGCCCTGATGAGGGGCTGGAAGAGGCACTGAAACCCCCATGAGGAAAGTAAGGAGGCCCCTTCCTGGATGACCATGATGAGGGGCCTAGACTGCTCTGCAAAGGCAAGAGACACCCTCCTTCCTCCAAGCAGGGGTGTATACATGTATAAACAACATCCACACACAGATTCCACACTCCCCTTTTCCAAAGCCAGGGTAGGGCTTCAGGGAGAGAGAGAGTAAAGCGAGGGGGGAAGAGTCATAGCACTGATAGCTTGGAAGGTGGAACATTAACAAAGATAAGATCATCAGTTACATGTAGTTTTCATCATGCGGCATATAGTAAAGAAAGCATTCATAATTTAACAAATCACAATCCAATGCTCTGGTCGTTGTCAAGTTCAGCTGCATAGGTGGCCCCATATATGCAATTTTTTCCAGGACACATGAAATATACATGTTGCAGGGCCTGCATTGGTGCCTAAGGTGCCAATGCAGGCCCTGCAACATGTATTTTTCATAAGTGTCCTGGAAATATTTGCATCTATGGCAACCCTAACCAAAGCCCCCAAAATATAGCTTAGCACAGTGACAGAACTTGAGTCTGGCTTTTTTCCACGTCACTTCCTGCCTCCCCAGTCTCTCAAACACTGCAATACAGCCTACCCTGCTTCCAACTGGAAACCTACCCACCACCTTCTCTCATTGGCTACAGCTGCCACACATACACGAGTCTGGGGAAGCAATGTATGCTGGGATATGTAGTCTTTGTGTAGGTCACAAACCAAGCTGGTGTAATTTCCAGACTGGGGCTGGGGGAACGCCTTAACAAGCCATTGTGACCTGCTCGGTACTTTTCCAAAGAGACAGAGATTGGCCACTGTCAGAGACAGGATGCTGGGCTTGATGGACTATTGGTCTGTGGCACTACTTACTTATGTTCTTACACAGGAGTACTGATACTGCTTCCTGGCTGGGGCCTCCATGCTGCCTCCTTACCCTGCTCAGTAATACCACCTCCACCACCAGCTGAGCAACAGGCAAAGGATAGTCGGAGAACTGGACCTGGGGCAGTCCCCCCCGCCCCCTCCCACAAGCCCGCCCCTGTAGGTAGGGTTGCTATCTCTCGCAGTTTTGACCCTGACACTCCCAGAGGCCAAAATAGGAGTGTTAGGCCATTTTTAGATGAGCGCGGCAGCGCCCACGCTTGTTTTTCAAAAGACCCGGCAGTCTGTTCTACGCGTGACACTGCCGCCAAATACACGCATGCGGGGGCGACGCACATCCATTTCCGGCCACGAACTGACTGGGTCGACGATCGAGGCTGGTCATACGTGGCCAGAAACGGATGCACATCGCCCGCGCATGCGCGTATTCGGCGGCAGCGTCATGTGTAGAACGGACTGCTGGATCTTTTGAAAAACAAGCGCGGGTGCCGCCGCACTTGCATAAAAATGGCCTTAGAGTCAAAACTGTGAGAAGTGGCCACCCTACCTGTAAGTAGCGGTGCTACCACTTACCATAGGCCAAAACGGGAGTGTCAGGGTCAAACTGCAAAAAGTGGCCACCCTACTGGTAGGGTATTTTCATGTCAAGTGAGGCAAGAGGCAGCATGAAATAAGGACAGAGCAGTCAGGAGAGTTTGGGCACAGCATGGGAAACTGGAGTGAGAGGCATATGAGCAAACAACCAGAACAACACTGACAATAGGGAGAAGCTTGCACTTGATTAAAAAACCAAAACAACAGGAGACGTCAGTACAGAGAAACGTCCTCCAGACACCAAAATAATCCAGATTCAAACTTTCCTCAAATGCAGAGGTGCTAGATTTGAGATCCTGCTAGACCCTAAAACAGGCCCAAGTCCATCCCTCCAAACAGTCTCAGGTTCCTTGTGACTGCCCCATGGTTGAGGGCAAGTCCCACTCTTGGAGGATAGGGGCTAGTCCTGCTTAGGAGGCGGGGGCTGCTGGAGCACCCCAGCAGCCACCACCAGAACCACAGTGCATACGTAGAGCTGTCTCAAACAAGCACAACTCCACATACCCACTGCTGCTAGATTCCTTTCACCAGGAGTGTGTATGTTTGTGATGGCACAAATGCTCATGTGTGCATGTGCGAGGGGTGTGGTTAATTCAAACAAGGGGCTTGGGTTTATGGGCAATGGCTTGTCCTTCTTTGGTCACTCAAAATGTTGGGATGTATGGGATTGCAAGCCACAAAACCTGGATGTGAACTACAAAGTATAGGCACGCTCAAATCAGATTCTGACTTATGCCCACCACTGGTAGGAAACCCCTTCTCTGTACATTCAGAAACATCAACGGTTCATGTTTCATTTCCAAATAAGCTGAGCTAGGGAAGGTACTGGGCAGTAATTATGTCTGCTTCTGCTACCATCCCTCTGTGACTGTTAGTCCCGTCACATTGTATAGCCCACAAGCTCTCCATCATACAGAATAATGCCGTTGTTGGAATGTGCAACAGTCACAAGTAAAAGCCCATTGTAAGCCTTGCAAGCTTAATATGGGGCTTGTCCAGTAGGGGGAGAGTCAGGGGATGAAACAGGTTTTTTCTCTCTCCTTGTTTCCTCTCTTCTCTCTCTGTCCTCCATCTTGTCCCATGCAGTCTGTACAGTCTGGAAGCATGTCTTCTGAGTTCTTAGTAAAGTTCTGTTTTGAAGAAACTTCTGCTGTGTGTTATTCAACAGAAAGCTAACTCTACAATAGGTTATGGGCCCAGGACATCTTCAAGGCAATTTTGAAGACTAGAAG
>QEPC01006664.1:1401260-1436259 GCA_003113815.1 Sphenodon punctatus | reverse complement strand
CAATTCTGGACGGCTGGGAAGTTTATGCCCTTAGAAAGGGTGCAAACTATGTTTTTGAGGTCGCTTCTAGCTTTGCCAAACCACGCTCTCAATGTGGCTCTTCGTAGGGACTGTGGCTTGACCCCTGTTGAATCTCAAGTCTGGCGTTTGGCCATAGGCTACTGGGTGAAATTGTATTTTTCACACACTGCCCCATTAGCTACCCGGGTATTGGCGGAAGACAACCTATGGGTAAACCAAGTGAGCTCTAAGTTATGTTGTATGGGCCTGGCTTTAGATAATTTATACGCTCTGAGTTATGAGGGTACCAGAAATTTATTTTTTCAGAGGCTGGCAGATATAACTTTGCAGGAGGAGACTGCCATCCTCCGAGGCAAGACCTCGCTTGTTTTAGTCAGGGAATTATATGACTACTCTCCTTTTCTGGCACCTTTTTTGCAATACCAACTGTGTCCCCAGATCCGTAGGTGCCTTGTAATGGCAAGAATGAATATTTTTCCCTCTGGTGGGGTTGAGGGCCGCTTCCAGGGCAACATTTAACTCCTCCTTTATGTGATTGTTCTCTTCAGCTCCCTGATACTATTGAACACATTTTATTGTACTGTGAATGGTATGTGGACCTTCGTGCCAAATGGATATCTCCCTATGTGAAATTAAATCAGAATGATCGCCAGGTGTTCCTGAAATTGTTGGGAGGTCAGGATGAAACCATGACGAGGAATGTTGCTTATTTCCTTTTTAAGGTTCTGGCATTCTGAAAGGACAGGGAGGCGCTGGCTGTTGGGTAGGTTGGGGGGATGGTTTGGGGATAAAAACTTGACCCCTGACTTTGATTATTGCATGGATATTGTGATTTGTGATTTTGGATTTTGATTATGTTTTTATTATTGTCTTATTTGTGTTAGTGTGATGGCGAGCCTGTACACTTAAATAAATTATTATTATATTATATCCTAGAGCGTTGGGCAATCTGCCTTCATGGGATTGTTGTGAGGATTAAAAGTTGTGTTCATTGTTCTATGTGAAGCCCTTCGAGTGCCATAGCAGGGGTGCGCTATATAAAAATAAAATTATTATTAATTAGAAAACTAGTAATTCTTCTTTCAGCAGATGCACTCTAAAGTGGGAATGAAGCTCTCAGAGCTTTAGCACAGTTACCTAATCACAATTAGGAGGCCAGGTGCTGCACTCCAATCCCTTCAGTCCCAGCTCACTGCCCGAGACACAACCCCTTCCTTCACCCTCACATCTCTACCTCACACACGTACCTAAAAGCCAGCAATTACACCTTTTAAAAATTAAAAAACAAATTTAGAGGCTTTTCTAGAACCCAGTGATAGCCTAAAGAATTGATTGGCTTCTTTTTCTGAGATGGAAAATTCTAAAGCCCCCCAGTTCTAAAATTAATTCCAAGAATCTTCCTACATTTAAAAGAATAATAATTGTATTTATATAGCTCCCCTCCCCCCCACCCCTCTGCACCCCACTGAATGGTGCCCAGGGCACTTCACTACACACAATGAAACAACCTAAAATCCATTTTCAATCCAGTTAAATAATAAAAAGGGAAGAAAAGTTACATTCAGGGAAACCAGCAGCAATCCTTTAAAATAGGGCTGGCGGACCTTTTCTGTCGCAGGGGCCACTTTGACAAACTCCAGGGGCCATATACAAGTTGGGAGCAAGGGTGCACTTAAGAAAAGGAAGGCCTAGATCATGGATCTGTCCCCTGTATCATTGTGCGCATGCCCTCATCTTTGCTCCCTTACCCTGCGCTTTTCAGTGGCTGGAGGTATGGACTCGATCTAGGTGTCAGATCCAGGAACTGTATTTGGCCCCTGGGCCTGAGGTTCCCCATCCCTGCTTTAAAAGCACCTGAAGAATAAACAAGTCCTCAGGTGCTTCCTGAAGGTGAGGAAGCAGTAACGGAGCAAGTTCCACATTGAGGGGACCACCACAGCAAAGGCCTGATCACCCACCAACTGAAGGCATGACGGTAGGCTCCCCACACAACAGGTGGGATCTGAGTGCAAGATAGCTGCCAGGGAGAGATTCAAAGAACAGGTTTCAAATATAGCCAAGGGTCTATAGTGTTCATGTTCAGGGCCCTGAAAACCAGTAGCACAATCTTAAATTCAATCCCCTGCTCTACTGACTCTCAGCCATATGGAACATACAGATAGGATGGAATGAGAATGGAAACATGCAAACTGCAGCAGCCTTCTTTCTATAGGAAACCAGCCTAAAAACAGAGAAAGTGTTTGACCAGACCTGGAAAGAAACAGTCTAGCTAGGACACTTTCACCGTGAAGCCTGTTATTCACCAACCTGATCTCACCAACTCAGCAAATGTTTCTCAAAGGGTCTGCAAGCCTTTTGAGTGACCTTGAGCTGAAATATCATTTATCATTAAAGCCAAAATGCAATCAAAATCGCAGTGACATCTAAAGATTGTAAGAACCCATGGTTCAAAAGAGAAGAATTGAGGGGTGGGAATGTGGAATTAAAAACCACACACAATGGTTGCAGTCCTCAATGAGCTGTGCTGGTAAAAAACTCATGCACTTCCACGGGCTTGCACCTGTGCAGCACTTAAAGAACTGGAACCATAATGGTTACACAACATCAAATGCAACTGCCAACTTTCACAGAGCTCACCTATTCATATTGAATTCAGGAGGCGGGGAGTGCATAGGTGGAACAAGCACGGAGGTGGAGGGCAGAACAGCTGATTGAGCGTCCTGCAGCTGAGTGAGAGACCGGCTCCGGAGTGAGGTTGAGCGGGGCTATATTAAACCTCAGCCCGCCAGAGGCGGTGCCAGCGGCACAAGTCGGGGCAGTGCACGCAAGGGCGCGCCCTTGTGCACATGGCCTTAGGCGCCAGTGGGCTCTGGGCTGTCGCTAGAGTGTTTTCCCCCCCTCTCCTAGTAACCACAATGGCTAACTATAAGGCGAGTCTTGGTGGATCGAGTGGGGAGATCCCCCCGATGAAGCAAAGAAAGCTTGATGGGTATTTTCGAATCCCGGACTCGCAGGGGGCCTCATTGGGTCCCTCCTTATTAGGAGAGGTTGACTTTTCAATGCCCAATAAATTTGCCCCATTGGCTATCGACCCGGTGATAGGGGAAGAGGATTTTCCAGCAGGGTTGGGTGGGGTCTCACGAAAGCGGCAGCTGACGGGGAGTGAAGAATCTAGCTCCCAGATTGTAGGGCTGGGGAGCCCAGTACCCCCCACGGACCTGGATGGATTTGCGAGACTCATACAAGGGGACAATCCAACTTGGGCTTATGCCCTAGCGGACCAGACTCTATTAATAGGGAAAACCCTGCAGCATATTTTTGCCCAACTTTGTTTACTTACTTGCATTATAGAAGGGAACAATAAGGGTGCGAGAGAGGGACCAAGTAGTATGGAAGGAACGGGGAGACAAGAACATCTGGGGGATGCTATAAATTCTGTACCCCAGAGAGGAAGGGGTGGCCTAGACTCGCCAAGTGTGCGGGTGGCGAGTAGGAATTACAAGGCGGCTGCCCTAAGCCCTCGGGATAGTGGGGGGGTCCCAAGGTTCACCTGGTGCTCTTCAGCGGTGGTAGTAACAGCCCACCCTCTTCCATCAGGCTTATTTCCAAGTTGGGAATCACCTTATTTGGTAGCACAACATCTTCAGGCGTTACTGGCAGTGCCTTGTCACCCCCGGGAAATCAGGGATATCAGGATTTTGAGAAGGGATCAGTTCTTATTCAAGGCGGTAATTTCTTTCCGACGAAGCTACTGGGTGGACTGTCTCTTAAAAATGGGTTATGTTTTGGCAAGAAATGCAATTAAAATAGCAAAAGTATTTATAAATACTAATTTTAAATCAATCCGAGAAGGTGTAATTATAGTAAGAATAGGGAGGATAACCCGTTGACAAGGGCTTCTGTAGTGAACCCGATAAAAGGAAACTATTTGTTTTTAGGACCACATGGTTTACAGCCTGACCCTGTAGAAGTTTCGCAGGGGGAAAAGCAGGAGGATGGAGAAAATGTCCATCTGGAGGGAAATCAAGCTATGGAGGTGGAACCAGTTCAAGAAGAACATATAGTGACTCAAGGGGTAGAAAGGGGGGTTGAATTAATGAATGGAGCTAGAAATAAAGAATCCCCCAAGAAGTCCCTTGAATTGGATGAAGTATTGGTTTTTGACAAAAGGAATAGTGGTGGGCCAAATGGGGAGGGTAAGTTGAGAAAGGTGTATCCACTAGAAGTAGGGGTACGAGTAAAATCATTAGAGTTAAATCCAGGTGGGGAGGTGATCTCCATTGATGGGACTCAGGAACCTGGACAAGTGTATAATATCAGTCCAGGTACTAGTTGCCCCAATTGGACTACCTTAAACTGGTCGAATTGTCGGGTTTTGGAGGAAAAAGAACTAGGAGGTATCGAGTCTCTAGAGTTTTCCCAAGAGGAAAATGAGGTAAAAGAGATAGGGGACTTAGTAACTGGGAATTCCCAAATTAAAAATGGAAGTTTAAAGGAAGGAGGTGGGAATGATATACAGATGGTAGAGGGAATGCTTCCCCCCTTTGAGCAATTAACCCTGGGCGAAGGTGGTAGAGGAGAAAGAAGTAATCCTGACTCTCCTTGACAGGGTGGGGTAGAAATAACTTCACCCGTCAGGTCTGTAGGGGATACGGGATTGGGGGGTAGGTTGGTGAGGGGTGGGGAAAAAACCAAGACGGATTGACAAACAAGGGCCTATAAGGCGGGAGATTTAAAGATTCTATCCTGGAATATCTCCGGTTGGAAATCTAAGTTGGCAGAGCCAGGGCTTCTTACTTTCATAAGTAATTTTCGGATAATTTTAATTCAAGAAACCTGGTTAATGGGGGCTCTCGCCCTACAGGGCTTTCAGGAATTTTAATACAGCCAGCAAGTAAAGTCTGTGTTAAGGGTAGACCCAGAGGAGATTTGGCCTGCCTGATTAACACCAACCTTAAAGCTAGGGTGGACCCGCTATTAAATGCCCCACCGCAGGTTTGTGGTTGTTTATTAAGATTCGCAGAGGGCTCATTATTGGTGGCAACAGTCTATATTCCCCCAGTAAACACTCCCAGTTATCAGGAGGAAATGTGGAGGGAGGTTTCAATTTACTTGGAGAAAGAGAGGGAAAAATACCCTGAAGCTGGCTTCCTTCTGTCAGGTGATTTTAATGCAAGGATGGGGGTATCTGATAGTGACTTGTTTAATTTTGGATCATTTTGGTGGGAGGAAGTGCCGTCCCCTCTCCGGGAGAGGGTCTCTAAAGATGAGGGCTTGAACGAACATGGTGTCTTATTGTTCAAATTACTGGTGGATTTAGACCAACATGTACTGAATGGAAGGGGTTGGGATGACTATCCCGGAGAATACACATATATTTCAAAACAAGGGAGTAGTCTTATTGACTATTTTGCAGTTTCCTTGGCTATTATTCCTGCGATAGTGATTTCCAGGTAATGGGCTGGCTGGCGGGTGATCACATGCCAATTGTACTCTCCTTAAATTTGGGGCTCCCTCCTTCGGGACTGGTCCCTCGGCTGAGTTACGAATTAGGCCCTGTGAGGAGGAGGTGGGATGGGAAAGTCTTTGAGGTTGGTGCTTGAATCATAAAAAGGGGAGGAGATTAGAAACTGTATGAGGCAGCCCTTTGGCCCAGATACTATTGGAACTTATGTCCAAGAGATAATTGAGTGGTTGACTCTTATGCTGACTTCCATCCCCAAGAGGGGGGATGGCCCAAATGTAGTATCAGCTAAGACAGTGCCATGGTTTGACACTTGCTGCTGACTTGCTCGTTCGAAGCTTCGGAGGGCTTATAGATCTTTTAGGAATTACCCCTCCGAGTTGACAAGAGGCAAATTGGTGGCCGATAGGGGTATATATAGACAACTTTTACAAACTAAAAGGGTGGCTTTTTATAGGCAGAGATGGGCTCAAATTGAGGAAGCAGCAAGGGATTTAAGTTCCCAGAGATTTTGGAAATTGTTAAGACGTTGTGGGGAAGGGCGAAGTACTGAGGATATGAGAGTGTCCTCGGAAGATTGGGAAAAGCACGTCACCCTGTTGTTTTCTCCACACTTGGTGGTTGAGGTAGGTTGAACTTGTTACCAATAGGGGTAGATTGGTCACCAGTTACCCCTGAGGAGATAAAGGAATTGATCCTCTCTGTGAAGTCGGGGAAGGCCCCAGGGGGTGATTTCTTGCCCGCGGAATTGTTTAAAGAAAATGTTGACTGGTGGGCCCCTGTTCTGGCAGTTAATATCCAGGGGAAGGTTCCAGTAGACTGGACAGAGGCCATTGTGGTCCCAATTCTAAAAAAAGGGCGTGCGGAGGATCCCAATAATTTTAGACCAATTAGCTTGCTCAGTGTTTTGGGCAAGCTCTATGCCAAATTTCTATTGGGCAAGTTAAAAAGTTGGATGAAAGAATATGCCATCTTAGGGTATGAACAAATTGACTTCTGTGAGGGGAGCTCAACGATTGATCATTGTTTTTTGCTTTCCCACCTGATTCAGAGGTATGCCTTGCCTGGCAAGGCACTTTATGTGGCATTTGTAGACCTACGAGCTGCTTTCGACCTGGTTCCTAGGGAGCGATTGTGGGGAAAACTATATGCCCTTAATATGAATAGACGCTTATTATTCCTGATAAGGCAATTGTATACAGGTACTTCTATAAGGGTCAGGCTGAACCTCAAGGGGGCCTTATCAAATAAAATCGTGACACAGAGGGGGGTCAAACAGGGGTGTGTTTTGGCTCCCACCCTGTTTAACCTGTATTTAAATGATGTGATCAAAGAGCTCTCAGTTGAAAGATGTCATACCCCTAGGGTGGGAAGCATGCATATTTCTTGCCTCCTGTATGCACATGACACAATCCTTTTGTCTTGCACACAGGTGGGTTTAAGGCGTGTGCTGGAATATTTTGGGAACTACTGTAATAGGAATCTGGTCGAAATTAACTATGCAAAGACCAAATTAATGGTATTTGCCAATAAATTTAAAAAATATAGGTGGTTTATAGATGCCAAGGAGTTAGAACAGGTATGGGTCTATAAATATTTGGGACTCCTTTTTCATTATAAGGGTTCGTGGTCAGTACAGATCCTAAATGCCTGCGCTCGGGCCAGACAACTGACGAAATCCTTGCTGGGTTTTTTTCGATCAAGGAGAGGGAATTTGATAATTCCAACGATCAAAGTGTTCTTATCAAAATGTATATCCCAGTTGCTATACGGGGCTTTATTGTGGGCACTGGATAAAGTCAGGACTCTGGAGCATATACAAACAGTTTTTGTACGCTCCCTTCTATTGGCTCCACCAGGTGTCAGTAGATTGATTCTATACTCGGAAAGTGGTATTGTCCCACTGGAAGAACGGATTTGAAGGGGAGTATTAACCTACTGGTTAAAGCTTTTTTTTGGCCATACAGCCCCTCTCACGACCTTGGTAATGAGGGAAATAACCCCAAATATATGGGTCCAACGCGCAGTGGAGAAGCTGCGCATGTTGGGGTTTTCTCCTGAGACTCTTGCCCCGCTGGGTTACAAAATGGCAAGGAATTTGGTTCTTCAGAGGCTGGCAGATATTGGCCACCAGGAAAGAGGGGCTGAGCTTTGTCTAAGCAAGGCCCTAGGAACACAGAAAGGGTTGTTAAATGAGATGGGACAGCCTACGGTGTACTTAGAGCATGGGCTTTTGACGCTTAAGAGAAGACTTTTCTTTTTGGCCAGGGTAAATTACTTCCCCTCGGCATTGATGCAGGGGAGATATCAGGGTATTCCCCTGGCTAAGCGTTTCTGTCATTGCCCCTTGAAGCAGATTGATTCAGTGGGCCATATTCTATTGGACTGTCCACTCTATGTGGATCTTCGCGTAAAGTTAATGTTGCCAGTGGTGGGAAAAAGATTAGATAGACCCCGAGAGGCTATTGTGGCTATGCTCCTGGGTGATATTTCCAGAGAGATCACTGAAAAAGTGGCGCAATTTCTGTTCTGTGTCTACACTATTAAGCAACAGAGGGATAAGCTGTGAGTCCCACCCTATAGAGCGGGCCGGAAAGGTCTGATTTCTCCCTGGATACTTATATAAGCAACCGGGTGATGAAAATGGTATAGGCCGTATACTGGCTCCATCCTTAACTCCGATTTCCCCTTGGAAATTTAAACGGGTTCAGGTAATATAGGGGTCAAATGTGTTACCACAAGTCCCGGGAAGGGCAAGGCTTAGTCTCCTTTGCATTTTCCATCTGCACGATAAAGTATATATGCTTATTGACTAAAGAAGTATGGCTTTTATAGAGTAATCGATGTTGGTATTTTGGGGGTTAGTGCTCTGTTATAAGATCTGGGGAAGGAAAAAAAGGGGGCCCATATAAATTATTGAATGAGCAAATAAATAACTCAAATATCTAGGCATTATGGTAATCTAGGTAAGTACGTATTACTAGTTTTATTGTTTTAAAGTATGTGTTTGAATTTTGTTGGAAATGTTTATTTAAAAGGATTGTTTGTTTGTTTGTCCGTTTGTTTGTTGTGGTTTATATACGTATTGTGATGGCCTACGGCTAAACAAATAAACCTTATTATTAATTATTATTATTATTGAATTCATAACCTCTGCGTGACAGGGAATCCCACATGGGCAATACAGCCTCGCTGCAGAAGTACTATTGTCCACTCTTAAGAGCCATTTTCCTCTGCCTAAAGAAAGTGTTGGCTAACTCTATTGCTAGCCCTTTGCCAAAGCATTTCAATAATAGTGAAGGAAACTAGGTTTTTCATTTCACAAGAAATAATCTTCATGAGGGCAGACTGCATTCTAAACCAAAGTGCACCATAAAGAGTGCCCTGTAAGCTTATAGGCCCTAGCCCACGCTGCTTATAGGACCGTGCCCTGTAAGCTTATAGGACCTAGCACACACTGCTAAGGATCCTTCAGGTTATTGATATATGTGGGGGTGTGAGTGTTTTCAGACCAGAAAAGTGACCGGGGAGGGGGCAGGGAGGGGACATGACTGATGAATGGCTCTGCCACAGAGCACCCACACATGGAGGGCGGGGAATGGGGAGGTAACAAATAGGCAGCTCCTAGCATGGCTACCGTGGTCATGAAGACAGCCACGGCACTTTTGGCTTGCCCTGCAAGGCACACTCCGCATTTCCTGGCATAGCTACTGTAACGCGCTCTACGTGGGGCTACCTATGGTGACGACTCGGAAGCTGCAGCTGGTGCAGAATGCGACGGCCTGGTGGGACTGGGCTGCCAGGAGCACATTACACCGGTGCTCCGATCTCTGCACTGGCTGCCAGTAGTCTTCCGGGCCCGATTCAAAGTGTTGGTTTTGACTTATAAAGCCTTACACGGCCTGGTCCCTGCTTATCTGTGAGATCGCCTCACTTCCTGGGTTCTAGACCGGCCCCTGCAGTCATCTGGGGGCACCTTGTTGGGGGGCCATGCAGGATAGGGTGTTCTCAGTGGCCACACCGTGCCTCTGGAACTCCCTCCCAGACCTCCCAGCCTTTCGTAGGCAGTGTAAGACCTGGCTGTTCTGCCTGGCGTTTGGCAAGGGAGAGGGGTAAGGGGGGGGAGATAGAGTTTTATTCCTCTTTCGCTATTTGTATTATTTTTAATAATTTATATTTTTATTGTTGCTGTTAGCTGCCCCGGGCTGCCTGTGGCAGGAGGGGCGGGGTATAAAATTTGTAAATAAATATGAAAAAGTGGCTGAGAGTGGGTGCTCCGTGGCTCATGGGAGTGCACATCCAGCTACTCCCCCTTCAGCTGGGCAGTCGGATTCATGGCTCATGGGTGGCCATTCAGGGTAGCATCTCATCTGCAAACAGTGTGTGTGTGTGTGTGTGTGTGTGTGTGTGTAAGGGATTACATAACAGATGGTTTGTGTAATCTTCAAGACAAATTCCTGCAATCCACACACATTCACCACACTTTTTAAGCTGACCGCAGTGTCAGGGAGAGTTTAGGAAAGGAGAACCTGCCTGGCTAGCCTTGGAAAATCCATTTCTACATTAGCTCCTGGTAAACATGCCCGCATTGTCCCATCATAAACGCTCCCATTTGACTTGCTTCTTGTCAGCGGAAACATTCTGCTGCTTCAATACCACTGTAAATCATCCACCACTAGCAAAAGGCCGTTGCACAAGGGCTTCTTGAGATGAGCAGGTTAGACATCCTTTACCCATTGCTGCACCAGTTGGCATTGTATCAGTTGAGGGAGAGGACACACCTGTCGTTTACTGGCAACTTGTTTGTCTGCACAATCTTGGAGGCGGGAGCCAGTCTTGCCAGTCTTGTTTTACCCCTTTATATGCAAGTTCTAAATAAACAACCTGAGCAGGGCGGAAAAAGGAAAAACGTTTAGCAGACAATGAGCCATACGTTTCCTGTGTACTCGCACTCTAATCATGGGCTATTGCCCAGTGTACCGTATAATCATCCCGCCAACACAGCACAGGTAATTTAGGGTTACTGAGCACAGTGTTTTACTAATACATCTCAGCTACAGAAACACCAGCGGCATTCAGTATCCAACCATATTATTTAGGGTGTGTTTATAGAACAGCATCAAGAGATCAAGGTCAGTACAGGTATATACTGTGTCCCAGCCCTAGTATCTTATTTCTTGATATAGCTTTTTGTTGGAACAGAAACAGTTTTATGCTGGTTCAGGATACCGTGTGGGTTCATTTAAAACTGTCTAAGGCAGCCCGGTTTAATATTTTGTTGTTCTAGACAATGGAGTCCATTTGCCAAAGAGGAAACCAGTGGAACTAGAGAGATGTAAGGAGTAAAAGTCAAACGCTGGCCTTGAACTTGAAAACCCTGATGCTGCAATTCCGTGTACTAAAAAAGAAGCCACAGATAAGATGCCACGTGGGCAAGTGGAAATAGCATTGCATGTAGCACCATGGCAGCTCTGCATCCATTCCAAGGGGAGTGCGTTTTTACAGCCGTGCTATGCTTCAATAATCTCCTTTCGAGCTTTGGGGATTCTTAAGCAGGTTTGTGTTTTCACACCCCAAAAGGTATCCAAAGAAAACCCTTACCAGACGGCTGTTTGAAGGTATGCCAATGATCAGGAGTGTACTCCGCACTGCTCCCCAGGTACATATAAATACTGCCTATACAAAAGCAGACCTGTCAAGACTCACAGAGTGAGAAGGGGTGAGGAACCTCAGGCCTGGGGGCCAAATGCATCCCACAGATAGCTTTTATTTGACCCCTTTCCAGTTCCTGCCCCCCAAGCACTGAAAGGCTGAACTCAGGGTAAAGGAACCGAGATGAGGGCCTGCAGCCAAGGACAGGAGGGGACAGATCCATGATCTGGATCCTCTTCTTCCTGCACACACTCCTTAAGCACCCCCGTCCCTACCTTCTACTTGGCCCTCGGAGCTTGTACTAATTTTCAAAGCAGCATCATTCTGGTGTATTGAACTACAAGCAGAAATCTGCATTCACTGTGTTTTCCCATTGCCATGAATGGGGAATAGGGATGGGCGAACAGAACAGAGTTCGGAAATTCGGTTTGGTTTGGTTTAAAATTCGAGTTCGTAAATTCGGTTCGGTTCGAAATTCGAGTTCAGTTCGGAAGTTCGGTTCAGTCGACCGAACAGACCAAGTTCGGTCAAATTCCGAACTTTCAAACCAAGTTCGGCCATTCAAAACCAGGGTTTTGTGTATGTGTGTTGCCACTAGGGATGGGCGAACAGAATGGAGTTCGGAAATTCGGTTCAGTTCAGTTTGGTTTTAAATTCGAGTTCGGTTCGGAAGTTCGGTTCAGTCGACCGAACAGACCAAGTTCGGTCCGAACTCCGAACTTCTGAACCTCATTCGCCCATCCCTAATGGGGAAAATGTAGTGAAAATGGGTCCCTAACTATACAAGGTCTATAGATGAATTTGTACTCTTAAAAAGAAAGCTAGGTTTCCTCTACCTACATTTTTATTATCATTTTGCAATTAACTTCAGGGGAAGAGTGGTTAGAGAGGGAACAAGATGACCAGAAACCAGAGCTCTTGAGTTTTACTCACAGCTTTGCTAACTGACCTTAGTGGGGAGGAGACAACTCACAGTAGCAAAAGTTAAGTAGTTATGTGTGTGTGTTTGCAAGCTCAGAGTTTTATTGCGTGACCTTACACAAGTCCCAAACTCCCTGCCTCAGCTTCCCCTCTATAAAATAGGGATAAAAACACAACTTACCTAACCCAGCGTGGATTATTTGAGAGGCTTAATATTACCCAAACCATGAGAGACTCAAGGGGAAATTGCTATCCAAGTGCTAGGCATTATTACTGGGTTTTAATTTAGCTAAAAATTCATCTGTGTCTAACAACCATGGGGTGTTTTTAAAAAATCACCTTCCCACCCATTACTCACCCAGCATGCATGTTTCAGGGCGGCATTGGTGCCCTATGCAGCCCTACAACATCTATGATGGGAGGATGATGTGGGGGGGGGGGGGGAGGCTCTTACCTAAAAACACGCAAAGCTTCATTTACAAATACACATAGGGTTGCCATATATGCAGGTTTTTAGAGGATACTTCTGAGACATACATGCTGCCAGGCTGCATTGGCTCCACTGCAGCCCTGCAACCTGTATTTCTCATAAATGCCCTCTAAAAATCTGCATATATGGCAACCCTAAATACACGGTACTGTGTAAGAATTATCTCCTCCCTCTCCCCCTCTCACCCCCAAAATGCAAGTTAATTCTTCATGGTCTGCTACAAATAAATGGGTCTTGTTAAATTGACTTCTTCAAATTAATTTTTGGCCTAATTCTAGTGTAACAAGAATGAACAAGTGTTCCACTGAGTTTAATAGGGTAAAAAATATTCCATTGACCATACACAGATAGTGTGGGGTTTTTTTTAACCCTTAAGTACTGAAGTTTTAAAATATCTGTTTCATACATGTGCCATTGTGTGCTTTGACATCCAGTGACGATATTACCAATGTTTAAAGATGTTCCAGTTTAACCCTGCAAGCATACCGTATTCCTCTCCGTAACAGGCATCATATCTCGTTTGGCAGAATTTATGTTCCTGTCACTGTCAATATTTCTGAAACAATTCAAAACAGGCCTGGCTTTTCCACAAACCTGTCTCCTTTGCTCCAGGTAGTAGGGAAATATATTATCCTTGCTGTCGTGAGGACTCTAGAACAGGGCCAACAGCATTTGTTACATTTCCAAATGTGACAGCAGTGTCCAAATTACAGTGGTATTTATTATCTTGGTTTAATCAAACGATGAAAATCCACATCTTCAAATTTTAGAAAGCAATTACAAAATACCCACCTAAATATTCCCCCTCCCCCATCTCCTCCTTCCCCCCCACCTTGAGGAAATTTCCTCTTTGCTCTCTTCCTTCAAACCCTCCACCTGCCCTCTCAACCCAATCTCCTCCCGCCTCCTGACCTCCATTGCTCCCACTGTTGTCCCCCCCGCCCCTTTTACATGGCATTAATCTCTCCCTTTCCACTGGCTCCTTACCCTCCCTTCAAGCATACCACTGTCTCTCCCATCCTCAAAAAGTCCACCCTCAACCCCTCTAGTTACAACTAGTCTCCCTCCTACCGTTCACCTCTATGTTTCTGGAACGTGTTGTCTACTCCTGCTGCCTGAATCTCCTCTCTGCCAACTCCTCCCTGGACCCTCTCCAATCTGGCTTCCGCCCCCTTCACTCCACTGAAACTGCCCTTGCCATTGCCAACATCACCGATGATCTACTTGTTGCTAAATCTAAGCGCCTTTACTCCATTCTTGACCTCTCTGCTGCCTTTGACACTGTCGACCCCTTGCTTCTACTGGACTCTCTTCGCTCCCTTGGCTTCTGCAGCTCTGTCCTTGACTGGTTCTCATCCTACCTCTCTGGCCGCTCCTTTAATGTGTCTCTTCCCAATTCCAAATCCTCCTCCCTCCTCTCTCGGTTGGGGTCCCCCAAGGCTCTGTCCTGGGCCCTCTCCTCTTCTCTATCTACACCCTGTCCCTTGGCAAACTCATTGCCTCTATCTCTCCGCCCCCTCTCTCTCCCCTTCTGTCCATGCTCGCCTCATCAACTGTCTCTCTGATATCTCCTCCTGGATGTCCCAACGTCAGCTCAAGCTCAACATGGCTAAGACTGAACTCCTTATCTTTTCTCCCTACCCTTCCTCTCCCTCTTCCCTGTCCATCCTTATTGATGGGGTGACCATCTGCCCCATTCCCCATGCCCGTAACTTGGGCTTCATCTTCGATACTCACCTTTCCTTTAAACCTTACATCAACTCTGTTGCCAAGTCCTGTCGCTTCACACTCCACAACATTGCTCGGATTTGCCCCTTTCTCTCCATCTCCTCAGCCAAAACCCTTGTTCACACCATGGTGATCTCTCGCCTTGACTACTGTAACCTCCTCCTCACCTGCCCCCACCTTATCTCCATCCAAAACTCTGCTGCTAGGGTCATCCACTCAGCCCGTCGCTTCAGCCACATGCAGCCTCTCCTCACTTCACTGGCTCCCCTTCCCGAGCGCATCCTTCACAAACTCCTGGTATTCACCTACAAATCCCTTCACAACTTGGCTCCCCCTTACCTCTCAGCCCTAATCTCTTTGCACACTCCTGTACGCACTCTCCGCTCCTCCTCTGTCCCCTCCCTCGCTCTTCCTCATCTCCTCTGCTCCCTTAACCACCTTCGTCCCTTCTCCCTTGCTGCACCCCATGCCTGGAACTCCCTCCCTGCCCACATCCACCTTGCCCCCTTCCTCTGCACCTTCAAATCCCTCCTCAAAACCCACCTCTTCCTCACCGCTTTTCCCGACGCCTGTTAGAACTCTCCCCGCAATACCTACTGTCTGGCCTCTCCACAGACTCCTGCCAACTGCAACCAAGCCAAACACGTGCACCTGAGACTTCGCATCCTTTTGAATGTTATTGATCCCTTGTCTCTCCCTATGTCCCCTCTCCTTGTCTTCCCCCTCCGTGTCTATTAGATTGTAAGTCATAGGCAGGGACCGCGTCTATCTTACTGTTCTGTAAAGCTCCAGGTACACAGCTGGCGCTATACAAGTGTCAGCTTGTATAGTAAATAATAAATAATAATAATAACAATAATTAATAATTTACTGGTGTTGCCAGTTCTAATGAGCCTGAGCCTGCTCATCTTCTGGAACTGATGTAAGACCTTGATGTTCGGCCAGGTGTTTGGCAGGCAGGGATAGGGTTTGGGGACTTAGATGGTTGGGTAGGTTTTTTTAAGTTTCTCTATTTTTTATATAGGGCTATAAGCCACTCTGAGCCTTAGGGTAAGGGTGAGGTATACATTTTAATCAATTAATTAATTAAGTAGAATTAAAATCAACCCCAAGCCTCCAAAGTGCAAATGTCAAAAACATGGCTCATCATGGATCCTCAATTTTATTTCACCCAAACTGACAAATTTCAGTATCAAATCAAAGATCATGCCCACCCCCCCACATTGAATCCATGCAAAATTTTCAGACTCTGGCATGCCTTGATGCCGCAGGTGTGAAAAAACCCTCATGGATCCAAGTGATTTCTTCACCCGTTCCCCAAAATGTCACCTTCCCACCACACAACACATCGCCCTGCATCATACAAACTCCAAATTTCTAGAATTTCGCACACCTTGGCCCCGCAGGTGCAAAAAAACTCGTATCCGAGGCATGGATCCTCATGGATCCAAGTGATTTCTTCACCTGTTCCCAAAAAATTCACCTTCCCACCACACAACACATCACCCTGCATCAAATGAATCCAAAATCCAGCACACCTTGGCAACAAAGGAGTGAAAATCCCCATACCGGAGGCATGGATCTTTATGGATCCAACAAATTTCTACACCATATTTCACATTCCCACTACACCACAAATCACCCCACGTCAAGTGAACCCCAAAATTCTGGAATCCAGTGCACCTTTGTGCCGAAGGGGCAAAAAACCCATATCCAAGGCATGGATCCCCATGGTTCCAACAGATTTCTTCACATGATCCCAGAAATGTTACCTTCCCACTATACAACACATCTCCATGCATCAAATGACCTCCAAAAGTCTGGAATCAGGCAAACCATGCCATCACAGGAGTGAAGAGACCCAGGATCCTCATGGATTCATCAAAATTTCTTCACGCAATCCCAAAAATGTCACCTTCCTACTACACAACACATTTTTTCATTTCATTTCATCTCAACTTTTATTTGTATCCCACTCTCTCTCACCTCCGATGACTCGAGGCGGCTAACAACAAAAGTAAAAACATACAAAAACATAACAATTATAGAGTCAATACAAAACAACACAACCTAAATAACCCCTCCATTTTTACAATAACGTAACATTTCATAACATAATCTCTCATCATTAACCATACCCTCTCCTTCCCTCACATAATCCAATATAACAATAAGTCAATAATATTACAATATATCACAGTTCATCCATACCAACCCTTCCATATGCTCCATCCCGCATCAAAGAAACCCCAAAATTCCAGAATCCAGTGCACCTTGGTGTCTCTGGGCTGAAGAAACCCATACATGGATCAAACCAATTTCTTCACCCGATCCCCAAAATTTCAGCTTTCCACTACAAACAGCTCAACTCATCATCTACCAACAACATCATCCCACAAATGACTCCCAAAATCCCAGGGTCCTGAACATCTTTACACCACGGGTGAAAAAAACAATTTCCAAGGCATGGATCCTCGTGGATCTAACAGATTTTTTCACCTGATCCCCCAAATTTCACAACGTATCACCCAAAGTGAAAAATCAGATTTCCTGCATCGAGCAGGGGATTGGACTAGATGGGTTCTGAGGTCTCTTCTAACTGTACGATTCTATGAAGAACTTAAGTTCTTTTCTGTGTTTCAGTTATTGATTTTACTTTCAATACTTTACATATTGTTCATATATTTTTATTACTATTTCTATTAATAACGTATTTCATATTTTAATCAGTTGTATTCGTTTACTCAATTATAGTGGTTCAGTTTCACCTTTCAGTAAAAAATTTAAACTTTGTATCTTGAGATCGCCTTACGTATTTCTGGAATGGGAGAAAGACACCCTACCTAGAATCTACCTCGAAGGGCACGTTTATTGATCCAACATTGGATTTTTGCTTTTGCTTTTCCCCACCAGATCCACCTAAGTTCCATTCCTAACCAAATATCACTCACACCCCTAGCACTGAGTACATCCCAAAATTCCAGAGTCCGACGACACCCTAGACTGGGGGTGGGCAAAATTGCCTAATTCTGAGAGCTGCGTCTATTTACCACAATAGAGCCAAAGAGCCATATGGGGCTCTAGAGTCATGGTTTGTCCATTGTTCGGAATGACATCCCCCCCCTTGGCATCACCCCACAAGACCCAGGTCAAAGGGTGCAGGGGAACAGAAGGGGGGAAAGGAAAGAGAACGCCCCATGCAAAACTGGTCTAGTCGGACGGAATAAGAATGAAACAAGGGAGGCTCCAGGGTAAACAATGGAGCAGCCAAAAACAGGTGACCTCCCTCCTTTGAGCAATGGATCGATTGTTAGGCTGATCGCTCCATGCCCGTCTAAAAATAGCCTTCTTCCCCTGTCTATAGAAACTCCCTTTTGCCCTCTTGTTCATCCTGCCATGCCCCCCATTGAAATCCTGCAACGCTTTGTTATAGAAACTTCCTTTTGCCCTCTGGTTCATCCTGCCATGTCATCGAAATTCTCCAAAACTCTGTTTCCCCCAACACATCAGGCTAAAGTTTGTCACCTCTAGTATTCCTGAGTGCCTCCAGGACACCTTTTGTACGCCTTTGAAGACCCCTTGTCGCGCATCTCAAGAAACTCATATCTGCCCTTGCCCCCATGAGCAAATTGGGTCATTCTTGAACGCAAACAGAAGCAGGTTACTCTGTGCGTGCTTGCCTCAAGGATTGCTCCCAGACCATTACCCCCTTTTTGGTCTGTCCAAGCTTCTCCCCACCCACCCCCAATCTCCAAATGCCGCTGCATCTACAGGGTTGCCTGTCCCTTTTCAACAGGATTGGATAGGTAATATTGCTTATTTTTCCCTTTTCCCCTCTCCCCCCTCACGCAATGCCCACTTACATCAGAGTAAACAGACCAGAGAGTTTTGCTTGTAATTTACTGTGTGTGTATGTCAACTGTGTTTGGTGGGAGGCTTTAGAAACTTATTTGTATCAATAGAAACTTATTTGTATCATCCGAATTGACCCGTGGGTGAACTGTTTATGTATTATACCTAGTTCTTTATCAATAAATCTCCCTTATTTGTATCAGAGTATCCCCATTTTGTTTTGGGGTGTGGGAGGGAAATTCCAGCCAGTTGGCAGTGCATCATATCCTCAGACTGATCCCAGTGGGCACGTGCAGACCCTTTGAATCAATTCGGCTATCAATTCCCCCTAAATTTAAGAGGTCATTTGGATATTGGGGTACTGGCCCCCAATACTCACTCGTGTCCTAACACCGTGTCTGCCAGAGATCAATGATGTTGCAACAAAAAAAAACACAGATCAGTGGACTGGATCATAGAGAATTTTCTCATCTTTTCCCCTAAATTACACTGTCAGACCACAGTTCCCAACCAAATAAAAAAGAGGGAATACATTTTATTCAACAACCACAATGGGAAAAAAAAAAAAAAAAAGGATTGAAAGCATGGATCCTCATAAGAGTCTTAACGATAATTATTCACCTCTCGCTTGTGAAATTTCAACACCTAATTACAGATAGCATCCTTCCACATTGAGTATATACTAAAACATTGAATTCTGAAGCATCCTGGCTATTTAATAGGAGACAAAGGATCCAAGTTACAGTTCATCATTGACAACCTCATACACGTTACAGGGAAATTATCAAAAACAGTTTGTTTGGGGGCTTTTGGACATTTTTCATGGTTCCACAAAACACCTTTTCTACCCCCTTCATGTTCCACCTTGTATCTTTAACTTCACTTCTTCAGTCACCCTCTGCAAACTGACAGCAGTCAATATTAATCTGAACTGGCAGCCTAGAATTTGACTTCACGCTCTTAGTGCTGTACATCATTGCAATGCCATTATCATATGACATTCCATCATTATCAATTATACATCACGATTATTTGCATAGAACCTGTGTGATAGCGCTTGTACAGAAGAATGGAAGGATAAGGTCAATGCAATGATCACTTTACATTCTGTATGTATGTCTAGAAATCTATAAATCACAGATCTAGAAGTAGGCCCAGAGGCTATGCTCAGAACCACTGATTCCATTTGGCATGCTCAAAGCTTGAAGATGAGAAACAACCATGGGTACTACCAGCCAGAAATTCTGGAGATGCAGCTTACAACACAATTACTGCAAGACTGAATACTCTGGGGTATTGATTCTGTAAACAGTTTCGGTTTGGGACATTATGTCCATCCATGTCCTGCACTAATATTGAATAAGTTATCACATTCTCTGTTGAAATGTGTTGTTCAGATGCCTAAGATATCAACAACACTCATATACAACTACAACAGTTTTCCAGAAAATATATTTTAAATATTTAAGAACATAAGAAGTGCCATAATGGGTCAGACCAATGGTCCATCGAACCCAGCATCCTGCCTCCAACAGTGGCCAGTTACGGGGGCCTGGGAGAAGCACCCAACAGGTCACCATGCTATCCATTCCCTGTGGGTCATTCCGATCTCCCGACAGTAAAGGGTTTTGTTCCCCAATCCTATCTGGCTAATAGCTGCTAATGGAACTATCTTCCAGAAACTTAGCCAAACCTCTTTTAAACTCAGCTATACTGCGGGCCTTGACCACCTCCCCTGGCAGTAAATTCTACAACCTAAATGTACACTGAGTGAAAAAATACTTTCTTTTGTTTGTTTTTACTCTGCCACCTGTGAGTTTCATGGAGTGTCCCCTAGTTTTAGTACTAGTTGAGAGGGTAAATATTATAACCGTTCCCTGTTTACAAGTTCCACACCACTCATGATTTGATAGACCTCTATCATATCTCCTCTCAGCCTCCTCTATCATATCAGCCTGCTCTATCATATCTCCTCTCAGCCTCCTCTATCATACCAGCCTCCTCTATCATATCGCCTCTCAATTTAATTCACTTTGTATTGTATTTAACGGTAAAGCACTGAATACAACTGCAAACAATGTTTCCATATTTATTATAGTTAACATTCCAGCGAGTAATGCACCTGGAAAAAGACAACTCAATTTCATCATAATTTTGCCTTTAGAACATGTATGTTATAACAATAAAGGACCCCTATTTTGCTCGCTTCATTTTGTTTATTTCAGTAACAAGCAAGTAATTTAATGCTGATGTCCATGGGTGTGGAAGGGGGGACAGGAGCCGACTCACTGTTCCTTTTTTAGGTTATCTGTATTGCTGTGTAAATGATTAGGGAACAAAAATGTTTAAACGCAGATCAAGAGAACGTCGAGCTAGGTATTTTAACTGTCATCAACAGACATTAAAAGTGCCCGCTCCGTACCCTCCAACATTTGACAGCAAAAAGTCTTCATTACACCCCTAATTTTCATACCTTTGCCTGTTCTGAAATTGTTGAATAGTCTAACTTTGGTTTCACAAACACACCTGCATCTTCTTTATTTTTCAACTTGCTCCCAGGTACACAGCTCCCTCCTGCGGGGGTGTTTGGGTGCTTTCATATGTGACAGCTCTCTGACCACCACCATGCTTCAATTGTGACCGGAGTGAGGGCCCTTACTCTGGGCAGGATTTGGCCTGGCCACCAAACAAACGTGATGGTGAGCCGGGCCTGGGAAAAGGCAGGGTGATATCTGCACAGCCCTGCCCCCGTGCTGCTAGGAGCGGCCCACGAACAGATACGAACCCAGACCAGTGCAAGTGCAAGCAGGGCAACAGACAGGATGGCCCACTTTACCCAAGTCTGGAGTCATTTTCATGGGCTGTGGCAGCACTTAGCCCAGCTGTTCCTCGGGGATGGTCCCAAAGAACAGCCCAGGCGAAGCACTGCCATGACCCGTGCAAATCCGGGTTCCAGCCTGTACCAATAACTGGTGGCTGATTTCAGCCATAAGAAGTCAATGAGGAAGGAGCTTTGCAGAGGGCTCCTGCCTTCTCCTAGCCTTACACAGGGGGCTTTGGCCTCAGCCTCAGATACTGGAGGTGGCTCTTCCACAGCAGGGATCTGTTGGAGGATGCCTCAACCCCACCAGAGGAACCAGACAGCATGGGACTCCCAGAGCTTTCCTGTCATCGGTGTGGATCAGTCAGGGCATCTCCACAACAACACTGCACCATCTTGATGCCTTGCCTCAGGAAGTAGCTGGGAAACAAGACGTTGGGGGAGTGAGTCACCCTGCCCTGCTCTACCCATTAGGCTACTCTTCATTCTCTGGGTGGTTGCTGTTAAATAGAGAGAGTGTGTGGCACACCATTCACAGCTGGCCCTTGTAGTAGACATCCACCCATCCCGCCTGTGCTGTGACCGTGCTGTGCCCCCGGTAGATTGCAGAGGCCACTCCAGGACCCGGGGGTGTGAGCCGGTCTCTCAGATAGGAGGGGCCAAGACCATGCAAGGCTTTAAACGTCAAAACCAGCACCTTGAATCGGGCCCGGAACGCTATAGGCAGCCAGTGCAGAGTCCAGAGCACCGGTGTAATGCGCTCCCTATGGCCCGTCCCCGTCAGGAGACGGGCCACTGCGTTCTGCACCAGTTTCTGAGTCGCCATCGGTACATGGCCTGAACCTGGTAAGAAAAGATCTATGGGGCAGGATGCCAACTCCCCGACCCAAGTTCAAGGACCATTTAATGAATTACTCCTAAGTCAAATAGGCAACTTCTCGTTAGAACCAATAAAAGAGGGCTCGATCATTTTAAAAAAAAAATTTAAGTTTTACTACCCTGCCCCTCTTGCCACAGGCAGCTCGGGGTGGCTCACAATCAATGCAAAAATAAAACAAAGCTAAAAACAACTAATAAAAGGAGGATAAAAAATATCCCACCCCCACCCTAACCCACTCCCCTCCACCCAATCTTGATTGAGGCCATATGAAATAAAGAGCATGATATGGCCCCTACAAATGGGGTTAGGACAGTCCCATTGTTAACATATGCCGATGACTCTGTCCTGTCTTTATCACGTTTGGGCTTTAATTCATCTGTTGTCTGATTTTTTTGTCACTGTGTCAGGAGGAGGGTTTGAAGATCAATTCTAACAAGACCAAAGTTACGATTTTTGTGCCCTGTTTTATACATTTGGAAGATGATGGATTTAGACTACAACAGGTCAAGATCTTTAAATACTTGCGGGTACTTTTCTCAGCTACTGGGTCTTGGTCCCATCATATCAAGTATCTGTCCAAATTAGCCATGTCATCTACTCAATCAATTCTGAGATTTTCCATCAGAGAGTGGCGGCTTTATTAAGCCTTCATCAAAGGCTATCCAGCTGAAAGTTATTCACCGATTATGTTATGGGGGCCCTATTTGGGAAGGAGAGTGGAATAATGTTTTGGAGATTCCACAGAATCAATTTTTGAGACTATTCCTGGGGGTTGGTTTCCCCTTTGACTCCAGCGACCTTACTGTACTTAGAAAGAAGTAGGAGTTCTATGGCCGCTGCTTTTATTTCGCAGTTCATTTGTTATTGACTAAAAGGTCTTTGCCTCCCGCCAACTTCATTGTCCACCAGTTGTGTTCATGAAAAGCTGGTTAATCCCAAGAGGGCTAGGACTGCGTGGTTGGAATGACTTCAAACTAATATTAGGTTGCTGGGATTTTCTTTAGATTACTTAGCTTCTAGTATGCCTAAAAGAATGTTGAAACAACGAGTGCAGGATATGGAGCTCCAGATTACAATAGCTCGTGCATCCCAGATGAAAACAGACATGACGTTAACCACCCTTGGTGGTCATTGATGCATGTTTCAGGGCTGCATAGGGCACCAATACAGTCCTGCAACTTGCATAAATAACCACCAAGGGTGGTTAGCGTCATGTCTGTTTTCACCCCCAGCCTAAGATCGCCCCGTTATATAAGTCCTGGCTACCAGACAATACAGGTCCTCCCAGATACCCGACAACCCTTTTAGTGCCAGCATGGAGGAAGGCCTTTATGAGTCTGAGATTGCAAATATAAGAACATAAGAAGTGCCATACTGGGTCAGACCAATGGTCCATCTAGCCCAGCATCCTGTCTCCGACAGTGGCCAATCACGGTGGCTTGGGAGAAGCACCCAACAGGTCACAATGGGGGATCCATTCCCTGTTGTTTTCCCCCAGCTCCCGTCATGTTCCCTGATCCTGTCTGGCTAATAGCTGCTAATGGACCTATCTTCCAGAAACTTGTCCAAACCTCTTTTAAACTCAGCTATAGTACTGGCCCTTACCACAGCCTCTGGCAGTAGATTCCACAACCCAATTATACGCTGAGTGAAAAAATATTTTCTTTTATTTGTTTTAAACTTGCCACCCATGAGTTTCATGGAGTGTCCCCTAGTTCTAGTACTAGCTGAGAGGGTAAATAACTGCTCCTTGTTTATTAGTTCCACACCACTCATGATTTTATAGACCTCTATCATATCTCCTCTCAGTCGTCTCTTCTCCAAACTGAAGAGCCCCAACCTACCAAGCCTCTCCTCATACGGGAGCCCTTCCATGCCCTTGATCATTTTTGTTGCCCTTCTCTGTACCTTTTCTAGTTCAGCTATGTCTTTTTTGAGATGGGGCGACCAGAACTGCACACAATATTCGAGGTGCGGTCGCACCATTGATTTGTATAGAGGCATTATGACATCCTCAGTTTTATTCTCTATCCCCTTCCGAATAATTCCTAACATTCTGTTTGCTTTTTTGACTGCTGCTGCGCACTGCGCTGTGGATTTCATTGTATTGTCCACAACCACCCCCAGATCCTTTTCCTGAGTGGTAACTCCTAGCTTAGTACCCAGCATTGTGTACGCATAGTTTGGATTATTTTTCCCTACGTGCATCACTTTGCACTTGTCCACATTAAATCTCATTTGCCATTTAGATGCCCAGGCACCCAGTGTCGTAAGATCCCGTTGCAGTTCCTCACAGTCTGCTCGTGTTTTAACTACCTTGAATAACTTGGTGTCGTCTGCAAATTTGATCACCTCACTCTTAACACCCTTTTCCAAATCATTAATGAATACATTAAACAGCACCGGTCCCAATACAGATCCCTGAGGCACACCACTTTTTACATCTCTCCATTGTGAAAACTGACCATTTAGTCCTACCCTTTGCTTTCTATCTTTTAACCAGTTTCTGATCCATAGTAAGACACTACCTCCTATCCCATGACTTTTTAATTTTCTCAAGAGTCTCTCATGAGGGACCTTATCAAATGCTTTCTGGAAATCCAGGTACACTATATCTACTGGGTCTCCCTTGTCCACATGCTTATTTACACCCTCAAAGAATTCCAACAGGTTAGTGAGGCATGACTTACCTTTACTAAATCCGTGTTGACTCTTCCCCATTAAGCCATGTTTGTCAACATGCCCTGTAATTCTGTCCTTAATGATGGTTTCCACCATTTTGCCCGGCACAGACGTCAAGCTTACTGGTCTGTAGTTTCCAGGATCGCCTCTGGATCCCTTTTTAAATATCGGGGTTACATTTGCCACCCTCCAGTCCTCGGGTACAGTGGCAGATTTTAGTGACAGGTTACAAATTACTAACAGTAGGTCTGCGATTTCATATTTGAGTTCCTTCAGAACTCTGGGGTGAATGCCATCTGGCCCTGGTGACTTGTTAGTATTCAGTTTGTCAATTTGCCCTAGAACATCCTCCAACGTCACATTGATTTGTAACAGCTCTTCCAATTCCTCGCCCACAAAGCAAGGATCCGGCGTGGGTACCTCCCCAAAATCCTCCGCAGTGAAGACCGACGCAAAGAACTCATTCAGCTTCTCTGCAATGTCCTTATCCTCCCTGAGCGCCCCTTTTACTCCCTTGTCATCTAATGGCCCAACTGACTCCCTAGCAGGCTTCTTGCTTCTGATGTATTTGAAAAAGTTTTTGTTGCTTGTTTTTGCCTCTTTAGCAAGCCTCCCTTCAAAATCTCTCTTGGCCTGCCTTATTAACACTTTACATTTACGTTGCCAGTGTTTATGCTCTTTTGTATTATTTTCATTGGAACTAGCCTTCCATTTCTTAAAGGATGCCTTTTTGGCTCTAATAGCCTCCTTCACCTCCCCATTTAGCCACAGTGGAAGACTTTTGGTCTTCCTGCTTCCTTTTTTAACTTGCAGGATGCATTTAATCTGGGCTTCCAGAAGGGTGCTTTTAAACAGCCTCCACACCTCTTGCAAACTTGTAGCCCTTGCAACTGGGCTTTTTATAGTTTCTTTTTTAAATTATTATTAATTATTATTATTATTATTATATGTATTATTTATATAGCGCAAGCGATGTACCTGGCGCTTTACAGAAAATAAGATAGACACGGTCCCTGCCTGAGAGCTTACAATAGTTTCCTCATTTTGTCATAGTCTCCCTTTTTAAAGCAAATGTGATCATATTATGATCGCTATTGCCTAGTAGCTCCGCCACAGTTACTCCTTGCACCAAGTCCTGCGTGTGGCTCAGGACTAGATCTAGAATAGCTCCTCCTCTCGTTGGTTCCAGAACCAGCTGTTTTAGGAAGCAGTCATTTACAGCATCCAGAAATATAACCTCCATGTCCCGCTCCGAAGTAACATTCCCCCAATCAATATTAGGGTAATTGAAGTCACCCATTATTATTATGTTGCCTACTTTAGTAGCCTGTGTAATCTCTTTTGGCATTGCTTTATCAGTCTCTCCGTCCTGGTCAGGGGGGAGATAGTATAGCCCTGCTGCGATACTCATTCCTTTTATACCTGGGATTTCTATCCATACAGATTCTAGGGAACAGTTTGCAGCCTTTAAAATTTGAATTGTACTTGACTCAGTGTTGCCTTTTACATATGGAACCACCCCACCACCAGTTCTATCTACTCTGTCATTCCGATATATTTTGTACCCTGGTATTACAGTGTCCCATTGGTTATCCTCGTTCCACCATGTCTCTGTGATACCTATAATGTCTAAATCTTCATTTAGCGCCATACACTCTTTGGGGATCAGGTGAAGAAATCTGTTGGATGCATGAGGATCCATGCCTAAGATATGGTTTTTTTCACCCATGCAGCGGCGTGCCAAAGTCTGGAACTTTAGGCTTCATTTGATGTGGGGTGACGTGTTGCATAGTGGGAAGGTGACATTTTTGGGATCGAGTGAAGAAATGTGTTGGATCCATGAGGATCCATGCCTTGGATACTGTTTTTTTCAACCACTGTGGTGGCAAGGCATGTCAGATTCTGGAATTTTGGGGTTTGATGCGGGGTGATGTATTGTGTGCTAAGCTGTTGATATTTTGGGGATCAGGTGAAGAAATCTATTGGATCCATGAAGATCCATGTCTCGGATATGGGTTCTTTCACCCCTGCGATGGCAAGGCATGATAGATTCTGGAATTTTGGGGTTTGTTTGATGTGGGGTGATGTGTTGGGCAGTGAAACTGACATTTTTGCGATCAGGTGAGGAAATCTATTGGATCCATGCCTTGGATACGGGTTTTTTCACCCCTGTGGCGGTAAGGTTTGCCAGATTCTGGAATTTTGGGGTTCATCTGACGTGGGGTGATGTGTTGTGTAGCAGGATGCTCACATTTTTGGGATCGGGTGAAGAAATCTATTGGATCCATGAGGATCCATGGCTCGGAAACAAGGTTTTTCACCCCTGCGGCAGCAAGGTGTGCCAGATTCTGGAAATTTGGGGGTTTGTTTGATGCGGGGTGATGTGTTGTGTAGTAGGATGGTGAAATTTCTGGGATCGGCTGAAGAAATCAATTGGATTCATGAGGATTCATGCCTCGGATATGGGTTCTCTCACCCCTGCAGCGGTAAGGTTTGCCAGATTCTGGAATTTGGGGGTTCGTTTGATGTGGGGTGATGTATTGCATAGTAGGACAGTGAAACTTTGGGGATCGGATGAAGAAAGCTATTGGGTCCATGAGGATCCATGCCTTGGAAACTAATTTTTTCACCACTGTGACGGCAAACTGTGCCAGATTCTGGAATTTGGGGGTTTGTTTGATGCAGGGTGATGTGTTGTGTAGTAGGATGGTGAAATACTTGGGATCAGGTGAAGAAATCTGTTGAATCCCTGAGGATCCGTGCCTCGGATATGGGTTTTTTCACCCCTGCGGCGGCAAGACGTGCCCATTTCTGGAATTATGGGGTTAGTTTGATGCGGGGCAACATGTTGCGTAGTGGGACAGTGAAATGTTTGGGATCAGATTAAGGAATCTATTGGATCCATCAGATGAAGGAATCTATTGGATCCATGAGAATCCATGCCTCGGAAATGGGTTTTTTCACTGCTGTAGCAGCAAGGTGTGTCAGAGTCCAGAATTCTGGGATTCATTTCATGTGGGGGGGAAGTGTAGTGTCGTTGGAAGGTGAAATGTTTGCGATCGGGTGAAAAAAATCATGTGGATTGATGAGGATCCATGTAGATCCAGGTTTTACCTTCTTCCGAGTTGTCCTAAGTACCTGCAATTTACTCTGTTTTTGTTGTTAGTTGTGCTCAGCCTCTTCCAGGATTAGCCCAGTAACAAGTAGCATGCAGAACTAAGTGTTTCAGTTGTGTGTGTGTGTGAATAGAATGTGTAACTGGAAGTTTGCAAAGTTTGTTACAGTTGTATTTATTCAGGTTAATGGAACGCCCATCCTGTGTTCTCTCTCAATAATACCAAAACTGAGCACCCTTCACCTCTCTTTACTGACTGTCTAAAATCCACCCCCTTCTTCCCTGAAATGATCAGGAGTGTACAGACCTGTCAAGACTCACAGAGTGAGCAGGGATGGGGGACCTCAGGTCTGGGGGGCCAAATGCATCCCACAGATAGCTTTTATTTAGCCCCTTTCATTCATTTGGTCTGGAGCAGGGAGACATTCCAAGACAACTGCTTGGAAAGCATCCTACCAGCAGTCACCTCTTTTACAAGATTGTAGCCAAGGAACTCTCATTGATTAGCTTCAAATTCACATGAACCAGCGCCTGGAGAAAGTTTATTAAAGGCTCATGAATTCTATTCAGGTGCTTTAAGGGAGGGTCTTTGCAGCCAACAAACAAACATGACCTAAATGCACCCGACTAAAATTAAAAATAAAATGAATCACACTCACAAATGCATTACTCCGAGCTGAAAACACAGGCATGCTCTAGTCCATGTGACAGGCCTCTGTTGCAGCAGATGGATTCCCTGGCTCCTCTTCTGCTATTTACTCCCAGTGGTGTCCCCCGTATGGGTGGACAGACAAGGTGCCTTCTGGACTCTGCCTGCAGAGTACAAGGAGCTTTAGATTCTGAATGGAGAGGGGATTTGCTAAATAAAGCTCAAATCCACCCAGCTTCAACCCCCAGTCAGGACATAGCAACAATAAATCCCACGGTATTAATGGAAATAACTGGAGGACCAGCAAACTGTTTACATATTAGCATACATGGTTTGACAGCCGTTTTGCTAATCCATAATTAAACCATTTGCTAAAAATAACTCTTAAATTTATGCGGTTTTAAATGGAGGGGGGAGGGACAGAAAAAAGTGACCTTTTGTGAAGGCACCTGGCCTGCTGAATGCCTAATTAGAAACCGCAGTTAGGCACGTTTCATGATATTGTCCCCATTTTCCCAGAGAGAGAATTATCTCAAAATTAGAAGCCAGTTTGATATAAAAACGAAACCCCAGCTAGGCTGCCAGTTGTTAAGCCCACTGATCTTGACTTACTTTAGTATATAGCTTGCTATAGCACCTAAGGTTTTGTAGTTTGGCTTTTGCTGTATTGTGGAGCATGAGATTTATCTTTATAAAAATATCCAGGCTAGTATCAAAGAGTGACTCTAGTGGCCATTTGGTTGGGGTTTTCCCCCCAATAAATTTAGAATGATGTTACAACGTGAACCAACTTGGTCACGGTCTGTACTAGCAAACGTATATCCTTCCTAGAGGTAATTCACACAATATCTCCATATTGCTTTCTAGGCAAAGTCTGATAAGACAATCACATGTATCATTCTTCACCATAAATGTGTACAATCTACTTAGAGATGAAACTAGGAGGGTTTCTAAATGAGATGGGCAGGGAATCCACAGTTGGCAAGTGGGGCAGGTGTGGGAGTGTCCTGTGGGGGGTCACTTCAAACGAGTGGTCCCACGCACAGTTGCCCCATCCACGCAATGCCCACCCCATCCACGCACAGGACACTCCAGATTTTCCCAGAGTTCCCCGTGCATGGACTAGATGAGCGTGAGTGGTGCATGGGAGCATGCCCCCCCCCCCACACACACATACCCCGTATTCAAACGGGACATCCCCCACGTGGATGGTGAGTGTCCATGCATGGGGGTGTCTCGTGTAAAAACACCCTGCATAACTTTGAATATAAAACAATGAAGCCTATAAAATATAAATCAACCAATCAGAGTTTAGCCCATTTAACTGGTGTCAGATTTGAGGCAGTCTGACCTTTTAGAGAATCTTGGGACTGAAAGACAATTTCTCTTTTATAGTGCATTTGAATGCCACCCATTATTACGTGCACAGGATAGATGCTGGGTATCTTCTGCAGACTTATGAAAATCAAGTATAAAAGACACCAATCACTGATGCTTGTGTTTCATCCCTGTCTGCCAATTATAATGAACTAATTGACTTCCAAGCAGCCCACATGGATACTTAAAGTATTTTTTAATCAAAGTTTAACACATGGATTTTTCTTATATAGGACATTGATGATTTCTATCTGGACAGCAAGGCTTTCCATAACAAAACTACAAATAACGGATTCAACAGAGGGAGGAGAATCTCCCGCTTATCAGTTTGTATAACTTATACACAAGAAATTATTGACCATGCAAAGCCACTCCTTGCCATAGTTTACAATAAAGATTGCTACTTTCTAATGTCAATATTGTATATGCGTTCATAAGTTTCTTGCAAATCATACTTGGGAGCATGAAATGCCAAGTTCCTAACACAAAAGGAGAAAACATTTATTTTCCTAACAGATTACTTATTTAAAAGATTAAGGGAACCAAAGAAAGGACAAGAATAGAGTCTTTAGAACGCTAAAGTTGCATTTAGATTTGAGAAGTGGTTCTCAAATATTTTTGAATCATGCCCCTCCTTTTGCTTGTCTGTGGTAGCAGAGGACTCTACTCACATCACACACACACTTTGCTCCCTCTCTTACTCTCCTTCCCAACCTCCTGTTTAGGGTGGCTGGATATGCAAATTTTAGCAGACACATGAGAAATACAGGTTGCAGGGCTGCATTGGTTCCAAAATAGCATGCAGTGCAGAGGAACTCTAATCACAGTCATCTTAGAGTGACATGTGCCATATCAAACCTGGCCTTAGGGCTAAGTAGTTTTCCTAGATCCACTTACACAGCTGGTCATGACAGGGCTTGGCCAGGTACCATGAAAAAGCATGCTTCCATAGCTCCTGGCTCTTCAAGCAGGCAGAAAGAGCATGCGGTTGGACTGGGCTGCCTAGAACTGTGTGTGGGGACACAGCCCCATCCCAGCAGCTGAATCGCAGCTACACCTCAGAATCCCAGAAGCCAGGACTGCAGAGAACACTGGCAGCCAGTCATCAAGCAGGAGGTGCTAGCAGCTGGGAGATGCTCCTAAAGGAGCACATGCATGTCTTGGGGCTCTTGGCCATCTGAAGATTTTGGTGTGTGGCTCTTGAGATTGGGAATTTTGCCCACCCCTGTCCTAGGAGTTCCCTAGCTCGCTTTCGCCCATGCCAGCATTCACAAAGGGATAGTATCAGGCTACGGCAAAGCAATAAAATAGCCTAGACCTAAAGTGGCCAGATATGCAAATTCTTGAGGACACAATGAGAAATACAGGTTACAAGGATGCATTGGCTCCAATGCAGCCCTGCAACCTGTATTTCTCATAAGTGCCCTCTAAAATTTGCATATTTGGCCACCCTACCTAGACCACATGTATGTTAAAAATAGAAGCAGGAACTGGAGTCTCCCATGGAAGACTAAATCCTCTGCTTCGTCATCTGCTGCCATCTCAGTACCTCCCTAGAGTCTGACAGAGCGTGCAGACTCCAGGGCTAAAGCCAGAGAAAGCTCCACGTGTCTCTGGCTCCCTTTACAGCTCCACTTTCATTCAGGATGATGGGAAAGGTCCAGCAGCAGGGGCTGGAGAGAAAGGTCCAGCTGCAGCCAGACAGCAGTCACCCACACTCGTTTCACCTGTGGAAGCAACAAATGCCAGCATTTTACAGTGTCTGTGCAACCCAGGCATGCAACACTAGCCCAGTAGCCAGATATTCTTCTCTTGCTTCTCTACTACTGGCCAGATTTTCTAGGGATCTCAGTTCCTATTTAGACACCAAATAAGCAATTGCATTTTCTAACTAGCTTGGCCCATTGGGTGCACTTGGAATTCTAAATTATTGTCAAAATGATGAAACTAAGTGCTACAGTGGGAGCTTGATGGGAAGTGAGTTCTTTGAAGATTTGGTCCTACCTCTAATAAAGAGAAGCGAGTGGAAGATTACCCTTAATATACTTCTGTATTGAAAGTAACAGGTACTTGCCTGCTGTAGCTAATTTGAAGTTATCACTGTGTTTACAAAATAGATCTTGTAATTGGATTTAAGATTTTTACTCTGTCTCAACAACATTCTGCTTGTTGTGAGGGGGGAATCAGAAGCAGCAAAGGTTTTAAAACCAAATCAGGAAGGAGTCTGAGAATTAAAAATAAAAAGAAGCTAATCATGTCAAACTCAAGTAGTGCATGTTGCTGGTCTATGTCATTGGATAATCTTATTACTGCTCCTCTCATCCTTCTTTCCTCCTATTGTTTGTTAATCTCACTTGCTGCATCTCGTTCACAGGATCAGATCCCAGGCTAAGACATTTATAAGACACACAGTTTATTTGTGCGAGCAAGTATTTTATGGAATCGAACCTATAGGCACCAAGTCCTGTCATGAGCTCTGCGAGGATGGTTCCCTGACAGAAGTCTTGCAGGATTTGGGCATTGGGTTATAAAATTATTTTTGAAGTCCTGTCATAATCCTGCAAATATGGATGTTGTTAAGAGGACTCATGGCAGCATGCAGGACATCCGTGTTTGCAGCAGATCAAGGCCAGCGTGTACAATACCTACCTAATGCCATACGATGGGGCTCAAGGCTCAATCAGAACAGTGGGCATTCTTGCAAGGTGGGTAAAACCTGACAAACCTCTCCATCCCCCCACTTCTACAAAAGACGCTAAACTTTGGAGTCACCTCTAATAAATGTCATTCCTCTACCCATCAACTAGCAGTGCTGTTTATGTGTAACTTCTCAGCCAACGGTGTAACACATGGGGAACAAATGCCGCACTGGAGGAAAAAATGTTAACTGTGCAAGTTTTTTTAAACAACATTCAGCGTGTTGCAGAATTTCTGCAAGCTAGGTGCACAAGTCAGCTGGATTCCCCTCGGGCTTAACCCGAAGATGGTAGAGGATGGCACCAGGCAAACAGGACAACGCCTGGCACAATAGGGGAACCTCCTGTTGGGAAGGTTAACAGTTAGGGATAAGAGATTGATAGGACCCCAGTTCAAAGGGGGAAGTGGGAGGGTTACCTCTTCCCCCTTTTGGCTAAATAATAAAGAGTGCGGCCGTTCAAACCCATATACTGTGTCCTCGTCTTCTTTGGGGGGAGGGGGTGCGTCGACAAGTCCCCTCCGCGATTAAAGCGGCGGGGGTTTGGCGGCGCCCCCTTTCCTCCCTCCGGCCAAAGGAGGCGAGGAAGGAGCGGCCGCGGCAGGGAAGCGGGAGGCAGAGCAGGCCTGGTTGCCACGGCAACCTTGTGAGGAGCGCGCCCGGGACTCTCGCGAGAGCGGAAGTCCCGGGCGCCATTTTAGAACTCCCCGCTCAACCGCCTCATTCGGCCAGGCGGGAGCGGGGAGAAGGACGTGCACCCACCCACCCATCCCTCTCAAGGACAGCACTCCGAGTAAATACTGGTTGCGAGTTAGGACCGGAAAGGAATTTTCCCTGAACCAAATTGGCTTAAAGGCGAGGGGTTTTTCGCCTTTCCCGGAGTGAAATACCTAATGTAAGAGAAGATGAGGAGGCAAATTTGCCGGTGCTAGGCGAAATGTCGCACTCTTGGCGGTAGGCTGAGTTCAGGCCAACGGTTAAAAGTTGAAACGGTTAGGATAGCATAGGGTAGCAACATCTCCTTAAGAGATGGGTATTGGCCAGACATAGCCGCTCAGTGCGGCCCACTGCATGGCCAGCCCAAGGGTGAGAGACGAGCGGCCGAGCCTGCTGGGCGGACCATGCACCAAACAGGAGGTTACGGTGTCCTCATCCTTGTTGTTTAAACCCCCCGCCTCGGTGGGCGAGGGGATAGGTGCGAACAACCCGCCCTGGCCCGGTTAAACCGGTAGTAGGGGTAGGGTGTAAGTTGGAAAAGTTGGTTAAGATAGGGCACAGGAGGATTCCCCTCGGGCTTAACCCGAAGACGGTAGAGGATGGCACCAGGCAAACAGGACAACGCCTGGCACAATAGGGGAACCTCCTGTTGGGAAGGTTAACAGTTAGGGATAAGAGATTGATAGGACCCCAGTTCAAAGGGGGAAGTGGGAGGGTTACCTCTTCCCCCTTTTGGCTAAATAATAAAGAGTGCGGCCGTTCAAACCCATATACTGTGTCCTCGTCTTCTTTGGGGGGAGGGGGTGCGTCGACAAATTCAGCGTGTTGCAGAATTTCTGCAAGCTAGGTGCACAAGTCAGCTTTAAAATCCAATTTCAGAAATTTAACAAGTGGTTTGTCACATAGGAAGAAACTGAAAATATTTGCACCTTTCTTTGTTTCTCCACTATTCTTAGAGTACATTTATACTTTTCACAACTATTCTGCACGTTAACTAGGAAACATACTGCTGCACGTGCTGTGCAGGTTAAGGGAAGATAGCTACAAGCTTACTGTAGTTGGAACAAAGATATCTGCAGAGAAACTCACAGTTGGCCTTTTTAAATACAAGATTTATAAGGCCGTCTCAGCATGGAGTTGTATGGTGTACACTCAAGAAGCAATTTAATACTGTCAGTGCAGAGTCTGCCTTATTTAATAATCATCATGTAAGCGGAGACAATTAGCCCATGCCCTCCGGTGCACAGAGAGCAATTGGAGCCATGCACACACATTCAGAGGCAGCATTTGTCCCTCTGTGTCTTATTTGCTCTTTGTGACACACTGATGATGGTGAAGCTTAATGCGTCCCACTTATGCACATACGCCAGAAAAAAGGATTTGGCACTTTCACCATAAAAATGGCCGTTTCCATTTCCACACAGATGCCACCCACCCATCTCCACCCATCGGATGGGTGGGAGAGCATGCATGTGAATGGGGCTGAGTGGGTGTGTGCACTCCCATGACCCACCCATCTACACCCATGGAGCAGTCAGGAAGGAACCGGCATGCTCCGTGGGTGGAGATGAGTGTTGAACACCCAGCCGTCCGTGCGAATGGGGAAGCACACCCACCCACAGGAATGGTCCGTAGAAACCAGCGAGAGACGGCTAGAGAGGCACTGCAGGAGCCCGCAAGCAGACACACCCACTGGGAGAGACGCAGAACACCCGGTCGGGAGCCCTTAAAGGAGAAGCAAGCGAGGACATGGGTGTGCCGGCTCCCAACATATCAGGCTGCAAAGCAACGGGTAACACCAAGTGAGCCATCGCCACGCCAGGCCATGCACAGAAGGGGGCAGGGTAAGCCGAGGGACCCTGGGCCGGCCAGGGGAGGGGGGCCCAGGTTACCAGCACTGGTGTGTGTGTGTGTGTGTGTGTGTGTGTGTGTGTG
>QEPC01006664.1:1379557-1392357 GCA_003113815.1 Sphenodon punctatus | reverse complement strand
TGGTGGAGGCCACCGAGGAATTGAGGCAGGAGGGTTTGTGCTCTCACCCACACCTTGACAGACCCCACCCGCCCTCAACTACACCCCTCGCTCCCAGTACCACCAACACTCACCTTGCACTCGCCTTACACTCACCACTCACTCCACAATCACTCCTTAACTCTGACTCCTTGGTTTGTCCTGAACTCTCGCTCTGGGGCCAGCTTCACAGCACGCTGATCGCCGGCAGGGAAGTTATCCAGCCGCGCCCTATTATAGGGCTAGCTCCGCCCCTGCCACGCCCGCAAGCCTGCCGAGCGTCGCGGCGTCGGTCCTAGCCCCACCCCCTCACTCTCCGGGGTAGCGTCCTGTCTAGGGGCCATGCTCTGTGGCTCCGCCCCTTCCTCGTGGTCTACAGCCATGCTGGGAGGAATCACTCTCTCTACTGCCTTGTCGTGCCCCTGTTCTGCTCCCTGAACTGCCGGCTGCGGGACCGCCCCGGCACCCGAAGGTAGAGGTGCGGGGCGCGCCGGTATTGCTGGGGACCCCCCTATCCGTCTGGGGCGCCCCCGCCTTCCCCCCCATGCCCGCTCCCTGACACTCTCGGTGGAGGAAGGAAAGCCCAGGCCAGGCAACCGGAGGCCACAGTGGGCAACAGCTGCCAAGGCCCGCAAGGAGCCAGCCCCCGGTGGTGTAGTGAAGAGAGGAAGGGGAAGACCCCGCAAACAGTGACCCCCACCCCCTGTAAATATCACCCCTTAATAAATACAATCAATGGAACATACCTGGCTGTCTTGGAGTCTGCACAAGGGGATCGAAGGGATGATAGGGATCGGTCAGCAAACCTCCGCGCAGGTCAATGCCAGTGACAAACCGCAGCTAGGCAGGCCAGCCTGGCAGCGCACACACATGCCCTGCCCATCAGACAGTAGGATCCCAGAGAGCACAGGCCAGTGGAAAGGATACAGGGCCAAGGTGGCCAGGTCAAAGGTCCGATGGATCACCCACTGTGTGAGGTGATCCATCCGTCTGGTGACAGACAGCTGCAAGTGACCACAGGCCACCAATGGCCACTGGCTGTTGGGACCTGGGACACAACCTGGGAGGAGGGTCACCCTGCCATTACAGCCAAGGAGGGGTGGACCACCACCACAGGGGGTCCCCATCAGCTGCCAGGAAGCTACAGACCTCAAAAGGTATGGAGACAAGTGGTCCAAGAATCCAGAGGCAGGGTCCAGTAAGGAGGGCTTTGATACAGAGCAGGAGGCCAGACACAGGATGAGATGGAGGAGAGGGATGGGGTGGCACCCTATAGAGCCCTTGGACCTGCCTCAGAGGGAAGTGAGTGGTGTTAGATCGTAGTGCCGTCGGTGACCCGTGTCAGCAGGCCAGCCATAGCCTGGTGGGGGGTGATTATAGATTAGATTAATTTTTTTTTTTAAAAAAATTTATTGTTTAACCCTGAGGTTTTTACAAAACATAAAATAAAATATAAATAAATTAATATATTTATTTAAACACATACATATATATATATATATATATATATACATACATATAAATTAAATACTTTACAATGCAATCAAACAGACTAGATACAATTGAAATAGTAATGATAGTGATGAAAAGCCTCATTAGACAATCCTTTAATCCAAGAATTTAAATATTCCTACTAAGAACTTGACTAGGTATGATTTATAATTCTAGTTTCTGGGAGATGACCTCATTTCCCCTCAAAATATTGGGCACGAATCTGAGAGACTCTGTTGCAAAAACTGGCAATCGCCCTAGATTTAGTTGAGTCTACTGGGTTGAAGAAATCCACTAGGGTCCGAACGTCCCCGAAAGTAGACTCTACAGGCAGAAATCTAGACAGATACTTCAGCCTAAGGGGCTGGTAAGCTGGGCAGTACAAAATCACATGAGCCAGGGTTTCAACCCTCCTGGAATCACAAAAAATACAGACCCTATCTTCCCATGGAGTGCCGTCATAACGACCCTCTAGTACTGCCGAGGGAAAGACATTAAGCCTGTATCTTGTGAAAGTGACTCTGCGCTGAGAGTACAGCCATAGAAATATGTAGCCAGAGAGCAGTTGGGGGGGGGGGGGCGTAGACAACCCTTTATATAATGGAGCTACCATTTGGGAGTTTAATAAAGAATTTTCCTCTTTTTGAGTGTTTGATCCATAATGCGTTGCTTAACCGTAGAGGTCACTCCCATAAAACCCTTAGCCAGTAGATGATCTCTGGAAAAACCTAGTTTAGCAAATTCCGCTGCTATAGCCTTATCCCATGAGGCCAAAAGATTGTCCCCCAAAGCGGCCATAATCAGGGGGTTTTCTGTCCGCTTAAAGACTGCTATTTTCAGCCAAAATTTGAGCAGAAGGAATTTTAAAGCGGAACTCACAGGGAGGCAACTGGCTTCGAGGTGCAACACCTGGGGAGTACCCCTTGGAACTGCTAATAATGCCCTAAGAAATTTACTCGGAACTATTTCTAATTTATTAAGAAACTTCAACCCCCATAGTGAGAATGCGTAAGAAATAAAGCTCAAAACCTTAGCCTTAAACGGTTTCAGTGCCAGGGCGACCAGTCTGCCACCCTTGGTGAAATATAATTTAAGCAATACAGCCACAGTTTTAAGAGCCATCTCCCTCACAGCCCTAAAGTGAGTGTTCCATTTGAGACAATTATAACCCCCAGGTGTTTATAGGAGTGAATCTGCTCTATAATGTTAGATTCTATATACCAGGTCTGCAGATGGACTCTGGGCCCGGCACCCACAATCATTGTTTTGGTTTTAGTAAAGTTTATTTCCAGGTGCTCCTGACTACAATAAGCATTAAAATGCTTCATGGCCCTCAACAAGCCTACTCTAGTTTGTGATAAGAGGACAGTATCATCTGCATAAAGTAATGCAGCTATCCTTCAATTGCCCAATTTAGGTGCATGAACATCAATTTCAGCCAAATGGGCAATCACTCTGTTGAGGAATAAATTGAAGACGGTGTGTGCTAAAATACACCCCTGCCGAACGCCTCTTCGTACAGCATCACTATTTGTTAGATGATTCTGGGGGGTATAACGGACCTGTGGCGTCTTGTTTGAATGCAAAACTATAATTAGAAACAACAATCGTGGGTCTATGGCCAAGGCTTCCAGCTTAAGCCAAAGGCACTCCCAGTCAACCAAGTCAAATGCTGCTCGGAGGTCGATGAAACATAAATACATCTTGCTCTGGCGTTTGACATACTTCTCTAGGAGGGATGACAAAGCGACTATATGGTCAGTTGTTGAACGACCCTGGATAAAGCCAGCCTGCTCAGGTTCAAGAATCTCTTTGGTCTCCAACCACTCCTGTAGACGCCCCAATAAATATCTGGCATACAGTTTGCCATCAATGCTTAGAAGACTTATGGGGAAGTAATTTGAAGGGAGAGAAGTATCTCCCTTCTTAAAAATTGGACAGACAATGCTTTTACACCAGTCAGTTGGAATGCAACCTGATGAATTAATTTGGGTAAATAGTGGGGCCAGTACTCTGGCCCACCAGTCAGACGCATTCTGGATTATTTCCGGGGAGATGTCATCTACTCCAGGGGCTTTCCCTTATTTGAGACTGGTAATCAGATGGCGAACCTCCTCCACTGTCACATCCAGCCACTGTGGAAAAAGATCAATAGAAGACAGAGAGATTGCACCAGCCAGGGGGCTAGGTGGGGCAAAAAGAGCTCCAAAGTGTTCTTGCCAGGCGGACCGGGGAAGGGGAGCCATCCCACAATTACCCCACCTGTCCTTAAAGTGTGTGCGCATCAGGTTCCAAAAGGGCAAGGAAGATTTTTCGTTTGAGGCTTTTTGCAACTTGGCCCATAGGTTTTCCTGGAAGCATCGCTTCTTCCGCAGAAGCAATCTACGGTATTCCCATCTAGATTCAAAAAATCAGCTGCGGAATAAAAGTGAGGGTTGTTGCTGTAGTGCCCTCGTAGCCTGACACAGCGCTGCCCTCGCTTTGTAACAATCTTTATCAAACTAACTCAGGGATCTCGACCTACTAAGGCACTAATTGTTCTGGGTTTTTAGGAACGGAGCCAATAAGGCTAATAGTTCATCTAAAAGGTCAGTTAGCCCATGGACGTCTTGATACAACTAAAAATGGGCCTGCGAAGTCCTTGCCTTCTCGCTATTAAGAAATTCAAAAAAGCCTTTACATATTGTATTCGACCACCTAATTCTGGAACACGGGGCTACCTGTGAGTCAAGTACCTCTCCAATAGAGCCCAAACAAGGAACTGTCAATTCAAGGATTAAAGGAAAATGGCAAGATTCATGCCTTGGGGTAACCCTTAGGGATTTGACCAGGTAGCTAAATATTTCTGAAACTAAAAAATAAATCGATGACTGAAGAACCTACAGGTGAATGTAATGTAAATTCGCCTTCCATGTCTCCAAAGTCCAATGTTGAAAGAAGATGATCAAAGCGAGCCTTCTGTGCCCGGGAGCAGACATGGTCTCTAGAAGATCTAGGAATCTGGTGAACGAAGGGTGCATGTTTATCGATGTATGGGGGTTCCACTGCTGACACGGAATTCCCTATTCTCGCATTGAAGTCTCCACCCAACAACAACATAACCCCCGGGTATTTGTCACCAGAAGTCTCAAGAAGATTATCACATTGAGACCATAGGTCCCAAGAATGAAATATTGAGGAGAGAGGAGGGATATAGATGTTGCTGATCAAAAGTTCAAATCCTGTCGCTAATAAACAATAATAACTGGCTATGTGGGCATTCACCAAGCCCAAGATTTTAATTTTGGCGCCCAAAGAGGAACGTATCAATAAGGCAAAGTCACCAGTCGGGCGACCCTGCCTAGAAGAAGGGGCAGCTGGTACACAAAAAGAATCAAAGCTTGGAACGACCAAATCCTGCAACTCCCATGTTTCCTGCAATAAAATTATATGAAATTGAGAAATAAAAAGCAAAAAATCTGGATCTTTCAAACAAGATTTCCAACCAGATATATTCCAGCTGACCAAGGTCAAGGGTTTCTCATAAGACAATAACAGTCAAGTAGTCAGTACAGTCTCTAAGACAGCTGGCCTGGGAATCTCTATGGGACAAAGCTTGCTAACCTCCGGGTTTACCTCAGAGATAGAAGGACCTGTTATATCCAACAAGGGTGTTCGTAGAGCTCTCCCTTTAGCCTGTTTGCATGCTACAGGTTGTAGACGGCTCTGTGCTCTATTAGTGGGTCCCTGAGAGACTGGCAAACTATCAATTTATATCGTTGAATCCCAAACCTCACCCACATTTAACACTGGAGATACTCCTAGGCTAATCCCTACCCCCCTTTTAGAGAGAGTAGAGGAACAACACAGAGAGTTACTCCCCCTACGGGGGGACGTATGTCCCAACATCCCCTTAAAATGACCTAATTTTGGGGCTTCTTCCTTTAGTTATCTAATTTGGAAACCACCTGTTTCAAGCTCTGGAAAAGATCTTTGAACTCTGGTGGTTGTGATACCAGTGGGACCTTACCACCCAGGGACGCCTGAAATGCCAGAGGCTGGTCCAGCCTATGAAAATCAACTTCCATGTCCTGTTAATTGGTGATATCAATTAATTGCCCTAAGGGCATTAAAATGGATTTCTCCTGTGCAGCCCCCTTAATCTGCACATTAATTAAGCCATCTTTGGGCGAGACTACCCAAAGGTTACCTTGATAGTTTGGGGGTGCACAGCCTCTAGCATAGGGGGCAGTCCTGGGCAGTGATAGATGTTATTTGAGGAGGTACAAAAGACTCTAAAAATAAAAATTGCATGCCTATTTAGAACATTCTCTTTTCCCAATATTTTAGCCAAGAGTTCGGAGGTTTTAAACACCACAATAAGAGTCCAACTGTCTCTAGAGACATGCAGATGATCAACTGCTCCAATATCGTGCCTTGTAATGGGGAGAGTCAAAAGGAATCGAAGATGTTCAGCAACATCCAGGCTTGAGGACCAATTAGGAAGACAGCCGGTGGAATACCGGAGAATAGAAAACAAAAGCTTAGCTGCAGCTATACTAAATAGTTGCCCCTGGTGCTTACCAGCCGGGGCCATCCCCAAACTGTAGCCCGCCCCCATCTGAACATCAGGAGGGGTCCTCACGGGCTGGGGTGACCTAGAGTAAATCACAGAGGTGCCCTCAAAGGGGGCCTCTCTGGGAACCCCTTGCCTGGAGCCAAGTAACAATGCTAAGCTGTCCATTTTCCCTGACAGTTGATGCACACAAGAGTGCATATATTGCAAGGTTTTCGAAGTCAAAGCAACATGGTCTAAAACTGATATAAGGGATCCGTTGGCTGCAAGCGCAGCTTAGCCAGAACCATCTGCTGAAAACGGGAACCATCTTCCAGGAATGTGGAGTGTAAATCCAAATCACCTGGAGGGGATGTAATTAGTTCAGCAAGAGGAGCAAAAAAGTTACTCACTAGTATCCCAGGATTGCTCTGAAGATGGTCTGGAGCAGCAGGTAGCACCGAGGTGTTAGCTTCAGTAACGGACACCAAATAAGTATCTGTTTTCCGCTGTTTGGGACTTTTTCCCGGTGAGAAAGGACTGAGCTGCTTGTCCTCCTGAGATCTTTTCCCAGATGCCATATTGATAGATTTAATTCTCCAAAGCAGGAAGACCTTAAGTAGCAAGCAAAAAGTCACTCCAGCCCTGTACCTGACGCGTGCAAAAGACCGCGCCCTTGCGCGCGCAGCCCTTAGGTGCGCGCCTCCGGCGCTGCCTCTGCCACTGCCTCCGGCAGCACAGATCTTATGTAGGGCACAGTCACTCATGGGAACAGTGGGTCTAACACGGCTCAGGTGAGCCTCTGATACAGCGCCTCTCTCCCAGTACCAGCAGCTCCGTGCTCTGCCTCCGGTGGTATAGGTCTTATGTAGGGCACAGCCACTCATGGGAACAGCGGGTCTAACACGGCTCAGGTGAGCCTCTGATACAGCGCCTCTCTCCCAGCACCAGCAGCTCTGTGCCGGGGGTGATGGAAAGGTGATGGCACAGTAGTGGATACTGGCAGCTGCCATCCCAGTGACCTAACACCACTCAACACCCTCAGACCCAGGTCCTCAGCCTCTACTAGGTGCAAATCTATGTCCTCAGTGTGCATCTGAAATGGAGTAATGGGGCACATTCACACCACCAGTACCAGCCGAGGTCCAGTAGTGTTGGAACCACATGGTCGGTTGCACAGAACAGCAAGGGCACAGGGTAGTTGGGTGCAGCAATGGGGATCACTGCCATGATGGGGGGGGGCAGGTCAAGGAGCCAACAGGAAGCTACACCCACTGACTGACCATGGGGGGGGGGTAGCCTGTACACACAGCTCACAAGACAAAGGCAGGTACGGGGGCAGAAAACAAACATGTATTGAAGGAAGTGGTACAGGACAGTTGGAACAGTGCCTTCGGCAGCCAATGTTCAGTTCTCAGCCAGTTGTGCTACTATGCGCCTGCATAGGGCATCCATGTTCTCCTCGGGAATCCACCTGAAGGCCCCACCCTGCTGCACATGCTGGTACAGGGGCACAGGGCTAGTTTTCTGTTGCAGAGGGGGTTGTCTAAGGCAGCACCATGAGTCTCACAAACGTTGTGTAGTACACAGGGAGCCAGGATGAGAATGGGGATTTTTTTTTGAGGTCAAACTGGCTCCGGTTAGGCAGGAGGCGCCACCTCATTCTGAACAGATTGAAAGGCCCTCTCCAGCTCAGAGGCCAGTTGTTCATTGAAGAGCACCCAATTGGGGATGCGGGCAATGGGATAGGCCCTCAACCATGGGGTCATGGGGTAGACAGGATCCCCGATTATTAACTGCAGCCATTGACACTCCCTCGATAACCCTGAGCAGATTCGAGGCTATCTTCCCATCGAACATCCTGGCATAGAAGGGGGATGAGCGCAGGTTCCGAGCATCGTGGCTCCTCCCCGAGAGGCCCATGTATACGGTTATGAAGAGACAACAGAGGTCCACGACTGCCTGAAGGTTCAGAGAGAACTGGCACTTCCTGTTGAGATAGTCAATCTTGCTGTGGGGAGGGCGGAAGATTGGGATGTGCATGTTGTCTATTGTGCCTATGCAGTGGGGGAAACCCTATGTTTTGGGTGGGCATGCTGGGGGGGGGGGGCTGCCTTTCCTCAGGGACCTTGGCGTTTCTGCCCTCCCCCTTCCCTGGCATGGTGTGGGGCTCTGCCTGGCCTTGTGCATCCCTGCCCCGTGCTTTGTATGTTGCTGCAGGGTAGCTGCCAGTTTGTCACTGTTGGACAACATTTCTCCTCTCTGTGCCCTCCGACCCTGCCTCCTCCGTGCGCTTTGCCAGCTGCCACGGTCACCTCTGCAGCCTTTTTCCGTGCATAGTATTTGGAGGTTGCCACGGGCTGTGGTCCTAGCCGGCAGGGCTGGTGTGGCCCCCCCACCTGTTACGGGGCTCGCCTGTTTGTTGTGGGCACCGTGCTCTGTCCTGCCACCCCCCTCCCCAGTTCTGGGCCCCCTGCTCCCTCTCCCTGCTGGGTTCCCCTATGTGAACTATGGTCTGCAGGTGGGGTTTGGGGATCTGTGGCACCTGGCTGTCTAGCCTATGTCTCAGGGTTTGACTGGGGCTGCTTCTTTGTATGTCTTGACCTTCTTGCTCCCTCCTCCTCCGCCCGCTCTGAGTCTGGCAGTGTAGGGGCGGTGACATGTGCCGCGGCTTCGTTTGCCCTCACTCAGCCATGTTGTAACATCACTCAGCGGGACGTAGTTTTCCCTCCGCTCAGTGTACGGACTGTCCGTACGAACAGTATGGGTGTTTGCTTGGTGGGGCCCTGACTTCCCACAACCCCCCACAGCGGTGTCCTTGTGAACATCTCCCTGCTCTTCCACCCACCGGGCCTGCGGCGGCATCCATGTAAAAAGGGCCAATGGCTCTAGCCCTTACAGGTCATGTTTTTCACCTCAATAAGAAAATAATTGGTTGCCTCCCACAACAAACACCGACACAGGCAGTGCACATAACCTGTGCACTTTAACCAATTTCTGGTATGGAACAGAGTGGTTCAAACAAAGCAATTCAACCAGCCTCTTAAAAACAGGGCTAAGTTAACAACCCTGCCCATATGCTCCATGTTTTGCCGATTGCTATGTTTAACAAACAAAAAACAAACTCATTCAAACAGCTAATTTCATGCCAAATTACTGCTCTCTACAATTTAAACAGTAGAGAAGGTGTGTTTTTTTTACAAATACAAGCCGTTTTAATAATAGGGGGAAACATTTCTCCTCTCTTCCTCAAAAATATTTCAGCTTTTCTTTTTTTAAAAAAAATCACCTCAGGTTAAACTTCCTCCTGCTAAGCCATCCTAACCATTGGTGGTGGAGATCGTATTTTATCTTTTTTAAATATTGTAAGCCACGCTGAGACTATGGAGAAGGGTTAGGTAAAAATGTAATAAATAAAATTAATAAAATTAAATAAATAAGCAAGTCCCTGAAAGAGCAGCATTCAAAACCCACTTGTCCTGAGTAAATATTAAACATGCTTGCTTAGCAATGTCACTTTGGGTTGAAAGTGAAGGGAGCTGAAGAAAAAGTGGTTTTAAACTTCCCTGCCTAGTACAATAAGTTCCCTTTCACACAAAAGTATAAACACAGACACTTAAGTCTCCCCTCCCAAATTTGCAGTTTACCATAGATTTCTTACATAAATGAGAATTAAAATTAAACTTCGAAAAGCAGCAGAGGTCTGATCACAGGACTAGGAGCTACTGCAACTGAACTTCTAACATCCCAAAATTACCTCTGATTCTATAACAGCCATCTTCTTATGTATTGGTTTTTCTTTCTTAAAGATTACTATCTACCTACTTTACAGGCATGCTGAGAGGGAGGGATAGTTAGCTAACGTGTGTCAAAGAGAAGAATTAGTTGAACGGAAGGTGAGAAGAATTAGTTGAACAGAAGGGGACACACAAAAGTAGTGTCGTTGCTGTCAGTAATTCTGACACTTGACATGCATGCTGAACTAAAAAGCAAGCCATGCAGTAACAACAAGAGCAATGAGATGAGAGACAATTGTTTTTACCGCGGTAGTCACTGGCTGAAATGATGTTTTCTTCACAGCTTAGAAGGGCTTTCTTTAAGATTCAAAACACACGCCTCCTTCACTTTTTTAAAGACTGTCCGGTGCTCCCAGGGGACACTGGGAAATTCTAGTATTTTCCTCCTCTTCTTTTGGACGTGTCTGGTTTATTTGTCTCCATAAAGCAATGTACCAGCACAAACTCAATTCATGTCAGTGGGCCTTGTAGGGATCAGAGCTGGGCTGCAGGAACCTGCATGGGATAGTGCAATCAATCAAGTCCCATTCACAATGCAATTCACATTCAGACTAACAGCTGGCATGTGTGGTGTCAGGCTAGAGGATCACAAACTAAATTAGATTTCTTCAGAGAAACAGCCTGATCTTCTGGCAGGCAATGCATGTGTGCTAGCAGTTTGTGCGCACACCAGTTCCATTCACTTCAATGGAAGTCCAGTGTGTGCTAAGCTAACTGATAACGTGTGCATTATCTACCCGAGGAATGAACTGAAAGTCTTTAAAACAAACCAATAGTCTGCCCGCATTTGGCTAGAGACTTGAAGCCAGCACTGTATGAAGGAAAACACCAACTGCGTGATCAAATAAATACGAAATCTCCTATTGACTTTGGTGAGTCGTTCCTAGTGTGTTTTAGCTGAAGTAGGACAAAGACTGATACTTCTGGTGCGTCCTCCATCTAATAAAGTGCATGGGAGCTGGGCCATGAATTGATGGGGAAATTGTGCTCTGCTTTTTAGAAGCTTGCTGCACAGAAGCCAGATAAGCAGGTAAGGAGTGTCATTCTGGGACAGATGGACCAATGGTCCATCGAGCCCAGCATCCTGACTTGAGCAGTGGCCATCTTTGGTTGCTCCACAGAAGTACAGTGGGCGCCGGTCATAACGGACCGATCCATTCCCTGCTATTTACTCCCATCCCCTGACAGAGGTTATGTCCCCTGACCAACAACATGTTTAATAGCCCTTTATGGACCTATCCTCTGAGAATTTATCTAATTCCTGTTTAACCCCAGCTACACTATTGGCAAAAAGTTTCACAAGCTAATTGTACATTGAGTGACAAAGTACTTCCTTTTGTTTATATTAAATCTGCTGCCAGTTAGTTTCATAGAGTGTCCCCTAGTTCTAGTATTGTCTGAGGGTGAATAACCATTCCATGTTTATTTGTTCCACGCCATTCACGATTTTATAAACTTCTATCATGTCCCACTCTCAGTTGTCTCTTCTCCAAGCTGAAGAGCCCTAACCTATCAAGCCTCTCTTTGTATGGAAGCCGTTTCATAAATTTTTTATTGTTCTTCTCTGCACCTTTTCAAGTTCTAATATATATTATATATATTTATATTTATTTTAGATGAACCAATCACAACGGCACATGACAGTCAAGGTCTGGTCGCACCATTGATTTATTTAACAGTATTATATTTTCTTTTTTATTCTCACTCTCAGGGCTGGCCCAAGGGTTTGAGGGGCCATGTGCCAAGCCTTGCTGCGGGGCCTCAAAGGCCGACCGGCCTGCAGGCCGGTGAAACCATATGGCTGGCAAAGCTCTAGGGAGGGGCTTGTACATTGTAGGCAGAGCCCTGGCAGAGCTCTAGGGAGGGGCTTGTCCATTGTAGGTGGAGTCTCCAAAAATCCAGCAACAAAGAGTTTTCACCATTAAGATTTCTCAATTTCTACACCCAAAGACTTCCTGACTTAGTTTAAGAGACAAGTAATACCAGACAAACTTTAAAAAGGGACAAGCACAACACAGCAAAGGCAAGCAGCAAGTCTGTCTGCTAACATGGAAGCGAGAAGGATGACCACAGTCGCAAAAAGGAACATAGGATCACATGACCAGAGAGGGAACAAACATGCACTGAAATTTATAGAAACCCATCTGTTACATGTACTGTTAAACAGCGCTTTATAAATTAACAAGGAGGTCATGCTGAGAAATGTTAAATCACAAGACAGGGCTGGGATTAGTCACAAGACTAAGTTAAATCTCAGGATTTCAAAACCTCAATTTTATCACAAGCATCTCATTGCCAACATTTTGAGAACACCTAAAATCACAAATCACAGGGGCCACCGAGTTTGTTTTTTTGGGGGCAGGGGGAAGGCTGGGAGCACCAGGATTTGTGGTGGTGGTGGTGGGGAACAGGCTGGGGGCACTGGGTTTGGGGGGGAGGGGCCAGCCGGGGACTGGGAAGTCTACCTGCTGGAGCCTGCCTGGACGGACTGGGCTGCTGCTGCTGCTGCATGCTGCTCCTCCTCAGCTCCGGCACTCCTCACCGAGCCGTGGCGGCTCTGACTCAGAGTCCTGACACTGCCCCCCGGGCCTACGCCCCCCCCGGGCAGGAAAGGGGCAGAGGGATCCTGGGGAAGGGGGCAGGGATGGGGACCCTAGGAGGGCAGGAAAGGGGCAGAGGGATCCTGGGGTGGGGGGCAGCAATGGGGACCCTAGGAAGGGAAGGAAGAGAACTCCTGTCCTGGGGGGGGGATATGGGAGACCCTAGGGGGACAGGAAAGGGACAGAGGGACCCTGGGGTGGGGGGCAGGGATGGGGACCCTAGGGGGGAAGGAAAGGAGCAGAGGGATCCTGGGGTGGAGGGGAGGAAGAGGACTCCTGTTCTGGGGGGGAATATGGGGAACCCTGGGGGGACAGGAATGGGGCCTGGGGGAATAATCTGGGGGGCAAGGATCAGGACCC
>QEPC01006664.1:1353107-1374978 GCA_003113815.1 Sphenodon punctatus | reverse complement strand
GGTATAGGAATAGTGGCTCAGCAGGATAAAGAGTCAGACAGAGCAGAGCGAAAGAGGTGAGTTTTAAGGAGAGATTTGAAGGTATGAAGGGAGGGGGCAAGGCGGGAGTTCCAGGCATGGGGGGCAGCAAGTGAGAAGGGACAAAGGCGCTTAGGGGAGCAGGGAAGGCGTGGAAGGGTGAGAGAAGAGACAGAGGAGGAGCAAAGTGCATGGGCTGGAGTATGGAGGGCGATAAGTGCAGAGAGGTAGGGGGGAGCGAGGTTGTGAAGAGCTTTATAGGTGAAGAGGCCCATGTTACAAGAGTAATTTCAATGTGGCTACAAGTTGGCAGACTCCATGGTCTGGCTCAGGGATATGGCTACCACAGGGCAAGATGACTCAGGCCGCTTTTATACGAGGTGCTTAGAAGTGCCTCTGCAGCCCCGTATTCAAAAGGAAAGCCGTGTGGGGAGTATTTACATGCTCCCCACACTACTGGAAGGTACGTGTCGCCTGTTCCGTTCAGCAGCTGCAGACACAGGGCTTTCAAGAGGCCGCATTCTGTAGACTTCCATTTTCAGGGGGATGAGGGAGAGGTCAAGAGCTAGGGAGGGTGCTCTCTTCATGGGTAAGAATGGCTCCCCCACCCAAGCCTTGCTACTGCACTACTCTGGATAGGGCTACATTGAAGTCAATATTGTAACTTGCAGGACTTGGACCTAGATCTGTACCAGCGTCTGACATGTTATAAGCTGCAGACAATAAAAGCCAGTAAAGAAACCATTCTCTGCTCCACATGTTCAGCTACATGTGGTCAGAGCCTTGTGCTTCTGAGGGGATGCACTAAAATGAATGGATGGTTACTGGGATCTGCCCAAGCACAGTATATTGCAGCATTAGGGCTATAAACACCCCAAAACTCAAAACACTCCCAACAGCACAAGCCCCATTCACTTCAGTGGGGCTAGTTCAGCACAGGGCTTTGAAGACAGTGCTGCCGCCTACTAGTCACTCTTCCCTTCGCTATGTTAATTCATATCTAAGAGAGAGAATAGCTATTGATGTTACTAACACTTTCTCAATATCTCTTGTACGATGAGCACATCCAGTGAGTTCCAAATATTTGAGCTGCGTGACCCCATTTTGAGGCTTAAATGTAATCCTGTCTCTTCCCTTAAAGAGGAACCGTGAACCCTGAAAGAGAGACAGAGGGATTCAGCACCCAAAGAGGGACGGTCTTTCCGAAATAGGGACTATTGGGGAGGTATTCCCATTGTTCGGGAACTTTTGCTATGGATATAAGGTGCTGCCTAACTGAGTCAGACCAATGGTCACAACCGGACAGCAGCAGGGTTTCAAATCCAGCTCTCCAGGGTCTCTGCAGAGCCCTGACCCAGGTGTGCTACCCAAGTCCCTGCAGGATATCCGGCAGAGGCCTCACCCAGGCGTGCTACCAGAGATCCTGAATTTGAGATGCCATGGATTGAACTTGGGACCATATACATGCAACACATGTGCTCTACCACCTGAGCCATGGCCCACCCCAGTTCTGCCCACAGAACTGATGTCACCCAGCTAACATCTCAGTTCTAAGGCATACAATGAGGATATCATTGTTTAAGGCCACTTTTATTTTAATTTTATTTTATTTCTTGACATTTCTATGTCGTCCCCTCATGTCCACAGCATCTCGGGGCGGCTAACAATGCAGTAAAACAATAAAATACATTAAAACCGACATCAGTTTAAAAATAATTTTAACCCCCAACCCTACCCTCCAATTCCCCCAAAGTCCCACCCCCACCAATCTCCCCCATTTACCCCTCCCTCCCCCACCCCCCTCCAAAGGCCTGGGCGAACAGCCAAGTCTTGCATGCCCGCCGAAAGGCGAGAAGACCCGGGGCCAGACGGACTTCCTTCGGAAGGGAGTTCTACAACTGTGGCCTGACCACCGAGAATGCCCTCTCCATGGTGGCCCCCGCCTTACACGGGGGACCCCCAGATAGGCACCCCCGGTGGATCAGAGGGTTCATCCTGAGTCACAGAAGGCGAGGCGGTCCCCGAGATAAGAGGGGCCAAGACCTTATAGGGCTTTGTATACCAATACTAACACCTTGAACTTGGCTCAGTACGCTATAGGCAGCCAGTGCAGAGAACGGAACACTGGTGTAATGTGCTCACGGCTACCCGTCCCCGTAAGGAGATGGGCCGCCGCATACTACACCAGCTGTAGCCTCCGAACCCATATCAAGGGAAGCCCCATGTAGAGTGTGTTGCAGTAGTCAAGCCTCAAGTTAACGATGAGAGTGGCCAGGATGAGAGTGGCCAGGTCAGATCTGGAGATGTATGGGCGCAGCCTCCGCACCAGATACAGCTGGCAGAAGGCGGCTTTAGCCACCGCCTCCACCTGCCGATCCAGGTGGAGGTCCGCATCCAAAATCAACTCCAGACTCCGAACTTGCTGGGCAACCGGAGAGCAGACCCCCTCCCCCCAATAGAAGGAGCCGACACCTCCTTCGCCCTCCCCACTACCATCACCTCTGTCTTTTCTGGGTTCAGCTTCAGTCTACTCTGCCTCATCCAATCTGCCACGGCCTCCAGACACTGGGAAAGTATCGAGACGGCAGAACCTGGGTCAGTTGAAAAAGAGAGGTACAGCTGTGTGTCGTCAGCATATTGGTGACAACACACTCTGAACCACCTCATGATCTCCCCCAGGGGCTGCATATACACATTAAATAACAGTGGAGACAGAATGGAACCCTACGAACGCCACAGGTCAAGGCCCGGGGGCATGATGTTTCAGCTCCCAGCACCACCCACTGGCTTCTATGAGGAATGAGCGGAACCATCCAAGAACAGTCCCGTCCAGACCCCCCAGATCACGCAGCCGTTTCAACAGCAGCCCATGGTCCACGATATCAAAAGTGGCTGAGAGATCTAGCAGGACCAGAAATGCCAACCGTCCTGCGTCCATCTCCTGGCAGAGATCATCGGCCAAAGCCACCAATGCTGTCTCAATACCATAGCCGGGGCGGAACCCAGATTGAAACGGGTCAAGGAAACTGATGCTATCAAGATGCCACTGGAGCTGTAGTGCCACCGCCGGTTCAGTAACCTTCCCTAAAAAGGGAAGGAGACAGGGCGGTAGCAGGCGAGCGCATCCATGTCTAAAGATGGCTTCTTCAGCAGGGGATGCACCACAGCTTGCTTAAGGCTGGGTGCCAATCTACCCTGCCGAAGGGATGCACTGATAACCCTCGCCAGCACCGTCCCTAGGTCTCCCTGGAGGCTTTCACTAACCAAGACGGGCACAGATGGAGATGAAAACTGGTGGCCCTAACAGACCCCAGGACATCCTCCACATTGGCTGGCGTCACTTCCTGAAACTCAACCCAAGAAGATGGACCAGATGGGGCCTCCGCAACCTCACACTCCTCACTTACTGCCTTCAATCTGGTGTCGAAGGCGCTCTGGATCTGAGCAATCTTGTCTGTGAAGTAGGTGACAAATTGCTCACAGTGGGCCTGGGACAGGTCCCCATTCAGGCGGAGGGAGGCTGGACTAACCAGCCCCTGAACCACTCGAAATAGCTCCGCTGGGTGTGACTTCGCAGATGCTATGAGGGCAGCAAAGAATTCCTTCTTTGCTGTCCTCACAGTCTCAACATAGGACCTCAAATGGGCCCTATGGAGAAGACGGTCCATGCCTTCATCACCTCGAGGTTAGACTACTGTAATGCGCTCTATGTGGGGCTTCCCTTGATGCTGGTTCGGAGGCTAAAGCTAGTGCAGAATGCGGCAGCCTGTCTCCTCACGGGCACAGGTCAATGGGAGCACATTATGCCCATGCTCCACATTCTGCACTGGCTGCCTATAACGTACCAAGCTAGATTCAAGGTGTTGGTGTTGGCCTAGGCCTATAAAGCCCTACATGGACTGGGCCCCTCATATCTTAGGGACTGCCTCACCCTCCATGCCCCATTGTGACCCTCTGTTTTACACAGGGGACCTCCAGGAAGGCGCCCCCGGCAGACCAAAGGGGTCATCCTGGGGCACGGAGGGTGAGGTGGTCCCTAAGATATGAGGGGCCCAGACCATGTAGGGCTTTATAGGCCAACACCAACACCTTGAATCTGGCTCGGTACGCTATAGGCAGTCAGTGCAGAATGTGGTGCATGGGCATAATGTGCTCCCATCGACCTATGCCCGTGAGGAGACGGACCGCCGCATTCTGCACTAGCTGTAGCCTCCGAACCAGCATCAAGGGAAGCCCCACGTAGAGCGCATTACAGTAGTCTAGCCTCGAGGTGATGAAGGCATGAATCAGGGTGGCCAGGTCAGGCCTGGAAATGTACAGCTGCAGCCTCCGCACCAGATACAACTGGCAGAAGGCAGCTTTAGCCACCACCTCCACCTATCGGTCCAGGCGGAGGTCTGAGTCCAATAAGACTCCCAGACTCCGAACCTGATGGGCTACAGGGGGGCTAACACCTCCCTCGCCCTACCCACCACCATTACCTCCATCTTGTCGGGATTGAGCCTCAATCTGCTCTGCCACATCCAATCTGCCACGGCCTCCAAACACTGGGAAAGTACTGAGATGGCAGAACCTGGGTCAGTTGAAAAGGAAAGGTACAGCTGTGTATCATCAGCATATTGGTGACATTGCACCCCGAACCCTCTCACGATCTCCCCCAAGGGCTGCATATACACATTAAACAGTAGCAGAGACAGAATTGAACCCTGTGAAATGCCACAGTTTCAGCCCCCAAAACCACCCACTGGCTTCTCTCCGAGAGGAATGAACAGAACCACCCAAGGACAGTCCCATCCAGACCCCTCAGAGCTTGCAGTTCTCTCAACAGCAGCCCATGGTCCATGGTATCAAAAGCAGCCAAGAGATCTAGCAGGATCAGAAACGTTGAATGTCCTGCATAAATCTCCCAGTGGAGATCGTCCAACAAGGCCACCAATGCCGTCTCTGTACCATAGCCAGGGTAGAACCCAAAATGAAAAGGGTTGAGGAAACCGATGCTGTCCAGATGACCCTGGAGCTGCCATGCCACCGCCCATTCAATAATCTTCCCTAAAAAGGGGAGAGAAGAGACAGGTTGGTAGCTGGTGAGTGCGTCCACATCCAAAGATGACTTCAACAGGGGGTGCACCACAGCCTCCTTGAGAATGGGTGACAATCTCCCCTGCCAAAGGGATGTGTTGACTACCCTCACCAGCACCGTCCCCAAAGTCTCCCTGGAGACTTTCACCAACCAGGATGGGCATGGATCTAATTTGCAACTGGTGACTCTGACCAACCCCAGGACATCCACCGCATTGGCTGGCGTCACTTCCTAAACTTATCCCAAGAAGATGGACCAGATGGGTCCTCCATAGCCTCACGCTCTTCTCCCACTGTTCCTAATCTGTTGTCAAAGTCACTCTGGATCCGAGCGATCTTGTCTGCAAAGTAGGTGGCAAATTCCTCACAGCGGACAAATTCCTCACAGGTTGTAGCAGGGACCAGTCCTGTGGGGCTGCTGTCTCTTTAAGAAGGGGGCTGTGTGGGCCAGCCAGAGAGCTGATTGCACATAGGGGTGTGGCAGAGCCAGGCCCAGAGCTGGGGATCAGCCTGTGGGGAGCACAGGCTGAGAAACCCCTGTGATTGAGTGGGCAGGTTACTGGCCCTTTAAGGCTGAAGAGTAGAAGCCTGGCCACACCCACTCTGCCTGTACATAAGGAGAGCAAGGCAGCAAGGAAAGGAGTCTCTGCCTGGGAGCTGAAAGAGCAACAGCCCAAGAACAAGCCTTTCTGCTCTACTCTATCCAGTGTGCTGAAGGCTGGAAAACCAGAGGGACTGAGGCTGAGCCCAGGAGGGAGCCACTTGCCTGGGGAAGGCTTGGCCAGAGCCTGGGGTGTTAAGGTTTGGCTGGATAGACTTTGGGGGTTGATATTGTGGTGCTCCTGTGCTTGAGAAAGATGGACCTGGGCCTGCAGGGGGGAGGTGACTGAGCCGGCAGCCCCAGGTACATTGGACACTGGTAGAATCTAATAAAGGACTGTGGACTAATAACCTCTGGACTGTGTGATGTGTCCTGAGAGGGTACCCCCTTCCTTGAAGAGGGGGATTCAGCTGAGGCCCCCTGTAGTAGGGGGTGAGCTAATTCCCCAGTATGACCCCAGCACCCTCATGTGGCCCTGGGACACCCCCTACTACAGGGGTATTTTGAAAAGTCACGTCTAAAAGCGACCTAGTTTGATTTACTTATCTTGCCTCTTTCAATTATTGCTGAAAAAGCAAGAGAGCATAGCAACACGGGCTCGTGCAGAGGCAGGTAAATGGCAGCTCAGGAGCCGCATGCAACGCTTTGGTCTGGATGGCGTCACATGCTATATTGAGGATATCCTGGTGTGGAGGAAACAACTAAACAAGAGCATGATGAGAGACTGAGGTGAGTTCTTGAAAAGTGTCAAGAAAAGAACCTGAAACAGAATAAAGGAAAATGTGTTTGCCATGACAGAAATAAAATATCTGACATGTCTTAACCAAAGTAGGGTTAAAACCTGATGCAACAAAAATAGAGGCCATAGTAGAAATGCCAAATTCACAAAACAAGGTGGATCGGCAAACATTTCTAGGAATGATCAGGTATCCAGCAACATTTATTCCAAATATGACAATGGTGACCACACCACTAAGACAGTTACTAACACAAGATACAGAGTTTACTTGGATGCCAATCCATGAGATAGCACACAAGCAACTGAAAGAACTGCTAATGAAAGCACCTGTATTAAAATACTATGATGTGCAAGAACCAGTAACCGCGTCAGTAGATGCCAGTTCTACAGACTTAGGTGATTTTTTTTTTTATAATTTTTCACCTATCGCCTATGCTTCCAAAGCATTGACAACTACCTAACAAACCTATGCACAGATAGAAAAAGAAATGTTGACAATAGTGTTTGGACACCTGATTTCATCAGTTCATCTATGGAAAAGTGGTGAAGGTGGAGACAGATAATAAACCATTGACAGCAGTTTAAAAACCTATGTATGATGCACATCCAAGAATTCAAAGATGGTTACTAATATTGCAGAAATACCAGCTACAAGTGGTATACAGACCAGGCAAGGAACTGAAAGTTTTTGATCCTCTATCTAGGACATACCTAGAACAAGGAGAAGGAGTAAGGTCTGAGGAAACTGATGTTGCTATGCACTCAATGATGTCCTATTTACCAATCTCAGAACTAAAATTAAAGGAATATCAAACAGCAACTACAAAATGACAAAAAACTTTACAGATCCTAAAGAATACTCCCTTACAAGGATGGCCAGTTAGGAGAGAGAAAGTCCTAGAGGAAATCCATGATTATTGGAATTTCAGAGAGGAATTGAATGCTCACGAAGGACTCATTTTTAAGAGTGACAGAATTATTGTACCTAAAGATCTAAGGAAAGACATACTGAACACCATACACGAGAGTCATCTGCATATTGAGCTTTCAAGGAGAAGGACTCAAGAAGCTGTATATTGGCCAGGTATGGGGGCTCAAATTGAGGACTTAGTAAAGTCTTGTGACAAAATGTCAAGCCTTCCAAAATAAAAATCAAAAAGAGCCTATGTTGCCACATAAAATACTAAAAAGACCATGGCAGAAATTAGGAGTGGACTTATTAAGACATGGCAAGGTATACCAGAGGAGTCTGAGTGACGACTGTTCTCAATTTTGTTCAAAAACTTTTAGAAAGTTTGCAAAAGAATGGGATTTTGTCCATACAACAAAGAGATACAAAAAAATATACATTTGCATACAGATACAAAAAGCAAAAGGGAGATGTAATGACAGTAGGAACCAAAGTGTGATGGGAGTGACTGTACAGGGGGTCGCTGTGATGGGGAACAGAGACAGAGCAGAGCAGCAGCCATTTTTAAGTAGAAGTTAAGAAGTAAAACCTTGGTTTGTTCCACATTCTGGTCTCCAGTTGCCTTAACAGATAGAACACCAGCAAATATTACATATACTGCCACTCTCGCCAGAAGTGGTGGCTTGGGGGCGTGTTCATGTGGTTCCCTCAGGAGCAAGGGAAGCTGGGCCCCTAGTCAAAGTTAGACAATCCAGGTGCAATCCTCTGTCATTGAAGTCAAAGACTCAGCTTTCACTGACTAATGGATGGAGGATCACATCCTTTTGTAGAGAACGTTAGCAAGAAAGCATGATGGTCAAATGCAGCGACTTCCAAATATTTTGGACCAACAGACTACTGCCAGCACTCAAAATGTCTCCTACACCCCCTGGGGATGCCTGCAAGCCAATGTGTGCTTACTGCAGGTTGACACGTCACCTCATTACTTCCTCTAAGCCTCTTCTCACGTCATTAAAATGGGGATAATGCATTGCTTACCTACCTTGCAAGATTGTTGTGAGGAACTGTAAAATACTTTGACAACAGAAAAAGAGCTGCGTGGAAGAGCTAAGAATGATTGCTATTTTATCTGTCAACTACGACATTAGCACAAGGTTATTATTTGCCCTTCTAACATCCCTCACTGATATGAAATATAATTTATTCATTTTCATGCTGGAATCTTATTGGTGGAGAAAACATAAGTGAACTGAACAAATAACCTTTGTCACAAACCCAACAAAATGGAAGCCGCTTTATAGCTCCCATTAAATCAAAACCTACAACAGAAGAAGAAGGGGGGTAAAAATAAAATAAAATCACAATATGTTGTGTAATAGCAGTAGTATAAGAAATTAGATACTGCCAAAGAATAAGCAAGGCAGAGATCTGTAGGGACTTCTTGACTATGAATCTCAGAAAAAATGGCTTCTGGTTACATTTCTTTGTGAGCTTTAATTTCTCTCAACTGCCAAGAGGCAAAGTCTGAAACAATTTAAGGCTGAGGTAAAAAGAAACATCGGTGCTAGGTCTGAATGGCTTTGATGGAAATGAATCTGTAACCTGAATCCATAACTTAATTAGGGTGTTAATTTTCAGAAATGGATAACCTAATTCAGATTTACTACGGTTGAGAAGTTTATTGCTTTGATCTTTGTAAATCAATTAATTTGTTAATTCGTTATTTAGTACTTCACGCCATTTTGCGACTTCTGTATTTGGTACTCAGTTACTTCATGTCTTTGGTTCTTTATTCATCTGTCTCTTTTTCCCCAGACTATTGTCTCTTCACCTTCACCACTCTGTAGTACTCACAAGTACCTGCACAATTTAAAAAAAACACAAAACCCTAGTGAATACATGAATAATACTGTAGCAGGGGGGTCTCCCAGGGCCACAGGGGGCACTGGGGAATTAGCTTACCCCCTACTACACCATTTCAGCCTGAGCCTCGGCTGAAAACCCCCGAGACGGGGAGGGGGGTACCCTCTTCTAGGACACCACATTCAGTCCAGAGGGTATCCAGTTCACAGTCTTGATTCGTACAGTCCCGTGTACACAATACCTGGGGCTGCTGGCTCGTCCGCCTTCACCCTGCAGGCCCAGGTCAGTCTCTCTCAAGCTCTGGAGCACCTCCATATCAAACCCCCAGGCTTTGGGCCAAGCCTTCCCCAGGCAGGAGACTCCCTCCTGGGCACAGCCTCCCACACTTGCCTGGGTCCCTCTGGTTCTCCAGTCTTCAGCACCTTGGATAGCATAGAGCAGGAAGGCTTCTTCAGCGAGATGTTGTTCCTCCAGTCCCCTAGCAGAGACTCTCTCCTCTTTGCCTTGCTCTCCTTATAGCCAGAACAGTGGGCGTGGCCAGGCATCTTCTCCTCAATCTTAAAGGGCCAGTGTCCTGCCCACTCTGTCCCTGGAGTTATCAACCAGTTCTCCCCACAGGTTGATCATAGCTATGGGCTGACTCTCCCAGGCCCATGCACATGTGCTCAGCCCTCTGGCTGGCCCACACAGCCCCCTTCTTAAAGGGGCAGCAGCCCCACAGGACTGCTCCCTGCTACAAATACAAATTAGCATCACAGACACACACCCAGAGGGGCACAGTTATGGTTACCATCTGAGAGTCTGACCCCAAGTAGGGTGGCCATACTGCCCCTTTAAAAGAGGACACTTATGAAAAATACATGTTGCAGGGCTTCATTAGTTACAGTGCAGCCCTGCACCATGTATTTTTCATGTGTCCTCTTTTAAAGTGTGCAGTCCTGCACCATGTATTTTTCATAGGTGTCCTCTTTTAAAGGGGTGGTATGGCCACCCTAATTCCAAGTGTCAGGGTTTTCAAGCATCATCACTAGGATCAAGGTTCAGCCAATAATCCTCAGGGTTAGTGGATAATTTCCTTATATCTTATCTGCCTTTACATGCACTGGGAGAGGGAGAGGGAGCTGTTCAGCGTTATCCAGACTCTGCTGCGCAGGGGAAGTTCCTGCTTTGGTTGCAGTAAAGGAGGAGCCCCTTGTCCTGGGAAATACTCTGTGCATGTGCTACAGGGTTATCAGAGGGATAGGCAAGATGGCTGCCTGAAGGGAGGCTGCGAAGGCCCACAGAAGAAATGGTTGTGCTAACCCAGCATAGAAACACCAACACAGAGCTGTGTTCAGGAAACCCAGGATGGCAAGTGGCTAGGGTGGGAAACCAGGCCAAAGGCTTGTATTTCTAGGTAGGGTTACCTCCTGTGGTGGTTTTTTACCTGAAACTCCGACAGAGCAAAGTGGAAGTGTCAGGTAAAAAGAGACCGAAGGTGGCAACCCTATTTGTAGGTCACATGAGTGGGACTGAGGAGGGGGTCAATAAAGCAGAGGAACATCTGGGAACCTGACAGTGGCTGAGAGAGTGGAGCAAAACTGTGGAATGGGACTAACAGAACACACACACCGACACCACCACTATTAGGAGGACCACTCAAGAGACTGTTAGGCAAAGATCTGGGCCTCAACAGCATCCACTTGGAGCAGGGAGAGGCCTGGTGGAGCTTTGGGAGTGGAAGGCGAGCTCTCAAGATCTATGGAAGGAGGCACTCGATGAGCCCTGAGTAATAGCCATCAACGGTAAGAACTCCTGAGGGCCTAGGGTTGTCACCTGTGGTGGTATTTTACCTGACACTCCCATAGGCCAAAATGGAAGTGTCAAGTAAAAAAACAACTGAAGGTGGCAACCCTATGAGAACATAATCCAGGAGGAAGTGTGAGGGAACAGCACACCATTCCACTTTGCCTTTTCCCTCAGCTTGTTCACAGATACTCCACAAACGACAACACTGAAAAAAACCTGGTCATTGCTGGACTTGAGTGGCCTTACTGGTGAGGGTGAAGAGCTGGAGAGGAGAGTATTGGTTTGGTTTGATTTTGTTTAAAAATGTGATTATTATTGTTTTTAAATGTTATTGTTCTGTTGTGTTGTTTCAGTATTCATAAGTAAAGTGCCCGAGGCATTTCCCCAAGATCTACATTTGAAGTGCTGCCTCTGTAATGGTCTCTGGGTCCCCACCCTTCCCTGTGTAGTCCTGTAAGGTAGAGAAATCCTTGGTGGGGAGTCCATAACTAATTTATTTGCAAAATAACTCCCACAGGATGGAGGCATTGAACCACCAGAACCTCACTTGTCACTGAAGATCCAGGTCTCAGTAAAGTAACAAAAGCCCAGGGCCCTTGAACACCCTTCCCCCTCCCACCCCATTAGTTGAGATGGAGACACTCCAAGATGAAAGGTAGTGTACACCCATTACTGGGTATTTTCAGATGTGACGGGCCCAGAGGCCCGCCACGTTGAACCCCGGACCGGGATCTCTCTCAGATCCCGGTCTGTGATGAAGCCAGCCATCCTTCAGGCTCCATCATGGGGGGGCGGGGCTGTGCGGCACAACGTGTGGCTGCACAGCCCCGCCCCCCATGCTCCCTTGGCCGCCCGCCCTTGGAGAGATGAGCGCCCGATCCTGTACTGTGGTTCGGGGTGCGATTCCAGATCGGGGCATTACGTTTGCCCCTTTCTGGATTGTGGCCAGTCTAACCACGGTTCTGGACCTCCGGCTGGCCGGAGGTCCAGAACTGTGGTTAGGTTTGACCCCTGCCAGAGCTTCACTGTGGTGAACATCTGGCAGGGGTCAAACAGACGTTCACGGGAATGCCACCACCACAGGGGATCCACTGTGGCGAAAGGCATTTTTGTAACATCTGAAAAATACCCACTGAAACTGTCCCAGTGAGAGAACAATGAGGGGAAAAGTGTTACACTAGGACTGAAACTCGATCTCGATATTCTTGAGATTTTCCCAATCGAGAACAAGTCAAGAGTCTGCCATTCTCGACACCATTCTTGACAAGATTCTCAAGAAAATTAATAAAAACATTGCATGCACAAAATGGCCACATGCATGCGTGACCCTGTCCCAAAATGGCACTGGCAGCATGGCTGCCATTTTGGAAAAGGGCAGTCATTCTGCACATGCACAGCGGCCATTGTGCATGTGCAGACCAGCTGTCCTCCCAAAATGGCATTGTCACTGCCAGCGCCATTTTGGAAAAGGTCAGTGCATGCACAGAATGCCACTGGTGGCCATTTTGCACATGCGCAGGGGTTGGTTTGGTTTTTTTACGAGAGCTCTCATGAGATTTCATACTGGGGATTGAGATCTTGGCCCCCAGCATGAACTCACAAAAAAATAATAATAAAAAAATCTCAGCCCTAGGGTTACACATAAATTGAAATATATGAGAAAATTTCAGATAAAATCCTTTTGAATCTTACATACAAATTCACTTCCAAATTGCAAATATGCTCAATTAAACAATTTGATATTTGCTTTGAATATTCATGTCAGCTCTTGTTAAAAGGACTGTAGCTTGTGATGAGAAACACAGGAAACAATTAACATGCAATGCTCACCCTTTCCCTTTTTGGCCAGAACCAATTTTCTGCTCAGTAGGGCTAGCCTGTGTTTAATCCATTCTGGTTCATATGACTGAGTTTATGCACTCATACTATACCCTTGAGGTAAACAAAAATTCCCTTCTGATGTCCTGCCAAAATATCACCCTGTGCAATTTCAATTCAATGCCCTCTCTCCTATTTGCCAGACAGACTGGTGCATATCTTAGGTCACTGTGTGCCCCCTTTAGGTATTTATAAGGTATGACATGATGATCAGCTCTCAGCAGTGTCTGTCATTCAAGGCAGGACTAGTTCTGTTCTCTAAGACACAAAGGTCCTCAGCTGCTATATATATATATATATGTAAACTCCTTTGGCTTCAGAATGGTTTTAGATCTTTTAACAATGTCATAGACAAATTATTATTAATATGTTACTATTAAGGCGGGGGAAATATTTTTCGCCTTTATTGACTTTAGGCGAGCCTTTGACTCAATCTCAAGGCCTAAATTATGGCACAAGCTGTGCCGGTTGGGCATTGATTAACATCTCCTGGCTCTACTTGTGCACATTCACTCTGGTAATATGGCAAGGGTAAAATTGTCTCGTGAAGGTGGTCTCTCTCATCCATTTCAGATACGGAGAGGAGTCCGACAAGGTTGTGTACTAGCGCCAATCCTCTTCAGTCTTTTCCTGGGTGACCTTGTACAGAAATTCCCCCTGTTAACTTGTCATCCCCCGAAAATCTTGGGGAGAGCTATTAACCTTCTCATGTATGCGGATGATATATTCTTAATGTCATAAACAGATAATGGTTTGTGCCATCAGCTCAATATACTGGCAGACTATTGCCTGGAGAACGATTTGGTGGTTAATCCCCCAAAATCCCAAATTATGGTGGTGGGAAATAGGAGAACATCAAAATCTCCCTGGTTAATGAAGGGAACTGTCCTGGCCCAGGTGAGGTCATATGTATACTTGGGGATGACGTTCACTGACAATGGTCAGTGGGAGAAACATAGAAGCCTGATAGCCTTAAAGGCCAATGTGGCGGCCAGGGGAATTTTAAGGCTGGTGGGCAAGTCACCTGGTATTAAGACCTCTACTGTTCTTGACGTCTATAGGGCCAAGGTGCATTCCCTGTTGACGTTTGGAGCTGAAATTATGATAACTGGTAATTTACACATGTTGGAGATACCGCAGGATAAGTGTCTTAGGAGCCTTCTCCGGGTGGCACAGGGGGTTCCTGTTGCTAGGGCAGAATTAGGTATGGTCCCTATTGAGCAGACAACATGCTCTTCGTTATTGGTTGAAACTTTTTAACCAGACTAATCCCTCCTTGGCAACCATGTGTCTTAAGGAGGAATTAGAATTTGAGGGTAGGGGCTCTTACCCCTGGATAAGAGGGATTGATGCTTCCCTGAAAAGGCTGGGGCTCTCCTTCTTATGCTTTGTGGGGAAATCTGTAGCCTACCAGAAATACATTCTTAAGCAAAGAGGGCAAGACATAGCTAGGCAGGATGATATAGCGGTAATCTCCTCCTGGAAAATTGCGCCTATGCTCAGTTCTTTTAAGACCCTCCAGAAATTTGAGGATTATTTAGATGATTTGTTAGATCCAGCTCTGCGTAGGGCCTATACTCTTTCGTTTTCAGCTTTTTCCCTCTGCCGTAGTGGAGGGTAGGTATGTGTATAAGCCCTATAGTTCTCGTATTTACCCCTGGGGGATGGGTGTAATAGAAGATTTGAAGCATGTGCTGCCCCTTTCTATGACAGTACTAGGTCTGCGTGGCTCTCCCCAATTTTGATGGAGAAAGAATATACTCCAACTGTGTACAGAGCTCCTCGTTTGCTTGCTTCTAGAGATGAGCAGGTGATGAAAGAAGTAGCAATTTTTTGTCTACTCATTATGAGGGAACATGTGCAGGATTAGCTGATCTTTATCTAAATTGCTTCCCGGCTGGTTTTCTAATTTTGTTTTCTCTGGTTGTAATTCATGGTACTAGCCTTTTGTTTTATTTTTCTCCTGGCTGCAATATGTGGTATTTTGACTTTACTGTTTTTATATTAATGTGCTGCTGCTAAGTTTATTTGTCCCTACATTAGTGTCTTGTGACTTGATATAGGACCAAGTGTTATGTTGTTGTTGATGTTTATTTGGTGCTTATTTTGTTTTGTGTTCGGCCAAGACGAAAGTTGGCATCGTATAATAAAATCTAAATCTAATGTATTTATTTATTATTTTATTTATTTATTATAAAAAGCATGCTTATATCAAATGATGGGTCGGATTCACAGCTGGTGTAAATTGGTCTATGTCCAGTGCCTGCAGTAATTATGGCCCTATGTAATCAGGGGCCCAGGATGTGGGGTGTCCTGGATGTAGGGGATCAGGATTCAGGGCTGGGACCAGCAAGGAGAAACCTACAGAACCTTCCAGTAGGCCAATCTCCTTTTGGCCCAGCAGAAACATGAAATACTGAGGACAAGAGACGTAGCGGATGCATAAGACAAACCTAGGAGAAGCAGGAAACAAGGCATAGGGGATGACATAAGCAAGTCGTGGTGGACCCAGAACAAACATTCAGGCATCATGCTGGCCTAATCGGACCAAAGCATGCCATCCTGGGCCAGCGTGATGTCTGTTAACACCCAAAGTGAGGGGAAAGAGCAGTGCTTACCTCTTCAAATAAGTGGGGTTAATGTGGGCAGGGAGGCTCCGTGCGTGAGTGTGAGAGATAGAGAAAGACACTTGTGTACATGTGCATACACCTTTCAGGGGAATTACTTCTCCCTTCTCAGCAAACTCCAATACTTCATTTCTGCACTCGCATGCCTCCACCACACTGACTGTTTCAATTCTGCTTTTGAGACACAGACTTCTTAGGTTCTGCAACAACTAAGCTTTTCCCCCCCAAACACATCCATAAGGAAACCAGCCCAGAACCAACAGCCTTGGGGCTCTGGGGCAGAGGCTAGTTCCTGGGCTTTTACCTTGTGTAGGTTGGTTCTCTTGGCCCTCCCTGTGCTGGATTGGCCACACCCCTGCTCAGCCTTGCTCCACACCCCCAGCTTCCTGGTTTGCTGCCTGCCATCTACTATAAGGCAGGTCTGCAGCTCCAGGAAGCTGCGTAGCTTATCGGATTCCCCCTGCCTGCGGGAATCTGATCATTCTCAATGTCCTCACGGGGACGGGGCACTGTGAACACATTGCACCAATGCTTCATTCTTTGCACAAGCTGCCAATAGTCTTCTGGGCCCAATTCAAGGTGTTAGTTTTGACCTATAAAGCTCTAAATGGCCTGGGCCCCATTTATCCGCAGGATCACTTCATCCCCCAGGTCCTGGACTGGCCCCTACGGTCAGTCGGGGAAGCTTTTCTCAGAGTCCTCTGGGTCTCCCGGGTGGCAACGATGAGGAGGGCGTTCTTGGTGGTTGCACTACGGCTGTGGAATTTGCTCCCACTGGAGTCCTGCCTGGCCCCACACCTCCCCTCTTTCAGGGAAGACAGTTCCGCCAAGCTTTTGGCGAGGGAGACGGATGATGAGTGGGAGGTTGGGAGGGTTTTTTTTAGCTCCGCCTGAGGTAGGTTTTTATTGTTCTTTTGTATTTGGTTCTTTTTTAATGTTATTTATGCTTATACTTTTATGGTTTTTTAATGTGTTATAAGCCGCCGCAAGCTGCTGTAGCATGAGGGGGTAGCTAAGAAATCTAAATAAATAATTTTCTGGTCACGCCGGGGGGAGAGGGAGAGGAAGGAAGGACGGAAGAAGCCGGCTTTCCTGTTCCTAGCTCTCTTCTCCATGTCCTTGGACTGGCTCTGCTTTGCCTTGCCTNATTCATAATAAAATTGTTGGAATGGCATGCTGGGAAACTCATTTGCATTCAAAATTTTCAGGACATAGTTAATTTGCTAAAATCCTTTTGCTCACAAAATCTAAAAATATTTGTTCACAGAATTTGGATTTCTTGGTTGTAGAATTTGGGTGGGTGGGTTGCAGAATATATGGAGTCATGCCTATTAGAACTGGGCTGAGAATTCAAACTAAGAATGGTGAGAAAATGAGATTTCTGCCCTGGGAAAATATTTCCTTTGTTGCCTAATATCCTATGAAAAAAGGTTTATTTGATCACGGTGTGTGTGTGTGTGTGTTCCTTAATAACATTTGATCCCGTAGGCCAAGTTCATTTTTTTTACAAAAGAAAATTGACAGTGCCATTGCACTGTCAATAAATAATTTTGGAACAATACGTGCACCTGGATGAGAGAGAGTGGGTGTTTTTACACACACATTTCTCCTGCATGTTTGCTGTTACATCCTGAACTTTTTGTGTGTCTAAATCACTCACTTAAACATCTGGCTCTTTGAACTTCTGCATAGAACTTCTCCCAGAACTTTTGTGTGTAAAAAGTTCCCTGGTAAACTGCTTTGCTCCAGGCAGCTGTGGTTATTTGGTTTCCATGGCAGCCCCTCATGTCTACAGCTGTGGCTACTTTGGCTGCCTCAGGGCTGTGTGTGTGAAAAATGCATCCAGAACTTACTTGTGGACTTGTAAACCCAGAAGATTGAAAAATCTGGAACTTTAAGGTGTGTGTAAAAATGCACAAATTGCCTAACTCAGGTCTCTGGAGTCCTTTGCTGTAGTTCCCCCTTGTGGGTGGAAAGCTATCACATAACAGGTTCCGAGGAGGGAGGGACTACCAGGATCCTCTGCTTGTGAGAACAGCGCTAGAGAGGATAATACCTCCAGAGGAACTCCAGAACATTGCATGGAAGGGCAGGGTTTGGGGTATTTGATGTGGGAGAGAGTATTCAGTGGACCTCTGGTGGGGAGAAGGACTGATCTTCTGGGAGCTGCTGGTAGGACTCTCTTGCGTTGCAGAGAAGTGCCATGAGCAGTGTTTGGGAAGCAGGTTGGGTGGTCTTGTGGGGCAGGCTCTTCAGCAACAGAAGGCCCAACAACTTGAAAAGTACATAACAGAGATGGAAATGACTAGTCACTGCAGTCTATGAAAGCAACTGGCTCGGAGACCATGGACGCTGTAAGTGGGCAGGGAGTGCCCCCGCATTTAGTTTGGGCCTCAGGAGTGCTGTCACCTTTTGTCACTGGCATCCTAGGCCATAAAGGTTGAGTTTACACTACCTGCTAAGAGAGGTAGGGGAAGCTCATCAAAACTAGTGTGAAATTTGGGAGGTTGGCAAAAGAAAAAAACAAAACAAAAAAACAAACACATCTTTAAATTAGGATTGTAGCCTGCTTTGGGTTGCAGGCAAGCTGGTGGAGTTGTCTTTTGAAGAGGGACAGATGCTTCAGCGCTACATTGTGACAAGTAGGGGTATAATGTCATGACAGCCAAGGTCTGCTGGGAGGAGAAACAAATCTGGATGAAAGTCAAGGAGACAGCTGAAAAAGTCATTCTATTTTTGTTTTTTTAAAGGAACATCATGATGGATTGGGATGAAATGAGATAAGAAAGATGACTAATGTGTACCTAGGAAGTTCAAGAAAGAGGTAAGATGTCTGAGCTGCAGCAAGAAGGCTTATAGAGACATTGATGTGCAAGTAGTTTGCAAAGGAGGATGAGAAAAATGGAGAGAGAAATCTTGAGCCAAAAGGAAACCTACCTAGGAGAAGCACAAGATAGAAGCCAATAAAAAGGGGGAACACACAACACCACCTGAGCACAAGAGCCAAAGAAACCAAGGACAGAAAGACAAACATGATTATTATTCCATAATTGAAATAATTTGTATTCCTGCCTTACCTAGAGGATTCGAGCTTGAATCTGGACCCCATATGAGCACAGAAGGTGCAATCCTGACCCCACTGAAGTTAGTAGGAATTTCAGTCAAGTCAGGATTGCACCTATAAAGTGAAAGGTGGGAGGTGTGGGTAAGGAGCATCAAGACGGGGGGGTCACATGCAGCCCACAGACATAGCACTAACTTCACGTTAACATTCCTTATGCATGTTGCAGGGCTGCATAGGGCACCAATACAGCCCTGCAACATGCATAAGAAATGTTAAAGCGGAGCTAGCATTATGTCGGTTTTCACCCCTAGTTTTATTTGGCCCCCTGTCCAGTTCCTATCCACAGGCACCTGAAAGACTGAGCTCAGGAGTATTCGGCAATATTTATTTAATGTTCTTGATACCCTGCCTCATGCAGCTCGGGGTGGCTCACAATACAAGCATCAATAAACCAATATTACAGTAAAACATAACATTATGATAGTTAAATATAAGGAAAATAACCTGTTTCCCCCCCCAATCCACACCCCACCCATCTCCTTCTGCAAACCCCTGGTGGAACAATACGGTCTCACTCAGCCGCCGGAAGATGAGCAGAGGTGGGCCTCCTCCAGGTGGGAGTTACACAGCAGTAGCGCAACCACCAAGAACACCCTTCTCATAGCGGCCATCCGCCGACAATGCGGGACCTCAAGGAGAGCACTCCTGGCAGACCGCAGAGGCAGGCTTAGGCCATTTTTAGACGAGACAAATTTGCGCATGGTTGGTAAAAAAATGCACGTGTTTTCATGCTCGTTTAAACACCTAAACCGTTTTAAATGCGCATTTGCCATGATTGTGTAAAAGCCCAAACCGTTTTGAATGTGTTTTTTAAATAATGCGCATTTTTTAAAACCGGTTTTGGCACCCCCTGATCATCAAAGGGGCTCAAAACCGGTTTTAAAAAATGTGCATTATTTTAAAACCACATTCAAAACGGTTTTGGCTTTTACACAATCATGGCAAATGCGCATTTAAAACAGTTTAGGTGTTTCAACAAGCATGAAAACGCACATTTCTTTCTCAACCATGCGCAAATTTGTCTCGTCTAAAAGCGCCCTTATGGCCCAAGGAATGAAGCAGTCCTTCAGATAAGCAGGACCCAGACCATGTAGGGCTTTAAAGGTTAAAACCAGCACCTTGAATCGGGCCTGGAAGACTATTGGTAGCTAGAGCACACTGGCCCGGCCCCATTTATCAAGATTCATTGGTTAGATGGCATATATCTGGTTATATATACTATGTCCACTGTTGCCAGCTGTTTGCATGTTATAAGATAACTCTAATTCATGCTGGGAGTGGCTGCCTGTTAGAAATACTTTAGACAGAGGACACTGCACGGTCTAAAGACTCACAACGCTATCACCCCTTGAGCAAGCTTATACTCAGCTTCAACGTTTTTAGCTTACAAAGTATGAAATCCAAAGTACACAGCGCAAACTGTGGCTGTGATATTCCAACATATTTCTGGTAGCAAAGCTCCGCTGAGATCAGTAGCAGGCAGTGTAAATGTCACTCTATACAAACACTGTTCTTCGTGAAACTGTAGGACATTGGCACAATCCCCTGATCAGAGCACCAGGTTGCTTACCTGCTACTGTCTGTAACCAGCCTGTTCAGCCTTTCATTCAGATATATAGGTCCCATTTGTTTTTCTCTGAACTAGTCTGTCCAAGTATTTGTCGTGTATGAAGCTCAGGTAGAGGAGGCTTGGGTATGGGGGCCAAGGATTGATCATCGGTAGGGTCTGGTTGGTCCCATTCTCTACTTAGCTATTGGTGGGGTTTCTCTGCATGGATGGTTGGGGTGTGGCAGGTTCTGGAGCAGTGCAGGGGGTGGGACTAGATGGCCCTTGAGGTCCTTTCCAGCCTAGTGACTATCTCGCAGCACATCTGGATTTTAGGGGCACACAGAAGTCAGGGTGTGACTTGGAGGTTCAGAAGGTTGGTCTCTCAGAAATGTTGCTCTAAAGGGTAGCCAAGGATCAGAGTCAAGGTACACAACCAAGGTTAGAAGGTGAGGAGATCAATCCAGGATAGGGTGGCCAGATATACAAAATGTAGAGGACACATATGAGAAATACAGGTTGCAGGGCTGCACTGGCTCCAACAAATGGTACTGGGGGACTTTTCCTCATCTCCCTGGGACCTCACTGTAACAGCGTTGCGGTGATGTGCAGTGAGTGTTGTCAGGATCGGTCCCTTCAAAGTACACAGTCATTTGGGAATTAGCAATTCACCAGTTTATAATACAGTTCACCACCTTAGTTAACTATGCTGGGCATGCAACTCCTCCAACCTCCTTAGTCTCTCTATCCCAAAGCCTAGTCCGGTCACAGTCTACTAACTGCAGCTTACAATAAACAGTCCCTTACCAGCTTTTCCGTGACAGCCTTCAATTCTTCTCTCCCTCAGGAGCCTTTGAAATAGCCCTTGGGCTGATCAATAAAGTATTACTACTACTCCTCCCTCAGGAGCAGCAATGAGCCTCCTTTGATTCCAGGTAGCTTTCTCTTCAAGCTCCAAAACAACAGCCAGTCACAGCAGCAAACTCCTTTTCCTTCTGAGTCTTCAAGCAGACTGAGGCTTAGCTGCCTCAGCTCTCTTATATAGCTGAATGCTCATGCCCAGCTACTTCCGCTTCCTGTTCCAGCTTTAGCCTCTCTTAAAGGACTAGCAGCCCTCTCAGGCTACACGCTGTTACACTTACGTGTGGAGTTTCGCAAGGTTCTATTCTGTCCCCTCTCTTGTTCAATGTGTACATGCAACCTTTGGGCAAGGTCTTGAGGGGGTTCAATGTGCTGATGACATCCAATTTTACCTTTCATTTTCATCTGACCCAAGCCTGGGAGTCTCGGTGATTGGCGGCTGTGGGGGATTGGATGAGGGTGAGCTGTCTGAAGCTGAATCCCACAAGATGGAGATGATGTTAGTGGGGGTGTGTGTGTGGTTGGTGACCCCCATCATGGATGGGATTCATCCCCCATTGGTCCCTCAGGTGCATAGTCTGGGGGTGCTCCCCGATTCCCAACTCCGTCTGGATGCCCAGGTGTGGGTTGTGGCGAAGAGCGCGTTTTGCCAGTTACATCTGGTGAGGAGACTTTGGCCATATGTCTCAGATTCTGACTTTGTCACTATCATCCATGCTTTCATCACCTCAAGACTGGACTACTATAACCCGCTCTATGTGGGGCTACCTATAGTGACGGTTTGGAAACTGCAGCTTGTGCAGAATGCAGCAGCCCATCTCCTCAAGGGGACGGGTC
>QEPC01006664.1:1335181-1346431 GCA_003113815.1 Sphenodon punctatus | reverse complement strand
CCCCCTCCCCGATTCCCTGTCGGGATCAGCTGGCACGTCTATTGACGTGCCGGTATTGATCCCGGCGGGGAATCAATAGGGTGATTCCGTGATAGGGCAAATTCCGCCCCGTCACATCTGAAATCACCTGAGGTTGTATGTATAAGAGCCTTAACTCCGTTGTTAAACCATAGGATTTTTGTTACTGAATCTCCTTGTTTTTTGTAAGGCATTTCTTTTGGGAAAGTATCCTTTCACTTCTGTGAAAGTGCACCTAGTTTGGCACCACCTTTCCAGCCTGTGAGCTCCTGAGCTATACTCAGCACAGGAGCCCGGACTGGTACGGCCTTTTCCTCCCTAGTAGGTTCCCAGCTGACTAAGGATATTCACTTGTAACTCACGGCTAAGTGCCAAATTTGTGTCTGTCACCATAACCCTTTTAGTCATGGCTCTGTACAAAGTGCTGACCTCCCTGCTCCCACGCTTCCCCTTCTCTTCTTCTCCTTCACCTGTCCCAGTTTATAATCCAGTTCCCAAACTGTTGAGGCTGATTTTATAGAGAGACAGGGAGAGCAGCAGCAGGGACTTGATTCAGGGTTGGGAGTGGGGCTGAGAAACCCTCTCCCTAACCCCCAGGCCGGGCAGTGGGCAGACCCCAGGCAGCACTAGTCCCCCCTCCACCCCCGCTTGACTTTTTCATCACTTTTTCAAATGACCATAACATTTTTGTTTCATAACTGATTTTCGCCAATTTTGGACACAATATAGCCCTAACCACAGTAATGATCTGTAAAACCTTTCATGTTCCTATCTCAAATACCCTCACTTTTATAAGCAATAGGATTTTTTCAATTTTAATACAACTTGCAACTCACCTTAACTATACAGGTGCTCTCGTGTTTGTATAATTACATTATCAACAGGAAGCATTCACTCTTTTTGACAGACAAGTAATCAGACAGAGGAAACCTAATGTAACATGCTGTTTCTATGCATGTGTATGTTAAGATTATTTAGGTGTTACGTTCCTGGTCAGATGTAGGCTTTTTGTTGGGCTGGAATGGGGCAATGGGATATAATGACACTTCTCCCAGACTAACTTCTGGTTGTTGTCTTTCATTTCATTGGTTCAGTGGCTCCTCCTGAGAACTGTAGTAGTCTTATTAATTTATTATATGAATGAATTATTACTATTATTATTATTATTTATTTTATTAATAGTGTCAGCAATGTACCTGGCATTATACAAAAAATAATTAGAGACGGGTGCCTGCCCCAAGGAGCTTACAATCTAGGAAAGACAAGGGAAGGGAGCATAAGGGAGAAGGTATCCATAAGTATATGTACAAGAACCTGTGTTGACTGAATTTTCCTCACTGCTAGCAATGGGAGAAAAGTAGTGAATATGGGTCCCTGTACATATAGAACTGGTCGTTCTCTCCCCTGTATTGTAAACAGGAGAAAGGGTGGCCCGGCTTTGGGTGTATTATATGAGTGGGGCTTGGACATAAAGGGGGAGGGTGTTCATATTCATGATGAGTTTGTGTATGACAAAGGGGGTGGGGTCTTCATGCATGCTGTGTACAGCAGGGCAGGCCTCCAGGCAAGAGGTTCAGGGTTTCAATATGTATAGTGGAATGTAAGGGATCTCCAGGCATAAAAGGTCGGGCTCATCATGTAGTGCTGGAAGAATTGCCCCTATTTACGGGACCGCCTCACCCCCTGGGTTCTGGATTGGCCCCTGCGGTCATCGGGGGGTGCTCTCCTGGACGTCCCCCAAGTCTGCCGGGGGCCACGATGGAGAGGGCCTTCTCGGTGGCCGCCCCTCTGCTGTGGAACTCCCTGCTGATGGAGGCCCATTTGGCCCCGGATCTCCCCTCGTTTCGACGCTGTTGTAAGACGTGGCTGTTTCGCCTGGCTTTTGGGTGGGGGATGGGGGGGAAATGTGTTAGGGTGGTGGGTGGGTGGGGATTTTTTATACCTCCCTGTTGTCTATTTTTAAAAGATCTTTCAATGTTAATGTTTTATGTTGTGCGCCACCCAGAGCTGCCTGTGGCAGGATGGGTGGGTTACAAATGTCTAAATAAATAAAATAAATAAATAAACTGGCCACAGCTACTGGGTTCACCCAAGACTGGTCCAGGGATACAATATGGCACCCTTGGCAAGTCCTTGGACTGAAGTACCTTAATGCCAGCCCTAAGAAGAGACTGGATAGAGATTGCTGAGCAAGTGATTAACCCGAAGCAAAATTACTTTTGAAACCTCTAATAAAATGCTGCAAACGGCTGCTGCTTAACAGATTTCCAACATTTCCAGATAATAAGATAGACTTTAAAATCTTATTCATGTATTCATTTTTATTGTTTAGAAAAAAGAAAAGGGCACCTGTCCCCAGCTTTGAGTTCCCTTGACAATTAGAATGAAAGAAAGAGAGACATTAAAATAAATAGATGGAAACAAAATAATTCAGATGATATTTTTTACTGGACTGACTTTTGTTGGTGAGAGTATGCAAGCTTTTGGGACACTCAGGACCCATCTACACGCACTTTTATTGGCCTCAAAGTTTGAATATTCTCACCGACAGAAGTTGGTCCAATAAAAAATATCGTCAGAACTACTTTGTCTCCATTACCTACATTTGGGACTAAGGCCCTTTTCCCACGGGCTGGGAATCGTTGAGGTGCCGGGGGGGAGGGTGCACCGCAGTGCATGGGTGGCCGGTTACACGGATACACACCCACCTCCACCGATGTACACGCATGGAGGCATCTCTGTTTTATCCGTTGCTTCCATGTGTGGGGGATCGGTGGAGGTGGGTGGAGCGTGGGAGTGCACACGCCCCCTCACCCAGACACCCCCATGCCCACCCAATCACCAACATGGCCAAGGGGTGGGGGTGTCTCGTGTAAAAAGGGCCATAGATGGCAGTCGTAGTCTCAATTAAAACAAATGGAGCCATAAATTTCTTCCCGATGCCTTTAAATACAGATTAAATGAACTAATCACCCTGGTACCAGAGCCAGTCCTACGCACCACCCATTTCCATGCAAGGCAGAGGGGGGAAAAAGCTTGCTTTGCAACACATTCTTTTTTTTCTTTTCTTTTCAAGTCTTTGATTGAGAAAGTTGCATACAGTACAAGTGATTATGCAAATATTCTTGCAACACTGTCTTGAATTAAGCTTTTAGGTCTACAGAAAATATATTGGGGAAAACATAAACTGGGAGGTATTCAATGGGACACTTTCCCTTGGAGCTTGAAAAGGGGATTTTAGAATTTGGATTCCTGAGCTGTTCCAGTAACTTCATGAGAGGACGCTTGCTGCACCAGGGTTAAATGAATCATTGTTAGACGTAAAAGGTAAAAGGGGATGAAAGTTGTTCCCCTTTGCTCCTCCTTGTTCCTCCCTGTTCTTTCCGGTTCCTCCCTGTGGTTATTTAGCTATGAACCCTGGTGAAGAAATGGTTGCATGGAGAGTTTTTTTCTAGAACTCTAAGAGCAGGGCAGCCCTGGCAGTGGTGCTCTGGAACATCCAGAAGCACCAGCCCAGCCACCGGGCACCGGCTGGGGGCAGGGCTGCCATCCATCTTGGCGGATGGCCACTGCAGCCTTTCTGGGGGACTGCCCTGGCAGCGGCACAACGCTGTGGTGGTGGTGGTGCTGTGGGGGCGGACCATGGGCCACAGCAGCCACTGGGTCCATTTAAAACAGACCCAGGTGGGGCTGCAAACAGGAGGCGCAGGGGTGCACCCCCGGACTTGCTCCAGGGGTGAGCCCCTCTGCATCTGTGTAAAAACACCCAATGTCCCCCTCCCCTTGTCACCCCTCCGTTTGTCCGTTCTAGATTGTAAGCTATATGGGGTAGGGGCCTGGCTCTGTAATCACAACTCTTCAGTGCCAGGAACATTGCTTGCGCTCTAGAAATAATAATAATAATAATAATTAATAACAATAATGTATTCATTATTAATTATTATTATTATTATTGTATTATTTTATTATTATTTATCTGTTTCAGGTGGTATTCGAATGGCTTTCTGAAAATGTAAATAATAGTCATGAATATGAACAGCTCATTCATTTGAGCTGTCATTGATGCACGTTGTGAGCTTACTAGCTTTGTTCACAGGATCGGCGGAAAGCACCCAGGGAAAATAGTCTGCTTGTTTCTGGTTGGACCTGGGGTGTCTTGAGGGAAAAGTCACAAGAATTCCATTGTATGGAAGTTTCTGAAATAATCTGGAAAACAACATAAATGTTGTGAAAACACAACAGGAGGAAATGTTAAGGGTCGCTGGGACAGCAGAAGACTGAGGAGGGTAATATTTGTCTTCCTTCGGTCCACAGAAGCAAGCCCTTCTGAGTATAAGGCTCTGTCTCCACTTTAACCCTACTTCTTTGCAGAGGTAAGAACCCTTCTCCCCTTTATCCTCCCTTTAATCCTTCATCTCTGTTCATGGAAACACAGGGGAGGTTAAAGCGAGTTAGAAGGTACTGACCTTCCCAAATAAGGTCTTGTGAGAATAAGCCTTGAGGCAGTTATAATACACCTCTGCCCTCAGTATATGCATTAAACTGGATTTATTTTTTTGCTTTGTTCCTCTCTCAGGCATTTTTATGCTCTATCAACTAATTGCCTAAATGCTGATTTGTAGAGGCTCTCCTGCCAGAGCAGCTTGGCACTTGCAAAGTTAAAAGGAAGCAAAAAATCAATGACATCCTGTAACAGGCTCTCTGGACGTAAGGGGTTGGCACACTGTGCTCGAATTATAAGAAAAAGGTAGGTGACCCCTCAATGAAATAATACCCCCTTCACCCCCTGTAGCCTTCTAAAGTCAGTAGCTAAGGGGGGCGTCAAAAAAGGTATGGGGGGCCGGGACCCTCCTAGCCCCCTCTGCCCCCCCCCCATAATTTGGGCACTGTTAATATATGACCCTGCGGGGCTGGGTGAGAAAAGGTTAACCAATCTCTACTCATGAACTCCTAGGAGTATGTAAAGGCCACTTGCAGGTGCTGGAGTAGAAAGGGAGGGAAAGTTAGCTTTGTTAGCAAGAGAATATTGTGCTGGATTTAAATTTGTACAGATGGGTTTTTTTGTTTGGTCTGCGTGTAAAGAACTGCCAGCCCAAAGTGTGGACCTTGGCTTTGTGTACACCAGGCCTGCTGCATTCTTACATGCTCATATGTGTAAAGCTTGGCTCCTAAAGCTATGTTCAGGCACCTAAATCCTGCTTTGTTTTCAAATCCTCTGAATCCACAAGTTTGCCAAAAATCACATTGTACCACATTAACGGCACAACATGGTATAATGTGGCCAGAGAGAGCCAGGGGAGAATCCCCCCCAGCCCCCCGCATGTGCAGGGGAACCCCCTGAGTCTTCCTGTGCCAACCTACCCTACACTTACCTCTGTGCCTCCTGGTTGCGGGGAGGCACAGACTGAACAGTAGGGGTGGGAATATCAGTATTGGATAAATCCAATACACCCGATATTGAGGTATATCGGATTAATCCGATAATCCCTGGTATCGGCATATCAGACTTTTAACACTGGCCACTTTACCGGGTTTTTTTACATCGTGGCCATTGAAGTGAATGGTCGCAATGTAAAAAAACCAGTAAAGCGGCCAATGTTAAAAATTTGGTATGCCGATACCGGTAAATCTGACACCGGGGAGATCCAATACTGGTAAATCTGGTATCCGGTATTCTCCCCGGTGTCCCATCCCTAACAGGGAAGGAAATAGATTGGATGCATCAAGGTAGCCGCTATGAGGGATTGTAAGGCCAGCGGGAAATGTTAGGGTTGGCTTTTTTCAGCCCTACCGTGAACTAAGGCTGAGCTGTTCTGATCAGGGAGCTGCAACCAGCTCTCTGTTGTCTCCTCCCTCACCCATTCCACTGAAATGGAGAAATCTCTTCAGCTCCTCCCATAAAGTCTACCGTTAGCTTTTGGAGAGGCAGAGGTGCTGGTGTGCTTTTGGCATGGAGCATCATGCTAAGAACCATGGTCCTACCATCGGTTGATTTCCCCCCTCTTCCCCTTTCCAAATCCTCAGGCTATAGCTTCTTGTGGAGCAGTCTAATTCTGAAGCGGCAAAGTGTGGACAATTGGCCACATGGTTCTTTTCCATTCCTTCTTCACCCACCTGACTGTGGCCTCTGATGCCCCATGTCCTTGTGTGCGTCCCTATGTCAAGCACTCATGTCTTCAGATTAGACAGAACCGCTCCATTATTGAGGAGCACAATTTCATGACCATATGCTGTCCAGTCAAATGCACTCAAATGTAATGACCTCATTTCAGTGACTAGACCTTGCAATTCCATGACTTTAGTGTGGTGACAATATAGGGTCTGGTGGTGTGTTCACTTGCGATAATCACATTGAAAGAACAGCACGCAAATGCAAACTTCCTTGATCCCCAACTCCAGAGAAACGGCCATGTTAATGTCTGATGCCATGGGGGAATCAGGCTACATTAGCAAAGAAACTAAGGGTCAGACCAACCATTAGGAGAAAGCTAGAAGAACCAGATGGCAGGACGACCCCCCAACTTAGAATAAACATTCTGGCACTTTTTAAACAGGCCGCGGCTGCGGGGAGGGATCAGTGTGTGAACCGGCGCGGTGCATGGGTGTATGTGTACGCAGACACATGCACCCATCTCCACCCACCTCCATGCACACAGCAACTGCAGTTTTGGACAATTGCTCCATGTGTGGGCGTTGGGTGGAGGTGGGTGGGTTGCAGGAGCGTGTACACATGCACGTCCACCTGCTGTAGCATTCACACAGGAGGTACCCATTCATGGCCACGCAGTGGACCCTTGTGGGCATGTATGGGTGCGTCTCATGTAAAAAGGGCCTCTGTGAGGGAGTCTGCAGATGGGGCATTTCTTACCCAGAGAACCTCAGGACAATGTGCCATTTGAACACAGAAGTTATCCGAAGCCTAGAAAACGTATCTGCTCAAAGAGGCTCCTGTCACTGGAAACAGGAGCTCTCCAAAAGGCAGGAGAGGCCACCATGCAGGGAGGAGCCACGAAGGGTCCCACACATCCAGATGAACCTACTTTCTTTGCAGGGTTTATCCTCCTGTCAGAGGCAGGGCTTGCCTTAGAATTAGAGGGACCCAGGGCAAAGATAAAATGTGAGGCTCCTGAAGGCCCCGCCCCTTCTTCTGTGATCCAGTTCCTGTGGGAACACCCTCCATGGGGCCCTAGAGGTGGTTGTGTTTGAGGCTCCACTAGCAGGGAGTGGGGCCCCCACATCCTGCCTTGGTGAAAACAGGAGCCACTGCAGGGCCCCCAGAAGTAGAGAGAATTGTAGGGGTCACCCCATGCTGCCCTGTGGTAAGTCTGGCCCTGCTCAGAGGTTTGTCAAGCAGCAGAGAACACAAAGGCAGGCTCTCTGAGTGGCCCAGAGAACCCCATGGCTAGACTCTGACGGACATTGATCTCTCCCGTATTTGATGCCTTGTTCTTGTTCCTTGGCTCCCCACATGCAATTCTCTCTTGCCTTGGCAGTTGCCATTGACTCTTTTGCTCATATCTGTTGGTCCAGTCTGATCTGCAGTTTGATCAACAGGGCAATCTTGGCTTTCTCTGTGACTTTGTGGATATGGGGGGGGAGGAGGGTTGTGTGTGGCCACATTCCAGGGCTCTGTCAAAATTCTCATCTCTTAACACCTTGTAGCACGGTGATCTGGACTGCCCCAGCTGCAGGAGACCTCTGGCCCCAACTGGCTGGGTCCCCGATGAGCAGAGAGCAGCCCAGGAGGAGGAAGGGGGGGGAGCTGCAAGGGTTAAATGAGGCATATTGGTGTTTAGGGCCTGGGCCAGGTGACCACAAGTCCTGAGTATTTAAGGTTGCCTGGGAGCCTCGCTAAGAAGATCACCAGGGGAGCCTAGAGAGTGGGGCTGGTTGGAAGACGTACTGCCAGGCTGGGGGAAAAGACCTGGGATGGGTTCCCTGGCCCAAGGGAGCAAGGTTTGTATGGATCTTTGCTTTTGTTTTGTTGTTGTTTTTCAATTTGCAAAGAAGTCTAAGTCCATTGCCAGGCAGACGCTAGCGCTGGTTTGAAAGAGCCGCTTCGATTTTGGGGAAGAGTTCCGTGAGATTGGAATGGCTTTCAGAATTTGGATCGGAATTCCGAATGGTTTTGCACATGCCCAGAATTGCGGCCGCCACTCTGCACATGTGCAAATGGAGAGATTTGGGTGGGGTTTTTTTTTTGCTCCACCCAGAATTTTGGCGGAACGATCGTTCATTCTGATTTCCAATCGGAAACAAACTAAATGCCGGGTTCAGTCGGAGACAGAAACCAGGCAACAAATCCGATTCAGCCCTAGAAGGGACCCTGCGGAAACAAGGAGAAGAGCAAATAAAACTGTCTTCTGCTTGTAAGTACTGTGTGTGTTGGTGCTGCTTCAAGGGGAACCGGATACAGGCCCTTTTCAAAAGGGCTGGCGGGGGGAGGGGGAGAGGCCACGGTGGGTGTGCAGCATGTGGGCGGCCCATTACACAGATGCCCACCCACCTCCACACACAGAAGCACCTTTGTTTTCTCCAATACCTCCATGCATGGGGGACTGGTGGAGGTGGGTGGAGCGTGGGAGCGTACACGCACCCCCCCCACTGGCGGTCACACGGATGCCCCCCCCTCGCCCTCCCAGTTGCCCACATGGGTGGTGGTGGGGGGAGTCTCATGTGAAAAGGGCCACAGACCCCCCTCCCCACCCCAAGCAGGGAGTGAGCTGGGGCAACCCTGTTATACTTCCCATTCGATTACACAGTGACAGTATCCTTCCGAAATGTAGGTTAGAAATTCTGCAGAGACACCAGACGTAAACAATGGTCTCAGTGATGAGAGATGAAAATTTTACATTGTTTGAAATGAACTTAAGGAAACAACGTTGTAGAGTTGCATACGCTTGGACGCTTATTTTTAAATTCCTTGTAGTCATCTATTTCATCCACCAGATGGTGCTATACAACAGTCAACTCACCGAGAGAATGGTAATGCCTGAGAATTCAGGCATAGGAGGCCTCTGGCAGGCAACTGTGTATGGGGACGGGGGCACAGGAGTGGGGGCTGGGCAGGGGGACTGTAGGGTTCGATAGGGCTTCCAAAATTCCCCAACGAGTTGCCTATGAACTCAGGGTGAAAAACAACGGAGACGATAGCCCGCTGCAGTCTGGGTTTGGTCTGTGCAGCCCCCCGCACATGTTTAGCGTGTCCAGACTAATAAACAGGCAGCCCCCTGTGTGTATTTCATGCACTTGTGGGCAGCCCCCATTGGCAGCACCAGCGAGAAAGAGAGAGGGGCAGGAAGTGGTCGCTCCTCAGACACTCTAGGATATCTGCCCGCAACTCTATGGTGCTGGCTGACCTGTATATGCAGAGGTGCAGCATGCACATGTTAGCCTACACTCGCCTGCACAGTGGGCTCCACATTCTCCAAGACCCTGCCTGCCGTGAGTGGGGGAAGCGTGTCTGGTGGACGGGGTTCATTAGGTCGATACCCACCTGGTATGGGCTAATGTAGGCCAAGAACATCTCATTTTCTAAACACCGTCAGTCTGCTGCACCCGCACCTAGGCCTTAGCGAGAGAAAATATACGGCAGAAGTCAGGAACCCCCACTTTGAAAGTTAGTACAATAGAGTTGCCATATATGCACATTTTTAGAGGGCAGTTATGAGATATACAGGTGGTTGCAGGGCTGAATTGGTTCAATGCAGCCCTGAAACCTGTATATCTCATAAGTGCCCTCTAAAAATGTGCGTATATGGCAACCCTATAGTAGTCCACGCTCCAAGGGTTGGGGGTAGGGGGTCCAGATCATGGATCTGTCCCCTAGCCTTGTCTGTGCATGTCCTCTCTGCTCCCTTCCCCTGAGCTCAATTTTTCAGTGCAAGAGGGTAGGGAATTGTCAGTGGGGGAAGGGGAAGGGAGTCTGACACTCGCCCACACATGCTCCCTCATCCGTACATAACCAAGCTCTGACCAGGAGGGATCTGGACTAAATGCCCGTCAGGATAGTATGTGGGCCCTTGAAGTCTCAAAGAGACTAGGCCCTTACCATCATTGGGTGCAGAGAGAGGAGGAAGGCCGAAGCCTCTGAATTTCCCTGTCAACTCATGCTCACGCAGGGAGGAGGGTAAGGGAACAATAGTGTAACGAGGTGTGGGAAGGAGGGCAGGGCCCAAGGATTGCACAGGGGAGGTAGGAGATACACATGCTCGCGCAGGAGGGAGGTCGCCAGGAAGGGGGGGGGGGAAGGTTTTCACACAGTCACCCACCACCCGCTTCCACGCCACCCTTGCAAAGCCCAGGGGAAGGGAAACAGCCACGTAAGCACAAGGGATCCAGGCAGATACAATCACAAGGCAATTCAATTCCAATCAAGGCAACATTTATCTCCCAGGTGGGGCCAGCTTCTCTCTCTGATTACTGGTGCTGGGCAAGATGGGTGGCCACTCCCCGGGCGAGATGGGTAACATTTCCCACTCCCCGGGCGAGAGGGGTGGCCACTGATGTGAGATCTTTTTCGGTGGCTGCCCCCGTGCTGTGGAACTCGCGCCCGGAGGAGGCTCGGTTGGCCCCCACCCTCCTGTCGTTTCGATGTTTGTGTAAGATCTGGCTGTTCCTTCAGGCTTTTTTTTTGGGGGGGGGGGGTAGGGTGGTTTGGGGAAGGGTTGTTTTTTATGTATACGGGGTTTTTAATTGTGAATTGTTTTAATGTTTTAAATTGATGTTTGCCGCCCCGAGCTGCCCTGTGGGCTGGAGGGGTGGGATAGAAATCTTTTATTAAATAAATAAATAAATAAAGTGACGGCAAACACCATACCACCCCCAATACTAGAACAGAGGATTTCCTGACACCAGGTTTAGCATCAGCCCAGATAATTGAACCTAGCTAAGGTGTGCTCAGTGCAAGTTCAGATGTTGGCGTGCAAAGAGCCGCTTTGGATTATGGCCTGATAGGTGACAGATTGTGGGCTGTAATCCTCAAGGATAGTCTCCGGCTGAGCAGTCCTGCTGCCTTGCTTTTCTGTACAGCTGCTGGCAATGGCGGCAGGTGGGTTCTAAGGCTGGTGGGACAGTGGGTAGAGCCAGCAGTGGGCAGGGCCAAGCCAACGGTAGGTGGGGCCAAGCCAACGGTAGGTGGGGCCAAGCCAACAGTAGGTGGGGCCAAGCCAACGGTAGGTGGGGCCAAGCCAACGGTAGGTGGGGCCAAGCCAACGGTAGGTGGGGCCAAGC